>JAQHUG010000154.1:2094559-2105363 GCA_028555095.1 Dicrostonyx torquatus | reverse complement strand
TTTGAGACAGGGTTTCTCTGTAGCTTTGGAGCCTGTCCTGGAACTAGCTCTTGTAGACCAGGCTGGTCTCGAACTCACAGAGATCCGCCTGCCTCTGCCTCCCGAGTGCTGGGATTAAAGGCGTGCGCCACCACCGCCCGGCCTGACCTCTTTCTTTTCCTTTCTTCCAAGCTCAATCTTTTCTCTCTCACAATCCTCTCTGTGCACTCAAGTTATGCTTTTTGTGTTCTTTTCTTGTCCTCCTCATTCTTTTCCCCATCACCTTTTCCTGCCATTCCCCTGCTTTATCTCCACTAATTCCCAATAGCTCCGATTCTCAACTCCTTTATGGATTTTGAATTTATAGTCCAGGAGAGAGAATACATTGCTTTGGACACTCCGAAACATGCCCCTCCTCTCAGTCTCACTTTTCCCTGTATCCTAGGAGACTGACTAAACAAAGTGCCCAAAGAATGTGTTAGAACCTAAATGTTCTAGGGCTTGGTGTTTCCGCTGGTGTCTGAAAGGGAGGATGATTACAGTGGATGCAGGTGCAGTGGGGTGAGAAGAAACAAGGGGTTTGGGAGAGGGGGCACCAGTAAGGACACAGAGGATAAAATCTCAAAGTAAGAGAGATTGGGCCAGCTAGACTACGATGGGAATCTTAACACTTGGAAGGTTAGAAGTGGAAGAATCAGGTGTTCAAAGTTATCCTTGGCTACATAGGAAGTTTGAGGGTAGCCTGTGTTCAGAGAGAGAGAAGAGAGAGTAACACATATACATCTATTTGGAATCTTTGAAGATACAGATAATAACCTCTGTAATAAAGACACAAACTTTCCTAGTACTAGTGGCCCAGTATTACAGAGCAAGCAAGATTTGATCCTCTACCTCCAGGCAGGTGTTAGATCACCTACAGATGGAGTTCGGAAGTGTCAATATATATGCCAATAACATTTACGGTAAGATTCAGGGTATCTCAAATGTCTTTCTGAGGGACAGGAAGAGAACTATTTCATCTAGTTCCTTGCTTCTAAGAGGGGTTATGGCTAACCTGGTTCATATAAAGCGGGCAGGATGGCGCTGGTCACAGGTCACAGCCCTTAGAATGTTAGAACCTACAGGCTCTTACAGCACATAGACTTGAGCCGAGATCACTATCTCCTGAAGAGTCTCTGAGAATTTGTCAGATCAAAATTTCCAAGGATGAGGTGTGAGAGTATTTAGTGGGCATCTTAACAAGCACTCCTGGTACTAAGGCAAGTCTGGAAAGCCCTAAACTCCCCCATTACAGATCCAGAAGCTGTCTGTGGTCTGAAGTCCCATCGCACACAGCAGGCTGGCGTACCAAGAACTTGCCCTGGCTCATTAAGCAGGCAAGGAACAAAGCACAGAACTCAAATCCTGACTCTTTCCAGGGATGTCTTAAAATTATCTCTCTACTGCCAGGAGTTCTGATACCTCGTGGGTTTTGGACAGTCCTCATTTGTTAACCCTCCACAGTCTATTAATGTATCTTTATTGATGAGTAGCTACTCTTATTCTGCCTCTTCTCCTATTGCAGTGGTTTTTAACCTCTGAGAAGTGGCTAGCGTCAGCACTCAGGGCCCTGAACAGATAAGAGTTTTCTCTATAAAAGGGTGATTGAAGCCAAGCCGGGTGATGGTGGTGCATGCCTTTAATCCTAGCACTCGGGAGGCAGAGGCAGGAGGATCACTGTGAGTTCAAGGACAGCCTGGTCTACAGGCTCCAAAAAACTACAGAGAAACACTGTCTCGAAAAACCAAAAAAAAAAAAAAAGTGACCGATACAGTCGGAAATAAAACTGTTTAAGCCTGGCAGTGGTAGCAGCGCTCGCCTTTAATCCCAGCACTCGGAAGATAGAGGCAGGTAGATCTCTGAGTTCGAGGCCAGCCTGGTCTACAGAACAAGTTCTAGGACAGCCAGGGCTACCCAGAGAAACCCTGTCTCAAAAAAAAAACAGAGCGAACAAACAAAACTGAGTCAGAGGATAAATAGAAGAGAACCAGGAGGAGGGAGAGAGCCCGGTGGAGCCTCAGGGTGAAAGAAGCAGCCTAGTTTAACCTAATCAAGATAGGTTTGCACCTGTAGCGCTGAGTCAGGACTCAGGCAGGCGTGGATAGAGGTTGGTTATAGCTCCAGGGCCCTTACCGCCGGTGAGATAGTAGCGATCCTGTCTTGGAGCAAAGCCTCCGGAGCTCTGCAGTGCTCTCCACGGAGAACGGGAAGGCTCAGCCTGGCTCCTCTTCTCCTTTGCACTTGACTGCTTCCACCTTGACTGCAGTCTTCAACTGCAGTTTGCTGCCCTGACTGGCAGAGTTACAGCCAAGGAGAAGGAGTAGGCTGGGGAGAGGTGGGAGCGCTTTCCTCAGTCCAGCCTATCTAACTCTTAAAGGCCCAGGACACTGGTCAACGTGAGGAGTTGTGGGGGTGGGGTGGCAGAAAAGGATTAAGGGAATTGGATTGAGGTTGACAGGCAACACATCTCCAGGGAGAAGCCTGACTGTCTTTTATCTTGTTGCTTCCCTACAGGTACCCCTTACTGATTGACCCCAATCCCGCAATTGCTCTCAAAGTGAAGCCCAAGGCCTGTCTATTGCAGCTTTGTGAATCACGGCTTTTCATTCTGGTCAGCGTCTGTGTGGAATACCACTGTCTTTGCCCTCATTTCATCTGGCTGCTTTCCACAGCGCCTCTTTCTGCCAGCTTGCTCCTGTGTTTCTCCATTCTGTCTTGCAGGGCAATCAGTCTAAGTGTGTAAAGAAAGATACAGGAACAGAGCAAGGTGGGGAGAAGGGAAGAAATTAGTTTGAAGGACAGTTTCTATGCACTTGTTACACAGATCAGATCATTCATATGATGGGTGGTTATTTTGTTTTCTTGAGAAGGCTTTTTTTTTTTTTTTGGCCCAGCCTAACCTTGAACTTGATGTGTAGCTGGGGATGACCTTGGACTCTAGATCCTCCTGCTCCCACCTCTTGAGTGCCGAGATTCACATGTGTACCACTATGTCTGGTTTAAGGGGTAACAAGGATGAAACCCAGGTCTTCGCAGACACTGTGCAAGCACTGTGCTGACTGAACTACATCCTCAGGCCCCTCTTTCCTTTTGTAATCATTTGTTCAGTGCCAGGGTATTTATTTATCTTTGAGATGGGAGTCTTCAAGCTGGCCTTGATCTCACAATCCCTTGCCTCACTGTCCTGTGCATTGGTGTGAAGGTGTCAGATCTCCTGCAACTGGATCTTCAGACAGCTGTGAGCTGCCACATGGGTGTTGGGAATTGAAACCCGGTCCTCTGGAAGAGCAGGCAGTGTTCTTAACCACTGACCCATCTCTCCAGCCCTTTTTGTTTGTTTGTTTGTTTGTTTGTTTGTTTTTGTTTTCAAGATAGGGTTTCTCTTGTAACAGCCCTGGCTGCCTTGGAAGACTTTGTAGACCAGGCTGGTCTCGAACTCAGAGATCTGCCTGACACTGCCTGGGATTAAAGGTGTGCACCACTACCACCCAGCCCAGGTATCTTTCTTACTGAGCACCTTTCTATTTTGTACATAAAAATCACTGTTAAAACATTTCTTGCCGGGTGGTGGTGGCGCACGTCTTTAATCCCAGCACTTGGGAGGCAGAAGCAGGCAGATCTTTGTGAGTTCAAGACCAGCCTGGTCTACAAGAGCTAGTTCCAGAGCAGGCTCCAAAGCCACAGAGAAACCCTGTCTCAAAAACCAAAACAACAACAACAACAAAAAACATTTCTTAATTATGAAGTCCAACTTTGCTAAAAAACAAAACAAAGAACAGTAAAGTGGAGCTGGAAGGACACTCATAAAGGAGTAAGCTCCTTCTGAAGACAGATAATAGCTAGCTGGCACATAAATCGAGATGGAGGAAAGGGAACCAAATTAGGTGAGGACGAAAACTAAGGTCCTGGAAGTTTCTAGACAACGTGTTGGCACACTGAAGACGACTGGCCCTCGCACATCCCCAAGCACTGCAGCTAGGCTCTGCTTTCGCCTTGCCTTGGTTTTCTGGACCAGCTGATGACAGGTAAGGCAGTTATGTGCACAGGACACATACATGGAACTCCTGTGAGGTTCTTTTTCAGTGGTGTATTTTAGTCACCGGCACAGAGGGAGCTGGCTTCGTGAAATGGCATGGTTTTTAGTGTACAGAGTTCTGACTGCCTCTCCTAGTTCCCTCAAATACCACTCAACTGCCTAAGAGCCTGCCATTAGTGGTTATTTATAGCTAAATTTTAAGTTCCATTAAACTAAAACCCTTCTAAGTGATGACTACAAAAACCAAGACGTTGATTACTTTAGGAAAGAATTGTGGCAGGATGGATGCATAGCTGAACAAGGTGTATTTTTAGTCCTGAGTACAAACAGGAGTCTGCATTTTATAATAATTCACTCAGTCATTTATTTTCTTTCTATATTGCTTCTATTATATTTTACAATGAAAGAGTTGTTTTTTGTTTTTGTTTTTTTTTCTTTTTTGGTTTTTCGAGACAGGGTTTCTGTGTAGCTTTGGAGCCTGTCCTGGAACTAGCTCTTTTTTTTTTTTTTTAAAGTCTATAAAGATTTATTATGTATACAACATTCTGCCTCCATGTGTGCTCACACGCCAGAAGAGGGCGCCAGATCTCATTACAGATGGTTGTGAGCCACCATGTGGTTGCTGGGTATTGAATTCCTGACCTCTGGAAGAGCAGCTAGTGCTCTTAACCACTGAGCCATCTCTCCAGCCCCGGAACTAGCTCTTGTAGACTAGGCTGGTCTCGAACTCACAGAGATCCGCCTGCCTCTGTCTCCCAAGTGCTGGGATTAAAGGCGTGCATCACCACCGCCTGGCAATGAAAGAGATTTAAACTTCAGCGATTAATTTCTCTTTTGTGAAATGGGAATCTCCTTATGTTGCTCAGGCTGGTCTTAAACTTGTGGTCTCAGGTGGACCCCCCCCACCATCATCTCAGCCTTCAAAAAAGCTAGGATGAGGCACATATGAACATTGGTGCCTACCTTGCAATCTCTGAAGCCTTAGTAGTTTTACTTGATTTATCCTGGCTATCCTGGAACTCACTTTGTAGACCAAGCTAGCCTTGAACTCAGAGAGCCACCTGCCTCTGCCTCCCGAAGTGCTGGGATTAAAGGCATGCACCACCACCACCCCAATCTTATTTTTTTTTTCGAGACAGGGTTTCTCTGTGGCTTTGGAGCCTGCACTAGAACTAGCTCTTGTAGACCAGGCTGGTCTCGAACTCACAAAGATCTGCCTGCCTCTGCCTCCTGAGTGCTGGGATTAAAGGTGTGCGCCACCACCGCCCGGCTTTTTTTTTTTTTTTTTTTTAAGACAGGACTGATTGTAGTGTAGTCAAGGCTGTCCTTGAACTTAATACGTAGCTGGGGATGACTTTGAACTCCAGAACCTCCTGCTTCCACCCCCAAGTGCTCTGACTGTAGGCACGTACCGCTCTCCTTGTTTGAGAACAGGCTTTGGTAGCCGAAAGTACAGTCTTAAGGGAAGGTAGACATTAAAAGGGAAGTTGTTCTTGGGGCATAGGAAAAGTAAGAACATCAAAATTAAACCACCAATTTTAGATTTGACATTGACTTAGCAGAGGTTCCATCTCAGTGTGACACACTTGTCCTGCTCTCCCAGTCATTATAATCTCCTTTCACAATCCCTCTCTTCCACATAATTCCTCTTATTACCCCAGGTCTATATACCTTTTGCCTCTTTCTCATCAGCTCAATGTTACCTCAGCTCCTGGGTGATGAAGGAAAAAGGGTGTTACTACGACTAGATTTCCTGGGAGACAGGAGGCTCCAAATATTCTCCTCCTGTGTTCTCATCAACACAGCCCTACTTCTCAGCCTTCTCAGCCTCTGGGTTCTGATTTGGGGATTGAGTACGTAAGCGATTTCACAAGATCAGTTTAGCTCCTGAAAATGCTGGGAAGGAGCTTGGTAAGAGATGGCTCAGTGGAGAAAGGCACTTTCTGCCAAGACTGACTACTTTTTTCTTTTCTTCTGTTGTCGTTTTTCAAGACAGGATTTCTCTGTGTAAAAGCTCTGGCTGTTCTGGAACTCACTTTGTGGACCAGGCTGGTCTCGAACTCAGAGAGATCCGCCTGCTTCTGCCTCCCAAGCACTGGGTTAAAGGCATGCACCACCACCCCACCCAACTTCAACCACTTGTATTTGCTATACAAGAGATTTCAGACCTACACACACACACACACACTAAATGTATAAATGCAAAATAAATAGAAAGAGTTCTTGGATGGTAGCTCTTGGAGAGAGCATGGGACTTTGTATAGATCCAGAAGGCAGCAGACTCGGCTTTGGCACAGGAACTGTTTAGCTGCTTTGGTAATTCCCATGTCTGCAAAGATCCTGGCCCTTCCCCCCCACTTGTCTATTATTAACAGATCCAGAAACCTGATCGGGGCAGCTGCAGAGGGACTTTCTGGGAACCATGCCCAGGAAAGGCCTAGAAGCCCTAAATTGAAATGAAGTAGCAGGTGGCAGAGGGAGACCCAAACATACCCTTAGTCTTCCATCTATTCTGCCTGAATTCCCCTCTTGGCACTGGGGCCAAGGCTTCCATACCTAAACACGTCTACTGCTTGGGACATTCAGGTTGGGAAATCTGAGTTTCCTTCCCCAACCTCCTCAAGTGAACTCAAATTTCTAAGATAAAAGCATCTGTTTTTACTCAAAAGATAACTCAAGATATTAGATTGCAGGGTTGGGGAAATGGCTCAGTCAGTAACATGCTTGTCGGGAAAGCATGAGGACCTGAGTTCAGAACGCCGGAATCCACAAAAAAAGCCAGACTGAGGAACAGGCCTGCAACCTCAGTGCTAGGGACATGGAGACCCGATGATCTCTGTGGCTTGCTGGTCAGCTAGTCTATCCAAAGCAACGGGCTCTAGGATCAGTGAGAGACCTTATCTTTTTTTTTAAAAAAATATTTTAATGGTTTATTTAACTTTATTTTATGTGCATTTGGTGTGAAGGTATCAGATCCCCCAGATCTGGATTTTCAGACAGTTGTGAGCTGCCATGTGGGTGCTGGGAATTGAACCCGGGTCCTCTGGAAGAGCAGCCCCCAGACCTTATCTTAAAAAAATAAAAAGGTGGAGTCTGGGAAAGGGCCTTAGGATAAAGCACTTGCCTTAAAAGCTGGCGACCTGAGTTTGAATCCCCAGAACTCATGTATAATTTGGTAAAGTAGTATTTAATCCAGTGCTTCAGTGGTGAGATGGGAGGTGGAAGGACGCTCATGGGCTAGCCTGGTGTACACAGAAGCAAACAACAACAAAGATCTGTCTTAAAAAGCTGGCTGGTGAGAATAGACACCAGAGATCATTCTCTCCCCTTCATACCTGTGCTTATCCTCACATACATGAATCTACACAAGTGCACGTGTACGTGCACACACACACACACAGGCAGACAGGGGGAGGGTTGGGAAGTGGTACCATGTGGGCTCTGATATCCGCCAGCCTGAGGATGCCATGCAACTCGGTAGCTGAAAGCTAACAATTTAGAAAGACAATAGATAAGAATTTGGCTCCAGCCTTTTCACTTGTAGGTTGCACGATGAGAAGTCGCTAACTCCAAAGCTGGTAAAGGAATGCAGGTGTGTGTGTGTGCTGTGGGGAGGTGCCCCTGAAAAGGAATATGAATAGGAAATTCCTCAAGAGTTGGGAGAGCATTCAGAGCATGAAATAGCTTGGGAGAGGGACAATAAAGACAAGGTCACGCTGTAAAGGAAGGAGAAATCCGAAGCGGCCTTTGAACAGTGATGATGTGAAAGCCTGTTTCTTCTTCGTGCCTCCGGGAACACATTTGGGGAAAAACACCAGTTTCTATGTTGGGGCGACGGTCCCCGACAGTACCATTAGTAAAGTGTTTTTAATGAGGATCTGTATCCACATCCCCTAGTACCTAAAGGCAAGCAGGCATGCTAGCCCACCTTGTAAGCCTACAGCCATGGAAGCAGAGACAGCAAATTCTTGGTTTAGTGAAAGGCTGTCTCAAAGGACAAAGTGGGACTGGCAAAATGGCTCTGGAGTAATGGCACTTGCTGCCAAGACTGACAGTGAGTTTGGCACCTAGAAACCTACACAATGGAAGGAGAGAATCAATGTCCATCATTGCAACATGTGTTCATACACATTCTCACACAGACACACATGCATAATTTTTTTTTTTCGAGACAGGGTTTCTCTGTAGCTTTGGAGCCTGCGCTGGAACTAGCTCTTGTAGACCAGGCTGGTCTCAAACTCACAAAGATCCGCCTGCCTCTGCCTCCCGAGTGCTGGGATTAAAGGCGTGCGCCACCACTGCCCGGCCTGCGCCACCACCGCCCGGCCCATAATTTTTTAAAAACTATGGTGGAGAGTGCTTGAGGAAGACATCCAGTATTGACCTCTGACTCCCACAGTCACAAGCACATACGAACATGACACCTACTGTACAACTGGGTGTGTGGGCCTGCGTGCCACACGTTGGGGAGAGACTGAGATTCCATCTGAGAAATCGCTGTGAAGACTACCTACCTGTAAAAACCAGTATACATAACTTCAGAAGACTCTGGTCCTCTACTCCAGCAAAACCATGTCCCAGCACTATCATTTTATTACGTGGAGGGTGGGAAGCTGCAGGAGGTATGAAAAATAAAAATCCCAGGGCCCCAGATGATAGCTAGTAAAATAAATAGTATGTGGTATAAGATTCCAAACTGATCCAAAACTTCAGAAAAGACCATTAAAATATGTACATGCTATTTTTATGAGAGTCCTGCTTACAAAAGGTTAAAGAGACTTACAAGTAAAAAGGCTAATTTCATTTTTATTCAAGATTACCTTGGCTGTTGGGGTAAATTTTCAGAAACAGCTTGTCAGTTTTCACAATAATAAGCCTGGTGTGATTTTCCTTAGAACTGAGTTAAGCCAGCAAGCAGGTCAACTTGAGGTACTTGACATCCTTACTCTGTTGTTCTTCAACCCAGGGGTGAAATGTGTTTTCTTCCATTTGTCTTATTTTAAAATAATTTATTTTTTATTTTATGTGCATCGGTGTTTTGCTTGTATGTGTATGTCTGTGAGAGGATGTCAGATCCCCTAGAACTGGACTTACAGACCATTGAGAGCTGCCATATGGGTTCTGGGAATTGAACCCTGGTCCTCTAGAAGAGGAGTCAGTGCTCTCAGTCTGCTGATCCATCTCTCCAGCACCCCCTAGTCATCTCAAAGAATGCTCACTATTAGTGTAAAAGCTCTCTGCATCATTTGGTGTCCTTCTGTTATTTCTTTCCTAATTAGTTTAAAAGAATTTTAAAGATTTTTTTTAAAATTATGTATAGAATTTTAATTATGTAGAGCATTTGAACCCCTAGAGCTTGAATTAAGGATGGTTGTGAGCTGCCCTGTGTGTGTGGAGTCAAACCCAGGTCCTCTGCAAGAGTAATGACTATTCTTTCTGTTTCATATTTTTTTTGAAAATTTTATTTTTATTTTCTGAACATAGTTCTTCATTTGCATGTATGTTTGTGTGAGGGTGTCGGGTCTCATGGAACTGGAGTTACAGACAGTTGTGAGCTGCCACGTGGGTGCTGGGAATTAAACCTGAGTCCATTTGGAAGAACAGTCAGTGCTCTTAACCTCGGAGCCATCTCTCCAGCCTCTTCTTTTTTCTTAAAAAATATATTATTTTAGCTGGGCATGGTAACTCATGCCTTTAATCCTAGCACTCCAGAGACAAAGGCAGGCAAATTTCTGAATTTGAGGCCAGTGTGGTCTACAAATCAAGTTCTAGGATATCCAGGGCTACACAGAGAAACTTTGTCTCGGAAAACCAAACACACACATAAATTTTAATTTTATTGGTGCCCAGGATGTCAGTTCTCCTGGAACTGGAGTTACAGATGGTTGTGGGACACCACATGCATGGGTGCTGGGGGTCAAATCCAGGTTCTTTGGAAGACCAGTCAGTGATCTTATCGGCCAAGTCTTCTCTCCATCTTGCAGCACATACGCGTAACTGCTGAGCCGACTTTCTAATATCATTTACTTATGATATTAGATATGGTTGTTCATATTTGAGGGTGACTCCGAACTTGATTCTCCTGCCTCTATTCCTTGTAAGCTAAGTTTACAGGTATGTGCCACCACATCCAGGTTATTGTACGTGTAATTCTTGTAGGGACAATTTTATTTTATGCGTGTGAATGTTCTGTCTGCACGTATGTCTACCACGTGCATGCCTGTGCCCTAGGAGGTCAGAAGAGGGCATCATATATCCTGGAATGGAGTTATGAGCACTTGTGAGCCAAAATGTAGGTGCTAGGAACTGAACCTCTGGAAGAGTAGTCAGGGTTTTGGTTTTTGTTTTTTTTTTTTTTAAAGATTTTATTTATTAACTATGTATACAGCATTCTACTTGCATGTGTCCCTGTAGGCCAGAAGAGGGCACCAGATCTTATTACAGATGGTTGTGAGCCATCATGTGGTTGCTGGGATCCGAACTCAGAACCTCTGCAAGAACAGTCAGTGCTCTTAACCTTTGAGCCATCTCTCCAACCCCTTTTTTTTATTGATATTTATTGAGCTCTACATTTTTCTCTGCTCCCCTCCCTGCCTCTTCCCTCCCCCTTCCATGCCTCCCCCAATGTCCCTATGCTCTCAATTTACTCAGATCTTGTCTTTTTATACTTTCCCATGTATATTAGGTCTATGTAAGTCTCTCTTAGTGTCCTCATTGTCTAAGTTCTCTGTGATTATGGTTTGTAGGCTG
>JAQHUG010000154.1:1980854-2093614 GCA_028555095.1 Dicrostonyx torquatus | reverse complement strand
ATTTTTCTACTATTGATATCCAGTTATGCCAGCACCACTTGTTAAATATGCTTTTTTCCCATTTGATATATTTTGCTTCTTTATCAAATATCAGGTGTTCGAAGATGTGTGGATTGATATCTGGGTCTTCTATTTGGTTCCATTGGTCCTCCTGTCTGTTCTTATGCCAGTAGTCAGGGATCTTAACTACTGAGTCATCTCTCCAAAGCCATAATATAATTTTTTACAAAATTACACAGACAGGGTTTCTCTGTGTAACAGCTTTGGCTGTCTTGGAACGTGCTTTGTAGACCAGGCTGACCTCGAACCCACAGAGATCCACCTGCCTCTGTCTCCCAAGAGCTGGGATTAAACGTGTATTTTTAAAGTTTCATTTTGTCTGTATTATGAAAAAAAAAACAAATTATTTTATTGACCTTGCCTTCTATAATCTGCTAAATTCGCATGATTGTAAGCATCTGTGGAGTTCCTTTTGGTTTATTTCTATTCATTACTGTTTTGTCAGCTCATACGGAGGTTCTTTTCCTATATGCCCCCCGCCCCTTTAAACCACACTGGTTACGAACTAACAATGGAGGTATGAGACTGAACATCCTGAGTTTTTCTTCATCTCAGGGAAAATGACTTTATTTCTTTTTAGACAGGGTCTCATGTAATAGAGGAGGACCTTGAACTCTTGGAGCTTGCTTCTATCTCCCTAATGTTGGGATCATAGGCATATACTCGGTTTATGGAAAATAATTTCAACATTTTTTGAGAATTGCTGTAGGATTTTTGTTGATGCTTTTTATTAGACTAAGGATTGCTTTATAACCTAGGTTTTCTGTTTTTCCTTTGACTCTTCTTTGTGCAGTGCTGGAGATAGAACTCAATGCCTTAAGCATGCTAAGCATATGCTCCATCACTAAGCTATATCCCTAGCTCTAACCTCAAACTCTGCAAGTATCAAGGATGACCTTGAACATCTGAACTTCCTGCCACCATTGTTTGAATGTTGAGATTATAAATGTGTGCAATTCCACCTGTTTCTTTTAAAAAATTATTTTTGAGATAGGTTCTTATTAGGTATCCAAGGCTGGCTTTGAATTTAGGCATCTGCCTGCCTTTGCTTCATGAGTGCTGAGATTAAAGCCATGTGGTAGACAAAATTTTAAAAAAAAAATCATGAATAAGAGATGTTTTTTTGTTCATCTAAGTGATTGTTTTTTTCCTATTGTAAACCACACTGGCTCTCACAGATTGAGTTAACCTGGTATTTTTGTAATGAACTGCTAATCTGATATATTATTTTTATTTTTCGGGGCAGGGTTTCTCAGTAGCTATAGAGCCAGTTCTGGAATTCGCTCTGTTGACCAGGTTGGCCTTGAACTCAGAGATTCCCCTGCCTTTGCGTCCCCTAGTGCTGGGACTAAAGGCGTATGCCACCACCACTCAGCTTGATCCATTATTTTTTCACATTAATAGATTTGATTATTCTGTAGGGAAATTTCAGTGGTGCCATAGTTCAAATTTAAGGTCTCATGTACGTGCTTTATCACTAAGACATACCCCTTGCTTCTTTATTTTTTCAGTTAAAAAAAAACCCCATATTTATTTTTATGTATATGGGTGATTTGTTTGCATGTATATCTGCACTAATTGCATGCCTATGCCTGCAGAGGCCAGAAGTGGGTGTCAGACCTCCTGGTCTACATCCAGACAGTTGAAAGCTGCTATGTGAGTGCTGGGAATCAAATCCAGGTCGTTGAAAGAACAGTCAGTGCTTTTAACCACTAAGCCATCTCTCCAGCCTTATTGCTATTTTTGAGACAAGGTCTGTCTGTAGCTAATACAGTCTAGAACCTATGAAGACATGGCTGCTTGACACCCCCCCCCAACAGTCATTGTCTCAGCTCCCACCTGGCATTACAGGTATGAGACACCTCACCCAGTTTCTTATTTTCGTTTGAAGACACTGGTCCTCACCACTGAGTACAGTAGCACACACCTATAATCCCAGACTTTGGGAAGCTGGGGCAGGAGAATCACAAATTGAGGACTAGACTGAGCTCAATGTGATCCTTTGAATTTTGTCTACATTCATGGCAGAAGTTGGTCCCTAACACTTCCTGAAGTGTCCTTGACAGGCTTTGGTGGATGGGCGCTGCTGCTTCAAAATGAATTGAGATCCATTTAGCCCTTTGTAAGATTTAACTCACTGGCAATTCTAAGATATGAACAGGTCGTGTGTAGGCTGACGTTGGGGATTTTTCTATCTACTTTTTTAAAATACTGTGTGTTTGTGTGGGTACATATGCCATGATTTGTTTGTGAAGCCTCCAGGACAAATCTGTGTTCTTTTCTTCTACCTCGATTTGGGGGATCAAACTTGGGCCATCTCACCAGCTCCAGCTTACGTTTTGAGAAGGTTCACCTGGAGTTCAATATTTT
The DNA here is from genome assembly GCA_028555095.1 of Dicrostonyx torquatus. Lineage (NCBI taxonomy): Eukaryota > Metazoa > Chordata > Mammalia > Rodentia > Cricetidae > Dicrostonyx > Dicrostonyx torquatus. Next base: position 2,091,184 of record JAQHUG010000154.1, on the reverse strand, counting down.
GGCTAAACTAGCTGACCAGGAAGCCCCCAAAATCCGCTTGTCTCTGACACCCAGTACTAGAATTACACATACACACTGCCAAAAGTTTTTATGTGTATCTAGGTTTGTATAGTGTGTTGGCTGGGTATGTGGTGTTCACACACACACACACACACACACACACACACACACACACACACACACACACACACACACACACACAAAAGCCCTGACTCAAGGTTCCCTTCCTTGATGACAGACTTAATCTGTAAAAGGAAGAAGTAAGCCCCTCTCTCCCCAGTTGGTTTGGTCATGGTCTTACCATGACACTAAACTAAAACAGAGCACGCTGAGCCATCTCTCAAGCCTCACTGCAAACTTTCATCCCATATCCAAAGTCATGTATTAAAAAAAATTCTGATTAGTCTTTAAGGGGTTAAATTCAGTGATGTTTTCAAAGCACATTTTAGTTTGTAGCATCCCGCCCCCATTTTCACTGACTTTTACCTTTTATTGCTTGCCAGTCTCCATATTAACACGAAGCCAGTGATTTTTCTGTGATGTGTGAACTTGATGTTATATATTTCATTACATTATTTGTGTGTATGTGTGGGCAGGTACAGACCACAGTGCCCCAGTTGAGGTTAAAGGATTACTTGCTGGATTTAGTTCTCCCCTTCCATGATGTGGGTCCTAGGGATCGAAGTCATTAGGCTTGGTGGCAAGCTCCTCCAATGAGCTTTTTTGTTTATGTTTTTTCGAGACAGGGTTTCTCTGTGGCTTTGGAGCCTGCGCTGGAACTAGCTCTTGTAGACCAGGCTGGTCTCGAACTCACAAAGATCCGCCTGTCTCTGCCTCCCGAGTGCTGGGATTAAAGGCGTGCGCCACCACTGCCCGGCTTCCAATGGGCTTTTTACTTGCCCATTATGTTTGAGTTTTTTGTTTATCTTGATTTTTCCCAGACAGGGTCTCACTATGTATCTCTGGCTATTTTGGAACTATGTAGACCAATTAGGTTGGCCTCAAACTCAAAGATCCTCCTGCTTCTGCCTTCCAAGTGCTGGGATTAAAGACATGTGCCGCCACCACCACTACTTGGCAACATTGGGCATCTTTTATTTTTTCCACTTTATTTTTTAAAGATAGGGCTGCTATGTATTGTGGCTGGCCTAGAACTCACAATGTGATTATCTGTACTAAACTGGCCTTAAACTCAGATTCACCTGCCGCTGCCTCCTAAATGCACTACCATGCCTGGCTTCCATCTTAATTTTTTTGAGCCAGTCTCACTTAACACCAAGACTGCTGCTTTGGCTAGAATGATTGGACAACAAGCCCCTAGCATCTTTCTGTCTGTTGGGGTTATAGGTGTGCTGCTATACCCAGCTTTTGCTTGGGTGATAGGGAATCTGAACCCAAGCTCCCATGTTTGCATGACAAGCACTTTAACCAATGAACCATCCATTTTCCCAGCCCTTCCATGGGTTTTTGATAACAGCTTTATCCTCTTTTTCCAGGCTTTAGAGCAGCATCAATATCAAGTAGGGAAATTCTATATAGACAGACAGTACAGTTCTCTAAAAACCTTGAAAATAGCTGGAAATGGGCTGGTGGTATCCTATTAAGCCAGGCACAAAGATCAATTCTAAAGATGTCCTGAACTCCACAGCTGACATTTAAAGCCCCTAATAAATGCAGAATAAATTTAAGTACTACCTCTTTACTTACAGAAATCTCTCCCACCCAGACATAGAAGACAGGAGTGAGGTTCTGCCTGTGCAAGGGCCACCATCCTAGACCCCCAGCTTGCTTTTTTTTTTTTTTAATGTTTTCTTTATTTTTTATTATGCATACAATAGTCTGCCTGCATGTACAACTGCAGGCCAGAAGAGGGCATCAGACCTCATTACAGATGGTTGTGAGCCACCATGTGGTTGCTGGGAATTGAACTCAGGACCTTCAGAAGATCAGTCTGTGATCTTAACCTCTGAGCCATCTCTCCAGCCCCTTTTGTTTTGTTTTTTCAAGACTGGGTTTCTTTGTAGCATTTGGAGCCTGTCCTGGAACTAGCTTTTGTAGACCAGGCTGGTCTCGAACTCACAAAGATCCGCCTGCCTCTGCCTCCCGAGTGCTGGAATTAAAGGCGTGTGCTACCACTGCCCGGCCCAAACAGCTTTCATGATCAGTTGTAGCCTTCTGGCCACCTAAAAATCTGCCCACAAAGGAACTATCGTTGTCCCCTTAGCAGGGCAGTCTGTGTGTGTAAGCAGACAGCGTAGAGGTAGGTCCAACAGTGATCACCAGATTTAAAGTGCTTAGATATCTCTATACTGACAGAATAAATTTCCCAATTAAAAGAAAAAAATTTATAAAAAACCAGAGCATGTTTTATTTCAATCCTGATGAGAGAAAGGGATGGAAAACACATAATAAGGGGAGGGGTCTCTTTATATAATACATACAACATTAGGGCCAACCATAGTGAATGAGACCTACTGCACCCCTCCCCGTCCAACTCCTAGGCAGGTTCTGAAGCCAACTGAGGATAAGATGGAACATGAACTAAGACACTTGGCACAGTAACATGGCCAATGCACCAAAAGATGGAGAGACTGTCCCAGGGAGCAAGGCCCCAGGCCTCAGCTGCTCCCCTAGTGGAGAGGAATGAGAAACTTTGGCTCAGCAGGAAGGTAGATTTCAAAAATCAGGGTACCCTTGTTAAACTTTTCAGACCACAAACTGGAATGAGTCAAAACATCAAGTTGATGCTGCTTCCTGTTTTCTCTAAGACCTTTCCGCTTTAGGCCTGAGTCCACCTTCTTCTCTTCAATTGGAAGGCAGGGGAATAAGTGCTTATTTTAACCTTCCTAAATCTCGGCTACTTAATTACTACTTTCTTGACTCTAGAGACAGAAGCCAACTAACAAGGCCGGCTCCCTTTATGAAAGCCGGCTTAAAGAGCCCTTGGGTTGGCTCAACTGCCCCTACAAAGGTTTCTATGAGCATCCATCCTTTATTCTACTTCCTCAAACTCGATACAGACATCTTCAAGCGTGAGACATGGGCTGAAGACTTGGTCTCTAAAGTTGGAGCAATAATCCCATCTTTGGAGATACGGATGAGAGAGAAAGAGCAAGTGCTGGAAATGGAAAGGTCACAGAAATAAAGGCAGTTTACATAGGTTAGAGATTCAAGCCCATGAAGATGGAAGGGGAACTCTGACACATTATCAACAAGTAAAAATATTTTAGTGACAACCCTGTAGTTTCCATAGACCAATAAAAAAATGTGTTAAAAGGGGGAGAGGAGACGGAGCCAGCAGAATCCAGCCATTCATCTTAAATCTGAAGAAACTCATTCAGCTAATACTGTTTCAAGTATAATCATGAGCAGAGATGGCGCTGTGGAAAGGGATCACAGCTGACGACCTGGACCCAGGGGCTTGCCTCCCTTGAGAAGACACCGGAAATTGTCTTTGAAGACCTGGATCTGAAGACTGCCAACCCTCCTGCCCCAGTGCAACACTTTCAGCAAAGGTGGGAAGTTAGGTAAATTAAGACATCTGCTTTAAGTTTAAGTGGTTAAAAGAAGGGGAAAGCTAGCAGCTAAAGCCAGAACCAAGGTTAAGGTTCTCACGGCAGCAGAGGGGAGCAGGTGGAGAGCTCCTGCTTGTCCTTTGGTTTCCTCTTCCCCTGCCTCCCATTCCACCCAACAGCCTGCTGCCAGAGGGGATGCAATGCCCAGACCAACTTTTTATTGAGCTTATGCAGCTAACAGACTTGTAAACATTGCCAATTGACAAAGTTTTGCTGAAAACCACAGCTTGTGTCCATTAAACACACCTCTCTCTAGATTAAAAACAACAAAAACCCAAAGTAAACAAATACTGAATTAAAAGACACATCTTGAGTCTTCCAGGAAGGCAAAGTTAAAAAAAAAAAAAAAATCAAGCCACATGGCTTGTGGTCCCAGGCGCTCACCATGCCTAGAGTGTTGCTGCTATTACCATGTCTCCTCTCTACCAGTGGCTAGATAGAGGTTCAGGAGCAGGGTCATCTTGGGCATGCTGCAAATACAGCATTTGCTGGTGTTGACATCCTCCTGGGGCTGTGGTGGCAGACTGCTGTGTCAGGAGCCCAATTCCTGGGAGCAGCAGGGGGATCCAGGACCTCCAGTCAGCACACACACCTCAGTGGGGTACCTTGCCCTTTTCTCCTATGCAGTTCAGCATTGAGGTTGTCTACTCCCAGTTGGCAATAAAACCTGAGCTGTTTTCCTCATAGGTTCCACCCCACTCCCCAACTTATGAGAGTAGTGGGAGGGAATAGAGAGGATCACTGAGGGGGCAGGGGAATTCCCCGGGGATCTGTGACCTGGCCCTCTTGCAGGTTCTTCACCAGTTGTGCAAGCCAGCGTTTCGTGGTGGTGTCATCTTTTAGCACCTGGGCAAAGGTTGTGTCCTTCAGCTGGTCAGGGAGGCACTGTCTGAGTGCTTCACGTGCCCTACATCAGAAACAAACAAACCAACCAGGGAGACAACAAATAAACTCACATTTTGGGGCTTGGAAGAGCCCCATTCTTAGATGTAAATATACAGCTTCCTAGGTAGGAATCTATGCTCTGTTAAGTTAATCAAGAATCTACTAGAATCCCTTAAAGCAAGTCTTTTTTTCTTCTTTATTGACATTTATTGAGCTCTACATTTTTTTCTGCTCCCCTCCCCACTTCAACCCTACCCCAATGTCCCTATGCTCCCAATTTACTCAGGAGATCTTGTCTTTTTATACTTTCCCATGTATATTAGGTCTATGTAAGTCTCTCTTAGTGTCCATATTGTTGTCTAAATTCTCTATGATTATGGTTTGTAGGCTGGCTTTCTTTGCTTAAAGCAAGTCTTATGCATATGTTCAGAATGTGTAGTCCACAAATATTTTCAGCATACCCCAGTGCAGAATTTAATGCAAAAGCAAAATGGAATAAAACGGTGCAATAGTTTACTTTGCTCCAAATTTTGTTTTGATTTATTATAATAAATACTGTCAAAAAAATCACTAAGCATAGTTTATAGTAAATGAAATTATTTTAAAAATTGCACACTGACAGCAGACATGACCTCATTTATATGATAAATCAATTGATTTTAATTCTATACCAACATCAGTTATGTCTTTAAGGTAACGCTTCAATATTGTATTTGAAAACCTTAATAAGAGATGAATAGTAAAAACTATGGCAGCATTATTACCTAGAAGCCTGAAAAAGGCAAATGCCAACTCCACACAGGCTGTCAGAACAGCTACAGCTCTGATACTCAAACAGGAAGAATTTCTAAGAAGTATATTGCAAAATTGGGAGAAAATAGGAATCACCGAAAAATAGACAACTTATGATCAAAGAATAGCTAGGGCTTGAATGACCTAGTGCCTACAGACTGAGCTCACATTAAGCTACCTGATTCCTAGGAACTCAGAAAGCACTCCATTATGTGGCTTGGCAGAAACTGAGCATGTAGCTTTCAGCATAAATTATGGATTGGTACAGGACAAAAGGTCAAACATTTCTGAAGTGCGTTACATCTACAAAGTGCATGATGCTTGCAGATATCTTGATCATACCAAGAAAAAGCAAATAAGCTCTACACCTTACAGGAAGCAGAGAACTGCAAGAGTAAGTAAAGAGCCTCAGGGCTACGGAACTTTGCAAGAGATCTTTGGAACTATACTCATCTTTCTGATTACTTGGAATAGTCATAGAAAGCCCAAACAAACCACATGATATGGCCTCACTTGAAACTGTCTGGGCTTTCTGGAATTTCAGGGTAGGACAATGGGAAGATCTACCTAGGAGATATTCAAAGTTAGAACCTTAGATTTTAATAAGAACTTAAGTCCGTCTTAGATAAAATAAGGCACAGGACCTGAGCCATGAAACTATTTCCCTTAAGTCCTGAGTCCTGCAAATCATTACCTGGGGTTATCTGAGAGTCGAAGGTAACATCTTACTACATGCTTCAGCAGACGGGCAGACGGTTCTTTGGATAGCTGCAGGACCATTTTACCCTGTTTTAGCCAAAACAAGGGTGGGAGGGAAAAACAAAATAATTTTATTTGACACCAGAAATCAGATCATCTGAGAATCATTATACAAGTTTTCAATATTTTTATTATTTTTTCCTTTTTTAGACAGGGTCTATGTGGCCTTGACTAGCCTAGCACTCACTATATAGATCAGGACTCAAACTCACATAGATCTGCCTTCCTCTGCTTCTGGAGTTCAGAGATTAAAGGCACTTACTATTATGCCAGATAGTATTTTTGAGACAGGGTATATTACTTCTTCACCTGGCTGGTGTGGAACTCTTGCTGGCCTCAAGCCTGCAGTGATCCTCTTGCCTCTCTCTGCCTTATAAATACTGGGATGACAGGCACGGGACACCATGGCTACAACAGTAATTTCTAGTTAGAAGACTGTTTTCAGCCAGTTACAAAGGGACTAAATTATGTGATTGCAAGTTATAAAGAGAGTAAAGAAAAGAACTCACCAAGATCATGGCAACATGGGAAAAACGCTCATATGTCTGACATATATAAGCCAAACCAGTGTCATCTAAGAGAATCTTCTGGAGGATGAATGTGGCAACCTAGAGCAAAAAGAGCAAATACTATCACACTGTATGTAGGATTTTTTTTTCTAAAGGCTATTTATAGGCCTTATTTTTCCTATTGAACCCATTAAGTATACACACCATGATTTTCATTTTACATAAGAGAAACCCCTAGGTAGTTATCAGAATTGCCTAAAATTTGAGGCCAGCCTGAGGTACTTAGTAAGTACCAAACCAGCTTAGAATGGACTTAAAACAAAAACAAAACACACACACACACACACACACACAAACCAATGACCACACTCGCCAACCCAAACGTCCTAATTTAAACCAGACAATCATTGTGGGGGAAAAGTTTGAGACACTCTGTAGCCACGGCTAGCTAGCCTCAAACTCACAGCAATGTCTTTGTCTCAGCCTAGTAAATGTTGGGACTACAGGCAAGAGTCACAGTACTTGCTTGCAGAGGATTAGGATGATAATTATCTTTCTTTGGTGTCATCAGAACTACTGTTACTGTTTCACTGAGGTATGTCACTGTGATGGGCCAAATAATAATGCCTCTGCAAAAACAGCCAGTGCTCGTAATCTCTCCAACTCCACCCTTGTATTTAAAAATACTTCCCAGGAGGCCGGGCGGTGGTGGCGCACGCCTTTAATCCCAGCACTCGGGAGGCAGAGGCAGGCGGATCTTTGTGAGTTCAAGACCAGCCTGGTTTACAAGAGCTAGTTCCAGGACAGGCTCCAAAGCCACAGAGAAACTCTGTCTCAAAAAAAACCAAACCAAAAAAAGAGAAGGTATCTGTAAGAACTACTCTTGTTGAAGCATAAAAGCCAATGGAAACCTAGAGACAGGAATGAGTTAGTTCTAGTTTTGGACACTTGGAAGTAGGGGGGGTTATTGAAATAGGGACTAATCAAGCTGACAATTCTGTAATCCTATTGTGAAAAACCACTATAATCTGAGGCATAAATTCCTCCAGACATGTTCTTCAATATAAAAATGTAGTAGTAATAGTTAATTAGACTGGTAGACACTTCACCTAAATGTTTTCACATCAAACAAAAGATGTGTGTGTGTGCATACATATACATACAAATGTACTCATCCCAAACCGGTGAACTGTAAAGAAATATAACAGGAGATAAAATACTTGACTTAAAGTTCATACTTTCCCATACATCTCTCTCAACAAACAGCAATCCTTTATAGAAATATTCCATATAGATAGCCGGGCGGTGGTGGCACACGCCTTTAATCCCAGCACTCCGGAGGCAGAGGCAGGCGGATCTCTGTGAGTTCGAGACCAGCCTGCTCTACAAGAGCTAGTTCCAGGACAGGCTCCAAAGCCACAGAGAAACCCTGTCTCGAAAAACAAAACAAAACAAAAAAAAGAGAAATATTCCATATAGAAATGGAAAAGAACTTCAAAATATTCAAACAAAGAACAAAATGGGCTGCACAGTGTGCTCAATGGTTAAGAGCATTTACTGCTCTAGTAGAGGACCTCAATTCAATTGTCAGGACTCCAGCTGGACAGCTTATAGCCTTTTATCTTGTTAGAGCTCCAACACCCTCAGTTCTGACCTCCAAGGGCATCCGCATACAGGCAGCGCACACAGACAGAATCATGCAGACACACAGACACACACTATCTCAACCCCCCTAAAAAAAGCAGAATATGACTATAAGAAGAAATAGACATGAAAGACAGATAATACAGCATAACTGAAGTTAATGAAACAAGAGGCTAGAACAAATAAGAGAAAAATATAAAAAGACGAGCCATCGACAAAAGATAAAGAGAGACTTTACTACAACATTCAATGTCAGAACACAAAAGGGCTTTGGCAACAGAATTTTCAGCAGGAAAAATGAGGTAAGAATTTTGTACAGTCATTGTCTTGCTGAAGCTCGAGTACACATGCCACACTTCACAGGACAAATCACCAGAAATGATATATTTGGCATCAAGATGGTACAGTGGGCGAAATTTTTTCTGTACCAGCTTATAAAGACCCAAGTTTGGATCCCCAGCACCCATGTTAGCGCTGATGTAACATTGTATCTGCAATCCCAGACTGGCTGGTAGCCAGTCCAACAAAACAGTGAGCTCCAAAGACAGAAACATAGGAGAGCAGTAATGAAGACACCTGACAGTGATTGCTAGCCTCCACATGGACATCTTCACAAATAATTTTTTTTTTAAAAAAGATTTATTTATTATTATGCAGGCCAGAAGAGGGCACCAGATCTCATTACAGATGGTTGTGAGCCACCATGTGGTTGCTGGGAATTGAACTCAGGACCTCTGGAAGAGCAGCCAGTGCTCTTAACCTCTGAGCCATCTCTCTAGCCTCCACAAATACTTTTTATATAATACTTTTATATTGAAGAACATGACTGGAGGACTATATGTCTCAGATTATAGTATGTGTATTCACATCTATGGGTAAGTACACACACACAAAGGAATTAATTATTAATCTGACATTCTTCTGAAAGGTCTGGGGTTATGTCTGTGTTTTGAGACAGTGTCTTGCTGTCAAGCTCAGTTTGGCTATGCACTTGTGATCTTACTGCCTCAGTTTCCATGGTTTGTGGTTTTTAATGATCATTTGATAGATTTTACATGAAAGAGGAAAAGATACAGGGACCCCAGAGACTGCTCAGCGAACAAAAGCAGTAGTGTGTGTACTGACTAGTTTATGTCAACCTGACACAAATTAGTGTCATCTGAGAGGAAGGAGACTCAACTGGGAAAAATGTTTCCATAAGACTGGGTTGTAGGGAAGCATGTAAAAAAAATTTCTTAATTAGTGATTGATGTAGGAGGCCCCAGAATGTCATGTCTCTTTTTCTTATCCTTACAATCATTTTCCTTTCTTTTCTGGGGGGAGGAGAGAGAGAGAGAGAGAGAGAGAGAGAGAGAGTGTGTGTGTGTGTGTGTGTGTGTGTGTGTGTGAATTTATGTGCACTGTATGTGTACATGTGTCTTTTGAGGCCAGAAGAGGACTGGTGGTCTTGGGCGCTGTAAGAGAGAAGTTGAGCAAGCTACACGGAGCATTCCTCCATGGCCTCTGCATCAGAGCTTGCCTTGACTTTCTGCTCTAACTTCCCCAGATAACAGAGTACATACAAGCTGTAAGCAGAGATAAACACTAACCCCCAAGTTGCTTTTGGTTATAGTATATTATTACAGCAACAGAAACTTTAACTAAAACACTGTGTAATCCTGACGACCTAAGTTTGACTCCCAGAACCCACATAAAAAGCCAGATGTGGTGGCATGCATCTGTAATCCCAACACTTATATAGTGAGATGGGAAACTGCCCAGAAGCTGGTGGACCAGCTCACTCACAGCAGTAAAAACAAGAGAGACCCTTCCCCAACAAGGTAGACAGTGAGCACCAACTCCCCAAAGTTGTTGTTTATCTCCACAGGTGTCCCATGGCACAGTCACTCACATCCAAACAAATAAATACATTTTAAAAGAGAAAAAATATTTTTGAAGGTAAAGTGTCTGGAAAGGCAGAAAATGATTCCAGAGCCACAAAGCAGCAGCTCAAGAGCTAAAACAATGCTGAATCTCACTTAAAATCACGCACCGGGGGGGGGGGGGGGGGCAGGGAGTGGAGCAGAGAAAAATGTAGAGCTCAATAAATATCAATAAAGGAAAAAATAAAAAAGCACGCACCGTTTTAGAAAGCTCACTTCCAGATTCCATAATGCGCAAACACAAAGGGATGATTTCTGTTGTCAATAAAAAGTTGATTACTTCTTGTTCGTCTGTTTTAACCAAGGCCCCTAAAGAAAATATGGACAAACAAAATTACTTTAGAGAAATGATTTCCAGTTACATTTACTCTGCAAGTTAAGGAATTAAAGTTTGTGCGTCAAGCAATCAGTTTCATATCTACTTGAACAAAACAACAGTCATGAGTGTAATCCCAGTATTGGGAAGGCTAAGGCAGGGAGATGTTGTTGAGTTCCAGATCAGTCTGGGCAATTTAAAGAAACATTCTGTCAAAGTTTAAAAAATAAAAATAAAGCAAGTGGGGAACGTGCTCAGTGTTAAGAATACTAGCCTAATATAAGGCTGAGTTATTTAACTAAATTCATTCAACTTAGTTAAAATCAAATTATTCTTTACTCCTTTATAGTTTGACGCTAAAGCCAGATCTTGATTAAATTTTTTTTTCTTTTTCTTTTTTTGGTTTTTTGAGACAGGGTTTTTCTGCAGCTTTGGAGCCTGTCCTGGAACTAGCTCTTGTAGACCAGGCTGGCCTCGAACTCATAGAGATCCGCCTGCCTCTGCTAGGATCAGATCTTGATTATTGATCCTCACCTTTTTTATTAGAAACATTGAGAATGGTGCTTGATATATTTGCAAGCACTTACTAATAAATGAGATGATGCCAAAGACAAAAAATAAGCTGTAAGAAGACAAAAACACATAACTTAGACCTACTGTCTGTAAGAATTTCAGGCTTACAAAATGTCCCTAATAACTTACCTAGTCAGTGTGTTTCAGTTGGTAGAGTGCTTGCCTAGGATGCATGAAAACTTGGGTTTGAATCTCAGCACTTGGGAAATGGATGTTAAAGGAAAATAACAATTTTAAATAAAAAATTTAAGAGTATACTCAGGTACATAGTGAGCCTGAGGCTAGCCTATGATATACAAGACCCTGTCTCAACAAAAACAAAACAAAAATAATAAAATCACTTACCAATAACGCCAAGGCTGGTGAGTCGAAGATATTCAAAGGGACGAGTTTTGCTGACTGTGTGCAAAAAGGGGTACAAAAAAAGTGGGATGTGTGCTGCAAGAAAAGCCGACCTAAAATAAAAAACAGTCACATTTAGAACCCAGAGTTGACTTCTAAACATCAAATTCCTAAGCCTGAAACAACATGTGAGATTACCAGAGTAAGAAATCTTAGGAAAATAATTTTATTGGCTTTTAGTCTTGACCAATGTTCTGAAATGTGTAATTTTGTACCCTAGGAGACGTGTCAATGTTTGGAGATACATTTGATTGTCAGAAGTAAGAAATGTTGAGGGCTACTTAGCACACAGTTACAGAGGCCAGAGATGTCTAAGCTTAGAACAGTATCCTCCTGCCCTCACTGACACATTATACACACTCAGTTCAAGGCATCAATATGCAACATCCACCCAGGCGAGGTGATTAAAGCAACACAATCTACCTCAGTATGTACCAAATATCTTAAAAACTGTATAGTCGAGTAAGTACTCAACTACAAGTTAAAAAAAAGATCAAGTTATAAGTGCTAAAGCCAATGTGTTGCTGCACACCTAGGTAGAACCCCATTATTCAGGGGCCAGCCTGGAGACTCTGTCTCCAAAAGAAAAAAAGAAAGAGAAGAGGGGAGAAGAGAGCAGAGCAGAGCAAAGGGAAGGGGAGGAGAGAAGATGAGAGAAGAGGAGGAGGGGAGGAAAGAAAAGAAAACGGAGATAATATATAAGAGAGGAGGAAAGGGGAGGAGAGGAGAGAAGAGGCTATATCAGTGCTAAAGATATTCTTCCAGGAGGCTGCAAAGATGGCTCTTGGTGGTTAAGAGTAGTTTTTGGGATCTGAGTTGAGATTTTGGATTTTCTACAACTGACTCTGGAAGTTAGAACTGCAGGGGGATCTGATGTTTTCTAGTCTCTGTAAGCACCCAGAAAGAAGCGGTAGGCAAGCTTATGTGTTTGCCCTTTAGCACACGCATGCACACACACTAATGCCAGGTGTGGTGGTACGCATCTTCAATCCTAGCACTTGGGAGGCAGAGGCAGGTGGATTTCTGTGAGTTGGAGGCCAGCCTCGTTTGTTTACAAAGAGAGTTTAAAAACGGGGGAGGGGGATCTTTGTAGATCAAACTTCACTGCTGTAAGATGACTCTGATTTAATTAAACATAAAATAATTTTTTTTTTTGAAACAGGGCCTTCCTCTGTAGCAAGCCTCTTGTTTTTGCTTCCTGAATACTAGAATTACAGGTATGAACCACCTGTCAAGCTTAAAGCTCTGGTTTCCTATTTGGGATTAAATCACTGCCAGAAAATACTTTTAAGGTAACTAAGCAAATCTTTCCTTATTTAATTTTATTTCATGTGTACTGGTGTGAAGGTGTCAGATCCCCTGGAACTGGAGTCACAGACAGTTGTTGGCTGTCATGTGGGTGCTGAAAATTGAACCTGGATCCTCTGGAAGAGCAGTTAGTGCTCTTAACTACTAAGCTATGCTTCCAGCCCACAAATCTTTCCTCTTAGAACATAACAAATCACTAAATTGGTTGATCTGCTTATGTTCAGAGTGTTTACTACTATTTTGAAAACTGTTTCTATGATGTTGAAAGTATGGAATTGTATTCTACTTTATTTTAAAACATATTACTCTTCCCTCAATCTGCAGCCAGAGACTAAAAATAGCCATCAAACTCAACAGCGGAGAAATATATATGTCAACTGTCAAAGAAAAAAAAAAAAGAGAAAGGTGTGCATGGTGGTATACAACCATAATCCCAGCAGCACTTGACAGCATAGGCAGTAAGATTAAGAGTTTGAAGCCAGCCTCAGCTATAAAAACAAACAACCCTAACCACAAATAACCACAAGGAACTCCAAAACCAACCAAAAAAAAAAAAAAAAAAAAGTTCTGAAGACTCACACCCACACATCACATTGCATGCCCTTTCTCTGATCACTCAACAAGGGTATCTAAGTTCCTATGAAACACTAATCTGCCCTCATTAACTTTACCAACACACAGCACTTACCTGGTCTCCGGGTGTGAGGCCACACATTGCAGCAATGCTAAAGCATTGCAAACTCTGTTAGACTGGTGTGCTGTCAAAGTTGGAGGATTGATAGATGGATAAATATTTACAATTTCCTGAAAAAAAAATGCAAAGAATCCCAGAGAGCAATGACTCACAAAATTATATCACAGTGTCACAGCACAGTAACTAAAAGACCACTTTAATTCCAGCTGAAATTGAATTATCCTTTCATCACAAGCATACAGGACTACCTAGGCAAGACCTTTCTCATGTGTCTCTAGGAATACTGCTATGGCAACAAATGGGTCTCCCACACTTCCTCCTAGATTTTGCAGCTAGTTTTTATTTTATGTGTTGATGTTTTGTCTGTATGTATGTCTGTGCATCATGTGTATGCAGTGCTCACAGACACCAGAAAGAAGACGTCAGATCCCCTGGAACTTAAGTCATAGCTAGTTGTAAGCCACAAGGTAATCCAATCCAAGACTTCTGAAAGAGCAGCCAATATTCTTTACCATTGAGCCATCTCTCGAGCTCCCATAGCTAGTCTTTTAATTAAGTGACACTTATATATAACATTTTATAACTTTAACTAATATTCTACTTTATAAAGATGAGACCCATATAGAACACAATCATTTACTTTAGCTGCAAATCCTTCCATAACACCAATAGATTCTTGGCTACAAGTCTTGAATTTACTGAACAGATTTGAAAGACTATTAGTAATTTGGGGAGGAACTTTATAGGATGATTATTTTATTATCTCGATACCTTGAGATTGTTTCATTTTAATTTATTTTCCACCTATAACCACTTGGCCTGATTCAAATTTTCAGTTATTTATTCTTGGTCTTACTTTGTTTGTGTGGTGTGTGTGCACATCACAGTACATGTATGGAAGCCAGAGGACAACCTGCAGGATCCAGATCTCTCCTTGTGCGTGTTAATCCCAGGGGTCAAACTCAGGTTGTTAGGCTTGGCAGCAACCAAATGCATTTACCCATAAGCCACCTTACCAGATGCCACTGTTTATTTTTTAAAAACAGAGATACCCGCTTTTTATGCGATAGCTGATACACCTTTATCTCAATATTTTCTTTCCTCAGCCACATCTATGTGGTCCTTATACTATTTCTATGTTCGTCCCTGCTATACAGGTCAACCTGTTGTATGTCTATAAACTGTGTCAAACACAGATTTTAAGGCCCACCTCTCAAACCAACTAAATTAAATCTTCAAATTCAATTTCCAAAATATGCATTTTAACAAATACTTATGACTTTTAAAAAATGGATTCTTACAAATGCTAATATTTAAACATCATGGGGCAGTGGTGGTCCACACCCTTAATCCCAGCACTTGGGAGGCAGAGCGGATCTCTGTGGGTTCAAAGGCAGCCTGATCTACAAAGCAAATTCCAGGACAGACAGGGTTACAAAGAGAAACCCTGCCTCAACAAATAAACAAAAGAGAACAACAATGTAAACAATCATTCTTTTAAAGTCTTCAAAAAAATCATTTGAGCCAAGGAAGAAGAAAACACACAAAGTAACAAACACCACTGAACTCCTGCCTGTGAATACACACCCACCTGTAAAAGTGCTGCAATAGTACCGAATGAATGCCACAGCATGGGTGCAAGGTCAGGGACAGATTCTCGCTTCTTGCTTAGCTCCAGCAAAGCATTTTCCCTTGTTTCAGGACTGGACAGTTCATTGATCCACTGGTAGATCTTCTCTCTGTCCACTTGGGCCAGTGCAGTAGGCACAGGCTTCAGGGGAAAACAAGAAAACAAATGTCAATTTATTACAGTTAAACCAAGTCTTATCCTGCAGTAGTGCTTTAGAAAATGTATTTTTTTAAAAAATAGGAGCTTTAATAAATACATATATCTGATGTAAAGCAACTCAATTGGTTTCACAGTTTATGAGCCCTTTAGGAGTTTATGTTATAAGTGTATTTGGGCTGCACTGAAAATATACCAGTATGCTTACTACAAAGATGTCTTAAGGCAGAAAACTAACAAACAGCTTTCAATAAGACATGGTTTAAATATATCTTGGTGCATCTTTATACTGAAATATTATGTAGCCCTTTATAAAAAGACATAGCTCAATATGGACCACACTACATAAAAAAAAATAAAAGCATGTAAAATACATTCCTATAAAAAGAAAGGATCACCTTAAAAAAAACTAATGGAAACAGGTACATTTACATTTTAGCTTTAAGTCCTTTGTCTAGTTCTCATAGAAAAAGTACTATAACAAAACAAAAGATTAGTAAACCAAACTACCTTCACAAGCCGCAACAATCCAGTTCAGCCATTTACAGAGTTGTGTGGCCTAGGGTAAGCAATTCAATTTTGTCATGGTTAAAGTGGAGCTAC
The DNA here is from genome assembly GCA_028555095.1 of Dicrostonyx torquatus. Lineage (NCBI taxonomy): Eukaryota > Metazoa > Chordata > Mammalia > Rodentia > Cricetidae > Dicrostonyx > Dicrostonyx torquatus. The sequence goes on along the minus strand of JAQHUG010000154.1, from coordinate 2,075,416 downwards.
TGTACTAATTACCAGTTCAAGAATATCCTAGAAATTATTTAGATTTGTTGTAAGAGGGAAGCATCAATTTTATATAAGTATACTTCTCATACAGTAAATGCACACCATGTTAAGTAAACACTAATGAATTTTGATAAACTTATATATCTTAGTGACCGTCCTAACAATTATGATATCGATCACTTCTATTATCCAAAGTTATCCCCAAAAGTTCTCTAGGGCCTCTTTCAGTAACCCTATGTAACCTGGTCTAGACAACACAGGTATTTTCTGCTGCTGCAGAGAAGCCTATGCTGTCTAGGAATTACTATTAAAGGTAAGGCTTCCTCGCTTTATCCTCTAAGCTAAGAAACAGGTTAATAAAGGTTTAACAAGATCAATGTCAAACAGTGACTGTATGGCTGAGTTCAATTTACCTAACAGCATTTCCTAGAATCAGTGTCCACACAGTCTATACAATTGAAATCACAAACATCCCTCTCCAAGCTGAAGAAATTATTTCTTACAACTAACAGAACTTTCTACAGTCTGTTACAGTACAGTTCATTAATAGTTGGATTTGCATAGAGAGTTGAACTATTAATATACACAATATCATCTGAGAAGTCTAATTTAGGATATTAAATACTGTCTGGAGAGATGGTTTAGCGGTTAAGAGCATTGGCTGCTCTTCCAGAGGATCCAGGTTCAATTCCCAGCACATGGCAGCTCACAACTGTCTTCATCCCAGTTACAGGGAATCTGACACCTTCACACAGACATACATGCAGGCAAATCACAAATGCACATAAAGTAAAAATAAATCTTAAAAAAATTAATTTAAAGGGCTGGAGAGATGGTTTAGCAGTTAAGAGCACTGACTGCTCTTCCAGGGATTATGAGTTCAATTCCCAGCAACCACATGGTGGCTCATAAACATCTTTAGTGGGATCTGATGCTCTCTTCTGGCCTAACAGTATAGAGGCAGATAGAACACTTATACATAAAATAAACAAACAAATAAATCTAAAAAAATTCATTTAAAAACAGCCAGGCAGTAGCAGCACATTCCTTTAATTCCAATACTCAGGAGGCACAGGCAGGAGGATCTCTGTGAGTTCGAGGCCAGCCTGGTCTACAAAGTGAGTTCCAGGACAGCCAGGGCTGTAATAGACAGAAGCCCTATCTCAAAAACAAACGAATGAACAAACAAACAAACAAAAAGAGCATTAATTACTTAATAATTAGACCAAGATTAAAACAGGGCTCTGTTCTGGTACATATTATATCATCCCTCATAACTCACTAAAGTCAATAGTCTTTCTTTTTAATAAATGCATTTAAAACATTATTATCAAACTGTATCAAACTAGCAGAGAGCTGTTCTCCCTTTTGTGCTGGATGGTTTGTATGTATAAAATATATTTCAAATTAATTTTTTTCTTTCAAGATATTCACCGAAGTAAGCCATCAATAGCTAACTATAATTATCACAAAGCTAATGTGAAGAATCAAAAGACATTTATACATTATTTTAAATAAACAGTAAATTGTAAAAATAATTTTCCTCCTTTGGTAAACTGAAAATTTGATGTTGATGGTTTCTTAAAGAGAAAAGAGCTTTATGTTAAGGCCCAACATGGCTTACTGTCTTCCTGATACAGTGAATGGGGTTAGATTTAACAGACTACATTTCAAAATTAGGTGGCTCACCATGGGACTTTTATTTAACTCCCTATGCATGTCAAGCTTGCCTTGAACTCACAGCAATCCTCCTGCCTCATCCTCTTGTATGCTAAAATTACAGACTGACTACACTAGACAATGTACCTTTGAGTATTAACATAAAAAATATGATTTAAAAAACTTTATAAATCACATTGAAAGTACTATCTATCCTTATGAGGACCCTATTTTTATTTTTTTAAATTTGTTTGTAAGTTAGGGTTTCATTATATAGACCAGATTGGAACTTGTGGTGATCTTTCTTTATCTACCGCCTATGTCTTGGGGTTATAGGTTTATGTAAGCTTCAAAGCGACATTAAAAAAGTAAAAGTAGGCCCGTGGGATGACTCAGCTGGTTAAGTGTGCTTGCCAGCAAGACTGATCCTCTGCGTTTCACCATCAGGACTCAACATGGTAGGAGAGAAGTGACTTCCACAAGTCTCTATTATGTGTCTGTCTGTATCTCTCTCTCACACTAAACAAATAAATCAAGTAAACCAGTAAAGAGAAGCTACATTCTTTGCCCTGAGCTTAAATAGGAGGTTTGGCAGCAGTGAACCAATTTTGTTTGCGTACATTCCTGCCAAGAGTAGGGCATCTGGGAGTCAATCAGTTTTAACACAAAGATAATAAAATAGGCCAGGAAAATGGTTCAGTATGTGCCTATAGCTCAAATCACGAGGATCTGAGTGTGTGAACTCCCAGCATCCAAAAGCTAGCTAGACATGAACACACACCACTCAGAACTCACAGGTGGAAGATTTGTTGATCAGCTAATCTCCAGGTTCGGTGAGAGACCCTCTTTCAAAAAGAAACAAGGGGGCTGGAGAGATGGCTCAGCAGCTAAGAGCACCTGCTGCTCTAACAGAGGACCTGGGTTTAAGCCTCCATGGTAACTCAAAATCAGCTGTAATTCCAGTTACAGTGAATTACAGAATCCTTTTCTGACCTACAAGGTCACCAGGAATACATATGGTGCACATACATACATGCAGGCAAAAGAGTCATACACATAAAATCTAAAAAAAGAAAAAGAGAAACAAGGTCTGGGAAGATGGCTCAGTCAGTACAGTACTTGTCACACAGAGGGCAGATGTTGGGATCTCCAGGACCCATATAAAAAGCCCTGCAAGTGTGGTTGCCTAAAACCTAGCATTCAGGAAGCACAGATAGAAAACCCCAGGGGGAAGCCAGTCTAAATGTTGTCACAAGCTCTGGGTTTAAGAGAGAGGCCAAAAAGATATCTGAAGTTCAGGCCTAAACACAGACACCTGAACTTGTACCTACACACTTTGAACATACCATACATAAAAGAAAACACTTGAACTTTAAAAAGCGGACAATCACAGTGGAAGACATCTGATGCTGATCTCTGGCTGCCACACATGCACCAACAGTCAACTCATATGCATATAAACACACAGAGTAATTCAAGAGTTCAGAGATACTAAAATTGCCAGTTGAAATCAGTGAAGAATTTTTATTAAAGGTTTCTCTAATGTCTCTCCTAAAAATTTACTTCGGCTGTTTTATGATCAAATAGCTACTACAGAAGACTCAATGGCATACTTCCACTAATCTAAGTAACCCTTCGGTCTGTAGAAGAAAGTAATCTTTCTTTTTCTTTTAAATATTAATTTATTATGTATACAATACTCTGTCTATGTGTATACTTGCTGGCCAGAAGAGCGCACCAGACCTCATTACAGATGGTTGTGAGCCACCATGTGGTTGTTGGGAATTGAACTCAGGACCATTGGAAGAGCAGGCAATGCTCTTAAGCTCTGAGCCATCTCTCCAGCCCAGAAAAGTAATCTTACTTTATTAAAACAGAAAGAAGTTATTTATCTAGTATATGAACGTAGCCAATGAATAACTAATTCTTTTTTTCCACTCACTTTATTTAAGAGTGTGTGTATGTGCCATGGGACACGTGTGAGGTTAGAAAACAACCTGTGGGAGTCACCTCTCTTTTCCCACCATGTGGGTCTGGGGACAACCTAGGTCATAAAGCTTGGAGGCAAGCATCTTTACCTTCTGACCCACCAACCCATCTGGCTAAATATTTTTTTTTCTCACATATTAGCATCCTACTTTTTTACATAGTGTGTGCAGGACAGAGGTGTGCACAGAGACCTTGATCATTCTTGGTCACATTTCTTCGAGGCAGGGCCTTTCACTGAAATCTGTGCAAGGCTGTCAGTTAGCAACCTCTAACTTCTGTCTCTAACTCCAGAACTCTGGGGCTACAGACATGAAGTCACAGCTGGCTTTTTATGTGAATACTGAGGATCTGACCTCAGGTTCTCATGCTTGAGCAGCAAGTGCTCTTACCTGTTCAGCCACCTCCCTTCATCCCCTTACATTTTCTAATTTTGTGAACAACTCTCTTCAGTGTTTACTGTCCACAATAAATAAAAAAAAAACAAGTTTTGTTTTGATGACAACAGAGATGTTAGAATATATTCCCTAATGACTAGATCACAGTATATTTCATTTCAACGACTTCAGTGTCTTTTGTTACTATCTCTCCAGTAAGACCTGCAATCATTGTCCTTTAATAGTACTTCCTATCTCCCTAGCTACAGTATGGGTTCTTTGCTATATATTAAAAAAGAGAGCTGGGCAGTGGTGGTGCACACCTTTAATCCCAGCACTCAGGAGGCAGAGGCAGGTGGATCTCTGAGTTCAAGGCCAGCCTGGTCTACAAGAGCTAGTTCCAGGACAGGCACCAAAGCTACAGAGAAACCCTGTCTCGGAAAAAAAAAAAAAAAAAACCAAATAAATAGAGAGAGAGAGAGAGAGAGAGAGAGCGCGAGCGCGAGCCTATCTCAAGCACCACTCCAGAGGCACAACTTCCAAAGTTGACTCTGGTCTCCTCACATGGACACACTCAATATGAACACATACACATGTTTCATTATTAAGCAAAAACCAAGTGTCATTTCATAGACTTAGGCTATTGTGGGCATTGCTACATGTAATATTTTTCTCAATTTCTAGTAAATGGTATGTTTTTGGTTTTTTGGGGTTTTTTTGCCCAGATCAAAATAACGTAAGTAGTTTGGATTATGGGAATAAGGGGTTGTGAAGGAATTGGCTCAAATTTTTATTCTTAAATCTTGTCACCAACCAAATAGCTTAATGGGTGAGTGGTACGAAAGACCCTGTCAGAGCTGTCATGTGGGTCAAACAGCATAACAGATGTTCAAGTTTTTAAATTTATGTACAGCACTGTAAATATAATTGAAGAAATACCTTTTCTTTTCGGTTTTTCGAGAGAGGGTTTCTCTGTGTAGCTCTGGCTGTCCTAAATTTGCTCTGTAGACCAGGCTGGCCTCGAACTCAGAGATTCGCCTGCCTTTGCTTCCCAAGTGCTGGAATTAAAGGTGTGTATCACCACCGCACAGCTTGGAAGTGTTCTTAAACTATCCTGGATCCCATATGGTTGAATGGCATTATTTAAGAGCTTACCTTGTAATAGGAACTGTCCTAGCAGTGGGGAAACCACGACACCAATATACATATAAACATAATATAGACATTACACAGATATATTTTTATATATAATACATTGTGTGTATGTATGTGTATATATAATATATATGTATATATATTATATCTGCCCCTGATCTTGAGAGGAAGACAAACAACTCACAAGTTAAAAAATAAAAAAATTAGTAATTACATACTGGGAAATGAATACTCTACAAGAGAAAATGTTGGGGTTACAAGCTACTGTGAACATAGTCTGAAAGTTACTGAGGCAGACTTGTATTTATGGAGGCAGTCTTATGAAGGTCAATTCCAGGTAAAGAAACTAGAGACCTGCTTCTTACAGCGAAAAAGTGACGTATTTTTTGTCGGAGCTTAAGGAGCAAGTGACAAAAACCGAGCCCATAAACATGACTAAGGACACCATCAATCATACCGGGCTTGTAGGCCTAGAGTCTACTTTCTCTAAACGTAACCGAAAACCACAGTATGACTTCAGGGAGGTGTAATACGTAATTAGCTTTTCTTGTTCAAAGATAAAATGAGATATGCGAGGTAGGCTTCAAACACAGAGAATTCTAAGTCAGATGCAATCACCCTGAACTTCGGGTCTTTGGATTTCTACAAGTAAACCAAGTGGATTGAGCTAGAAGCCATTTCCTTCCCACTGGGATGCCCCTAGGCGATGGGTTCCAGGAGCAAGTGACCAGCGCGAATGGCCACGGGATTATCCTCATCCCCGCAGACGCCCAGCACACAACCGGCGTCCAGAAACTGACGCCGAGCTCCAATGAATCAATGAATGGCCTATTGGGGCCGCGCGCGACCAGGCCTCGGCGCCGGAAAAGAACGCGAGAGGCTGCGCGCCAGGCCAGGAGGGGAGACGGAGGAGACGGGGATAGCTGGGGGTCCGACTCCGCCAAAGTCGGGGCGCGGTGTGGGATCCCGGACCTCCGGCTAGCGGCAGACGGAGCTGGACTCGGGGCCCGGCTCTGGGAGCTAGGAAGAAGGCTGAGACTGGTATCCGGGCGCAGCCACTCACCGCTGCCGTCGCCAGGCTGTGCATGTTGGGAGCGGCCGCCGCTCTCCTCCTTCCGCCGGACGCGCCGAACCCGCGACCCAGCTTTAGCGGCTGTGCAGCCGAAGTTGAAGAGCCGCCATCCGCCTCCGGTTCGCTCCTCCCCCTTAGCAGCCCTCTGACCTCTCACCTCTGACCTTCCACCCACAGAGCACTTTCCCGCCTCCTGGCTCTCGGCCTAGCTAATAGTTCCAGAGTGTGTTCTCTGACACTTAAGATACAGGATCAAAATGATGTCTGCAACCTACTGGTCCTCGTATTCTCCTGGCATCGCAGGTATATCCCCAGAGGAGCTTGAACTCCGACTTCCCCCTAAGGCCAGAGAAGGGCGGGAAAAGGCCGGCTGTATTGGAAGGACACGAATTGCGCATGCTCAGCCAGGCTGCGCTAGAGGAAAATGGTGGGAGGTCCCAAGTCGGTACAACAGAGAGTGCGCATGTGTATTACCATGCCGTCCCGGCAGGGGGCGGGCCGCCCGGGTGAGGGGCAGGGCTTGGCGAGGGGCGGAACGAATGCCGGCGGGGCGGGGCTTGATTGTTGACGCGCACGCGCCCAGACTGGTTGCGTCGAGAGTACGTGCGTGCGTACGTGTTTGCGTGTAGTCACAGTTCCCGCCATCAGCGGGTTCAGGTGTGTAGGAGAGAGCTCGGTGTCGCTGTCTGGGAGCGTCCCTACCTTCTGAGCCCCTCGGCTCCTCCCCCTCCGCGGGAACTCTGTGCTTCGGGCAGGCTCGTCCCGGGCTCGGACCCTCTGGCCCAGGTAAGCGGCCGGGACAGCTTGGGAGCCGAGCCGTTTTCTCCAGCCTCACCTCCCACCCTCCGTGCGGTCCGCCCACTCGGCGGCCACTCCAGAGTTCGCCCGGCTGCTACTCAGCCTGCACCGGGTCCCCGGACGCTTCCTGTGCCTTACAGGTGCCCCGCTCGAGTGTTTTCCCCTCCGCTTTCCCTCTCCTTGACCGCGGTGCGTATTGTCACTCCCTTTCCGCATCCTCAAGCTGCCCCCGCTTTGCTAGGGTTGTGGTGGTCTTGGCTTGTCTCCTAACGAGGCCTGCTGTCTCCAGGTGACTTCCGTTGCCACACAGCCCTCAGACCTTGGATGCTATACTCATTCGCTTTCATGGCCATTCTTTACTTTCCTCCTCCTCTTAAACAGTGCTCACGAGAAAAGTCAGTAATTTTTTTTTTTTTGTCGTGCATTTGGTTGCTTTCCGTATCTAGTCACTCCTGTTATGCCCAGATCCATGGGTCCCACAAAAGCCAACAAAGGAGACCGAGTCCCATATGTAAAAGCAGAGAGTCTTTATTTTAATCAAGTTTGCAAACTCGGTGTCTCCGCATGTCCAATGTATTGGAATATCCGGAGAGCCCCGAGCTCAAATAGAATTCGGTTTTTATAGTAGTAAAGGTGGGGGTGTAGGGTCTCTGAGGTTCAGGACCTCTGATTGGCTGACATTTGTCTAGGTGTGTCCTGGTGAAGTGCTGGCAGGTGTTTCTATTTACAGTGCTTCGAATGCCAGGGATTTCCTTTGGGTGGGAGACAGGTAATCTCGGCCTGCCAGGCATTGTCTCAGGGTAAACTATTGAAACTCCAGACTCCATTTAAATTTATTGATGGCCAGAGTCCCAGGTGATAATGGTTGGAAGTAAAGAAACTTCCTTTGGATGATCTGCCCAGACTTAGCTTATCATGGCTGGCCCTCACACTCAGACGATGTCCAATTTACCAATTTTAAATCAAGATCTGGTTAAAAACAAAAAAGGAATTAGTAATAAAGTTCCTTGTCTTTGCAGAGTTGTACTATAGTGTTTTTTGGATATTCTTTTGGCGAGTTGGAGTACCTAATGAATCTTGAGCGGAAAGAGATAATCAAAGAGAATGTTGAGGTGGTAAAGAGGCATTTGGGTTTATTGGGTTAGAGATTAGAGGAGGGTTTTGGGCCACACATATATAGATAGATAGATATGTGTTCGTATGTTATATGTGTCATTTGCCTTGTGTAAATTTGGAACCATGTATATGCATGACATTGCCTAAAGAAGAGTACAATACTAGAGAAGGGTACTTCGGTAGCATTGAGGGGCTTGACGTTTAATAACGGGTAAAGGGACTAAAGAGATGAAAGAATGTCGTTGCATACTGGCAAAAGCTAAACGAGGGACTGAAAAACCCAGCGACAAACGTAATCGTTTGTCTTGGTGGGAAATTTAGGCAGGGCAAAATGATTTGGTTTCGGGCTGGGGTTCTCTTCTGTTGCCGTTCCATTCCTCTCTAAGTTTTAAATTTCACTATATATTGATAATTTGAAAATTTTTATTATCAGCCTCATATTCAAATAGACGGCTGCCTGCTTACCATCTCAACTTAATTCCCCCAACTTAGGAATTTCAAGTATAACACTCTTAAAACCAGAGGTTTTTGTTGTTGTTGCTTAGTTTTTTTGTTTATTTGTTTGTTTTGCTTTTAGAGAGTTTCTCTGTGTAGCCCTGGCTGTCCTGGAACTACCTCTGTAGACCAGGCTAGTCTCAAACTCACAGAAAACCGCTTGCCTCTGCCTTCCCTGTGCTGGAATTAAAGGTGCCTTTTTTTTTTTTTTTTTTTTTTTTTTTTAACTTCAAGACTGGGTTTCTTTGTATAACAACTCTGGCAGCCCTGGAACTTGCTTTGTAGACCAGGATGGCCTTGAAAGCTCAGTGATCCACCTGCCTCTGCTTCCCGAGTGCTGGGATTAAAGATGTGAAATAAAACCATAGTCTTGTTCTTTTTCTTTACACCCAGATTCTCACACTTCCCGTGTCCATTTCCATAAGGCATGTTCATTCTGAAGTGAACAAATGTCCATTTGTTCAGTTACACTGGGTAGAAGCTTCAGAGGTATTCTTGATTTCTTCATCCTGTATGTTCGTATCCTCTCCAAGTTTTATTTTACTTCCAATATATGTCTTGCATCTGCTTCTGACCATCTTCACTTTGACTTTTCTAGTTTAAACTACAGTTCTTTTTCATGTGGACTTGATCTCTCTGGCTCCTATTCTCACCTGTAAAATAGTAATAGGAGTTCTCACCTATAGATTGTTATAAGTGCTATAAACTTGGTAAAGTATTAACACAAAAACTTGCAGGAAAGAATTAATTGTTATTGTAATTATGAGTTAAACAACACTACTTTCCTATCTCATCTTCCTTTTTTTTTTTTAACTTGTTTTCTCTGCTTCCCAAACTCCACTTCTTCATTCATTCAAAAATAACATATAATTTCTTTGCTTGAAATCTTCAGTGACTTTCCCATTGCCAAGGTGCTTATTACTTTAAGATAAAATTTAAAGTCCTGTTCTGGGTTATGGTTCAGGAGCTGAAATGCTTGCGTAGCATGCCCAAATCCCTGCGTTTAAGCACCAGTGTCATATAAAGCAGGAGAGACAGAATCAGGAACTCAGAGTCTTCCTCAGATAAACCAGCCTAGGCTACAAGACTTTCTTGGTATGTGTGTGTGTGTGGGGGGGGGATTGATTGAGATTCTACATAACCTGGTTTTTGCCTACTTCATTAGATTTAGCTTTATCTTCTGACCTCTTCCTCTCTCTCAATTAACACAATGATTTGTGTTGACATACAACATTTCTAGCTTAGGCCTTTCACACACACTATTCTGTTTATCTGAATTGTTTCATCCTTCAATCAAATATACCTTCATTTTCAGCTTAAGTAATACTTTCTGAGTAAAGCCTTCTCTGGATTTTTTTTTTCCTCTACTCTCAACCCCCAGGTTGGATAAAAGCTACTTTAGATAGAACCCAGTCCTGCAAATATATCTGATCTCTTACACACACACACACACACACAAAATGTAAAAAAAAAAAAAAAAAAAAAAAAAAAAGCAACTCACTTTCGTTTTCAATTCTCAAGAATTGGTTAAATGAATCAAATTGGAAATTGCCGTTAACTTACAGAGATGTGAGATGATTTAAGAACCATCTTGTAGCTGGGCGGTGGTGGCGCACACCTTTAATCCCAACACTCGGGAGGCAGAGGCAGGTGGATCTCTGTGAGTTCGAGACCAGCCTGGTCTACAAGAGCTAGTTCCAGGACAGGCTCCAAAGCTACAGAGAAACCCTGTCTCGGAAAAAAAAAAAAAGAACCATCTTGTTGTTTGAAAGCATAAGTTTTTTGATACTCCCATTATAACAGACACCTCATTCTGCAAAGGAAAACAGATGGAGTGTGCCACAGTTGTAGGATACTAGTTTACCATGCTGGAAGCTTGGATTCTAGCCATGGAAATTTGAAAATGAGCAGGGAACAAAGAGCAACAAAGGGTCTCCAGTTTAGTATATTTTTACTTATTCCTGTGTCATCAAATCATTCTCTTTTTTTTTTTTTCTTTTTGTTTTTTGAGGCAAGATTTTTCTGAGTAGATTTTGGTGTCTGTCCTGGAACTTGCTCTGTAGACCAGGCTGGTCTTGAACTCACCGAGATCCACCTGCCTCTGCCTCCTAAGTACTGGAATTAAATGTGTATCTCTCCAATTCCCCCACCCCCACCAAATCATTCATATTTTAGACAATCTAATGGAAAGAAATTTTTCTTTTGTAGATTAGAAATAAATCTTATTTAGATCAATTTTCTTCTTTTCCTTTATGACAGTAACTTTATCTTATTTGTGTATTTGTTTTATGAACTTTAAAAATATTGTATTATTTGTGTGGTGTCTGTGTACATGTCCATGCACACGGTTGGGTGGGTTGGGTACATGTGTGCTATCGCGTATCTGTTGAGGTGGTTAGAGGGTACCTTTCAGTAGTCAGTTCATTCTTTTCACTGCCGGGTCCAGGGATCGCACTCATGCTATCAGGTTTTGGCAGCTAGTGCTGGGCTTTCTTATAGTCTCTGTTTTATGATTTTTTGTTGTTGTTGTTACAAAAGAAAGTCATTGAAAATCAACAGAGTGGTTTATTTATTTTAGCAACAGGTTAAATTGAGACTAGTAAAGATGAGGTTTCTACAAATAAATAAAATAGTTTTTGGTAGGTAAGGAAGTCAATTTTAAAATTTAATGACATGTTTTAGGACTTAAAGAGTTTATTATACTGAAAAAAATAAAGTGTATAGATGTCAAAATTTTTATTTTCTAGTTCATAGTGAAGAAGTAAAAATGTTCATAATAAAGTTAGCAGTATTAATAACAAGTACTTAATGTTTATTTTGCTGGAATATATCATAAATGTACCTAAGTTCTTGTGTCTGATTAGGGAGAAAGCTGTGAAAACAACTAGTGTCACTTTAGTTCCTAAGGAGGGTGAGGGGTAGGAAATGGTTCTTAAGACTATTGTAGAAAAGGATTTATTGATGGAAAAAATCCTCTGGGAGTGGTGGCTGGAAAGTGAATCATACAGTGCTGAGTATGCACTATGGTAGTGGTTATAAATTTTGGTTCCAGCCGGGTGTAGTGGTGTATGCCTATAATCCTAGCACTTGAAGAGTGGAATTAGAAGGAACGAATTAACGAATTAAGGAATTAATTAGAAGATCTGCCTCTACCTACATAGTTTAAAACCAACCTAGGCTACACGATGAGATCCTGTTTCAAAAAACAAAGTAGGGAAAAGGTTTTGAGTTTGGGCATAGTTTTGTCTCTTGGTGACTCAATATTAGTTTCTTTTCCTTTTTAAAAGATTGGTTTGCTTTTATGTGTGTTTTTCCTGTATATAGTATGTTCATATGTATGTATACCACATGTGTGCCTATTGCCTGTGGAGGTCAGAAGAGAACTGGAGTTATGGATAGTTCTGAGCCATCATGTGGTGCTGGGAATCAAGACCAGGTCTTTTGCAAGAAAAAGTGATCTTGACTACTAAGCTACCTCTTTAGCCCCGATGATGTGGATGTCCTGTATATGTGTTGCTTTTATTGATTGATGATTAAAGCTGTTTTGCCCAATGGCTTAGCAGAGTAAAGCCGGGCGGGAAATCCAAATAGAGATAGAGTAGGTGGATGCCATGTAGCTGCTGAAGGAGAAAGATGCTGGAACATTACTGGTAAGCTACAGCCTTGCGGCGATACATAAGTTAATAGAAATGTGTTAATTTAAAATGTAAGAGCTAGCTAGGAATAAGCCTGAGCCATTGGCCAGTGTTATAATTAATATAGTTTTTATGTGATTATTTGGGTCTGGGTGACCAGGAAATGAAAGTCCAGTTTCTGTTTACACTCCTGCATAATTTCTTAATTTCTGAAAGCCTCAGTTTCCTTTATGTGTAAGATACAGTGATAAAACCTGTCCTCTAAGATTATTAATATTAAATCAATAATGTTTGATACTTAGCCCTGTGTTTAGTAAATGCATAATATTTATTGAGTGGGGTGATGATTTAAAGAAGTGAGTTTTTAATGAATTAGCTTATTTATTTTTGGGACAACCTCTCATGTAGCCCAAGCTGGCTTTGAAGCTCATTGCGTAGCTGAAGACAAACCTTGAACTCCTTCACCTCTCAAGTGTTGGGATAGAGGCACACCAGTTAATCTTTTGCTGTCAATGAATTCCAGGGTTTCATGCATGGTAGGCAATCACCCTACCAATGGAGCCACATCCTTATCCCAAAATAATGAGTTTCTAAATTAGGGAAGTACTTTTTGTTTTTTGAGACAGGATTTCTTTGTAGCTTTGAAGACTGTCCTGGAACTTACTTTGTAGACCAGGCTGGCCTCGAATTCACAGAGATCCACCTGTCCCTGCCTCCAGAATGCCACCTCTGCCCAACTAAGAAATTGGGTGTTGAATAGGTGAGAAGGATCTTAAAGCTGACTTCTTTCCTGAGGCTGGACAGTGGTGGTGCACACTTTTAATCCCAGCACTTCAGAGGCAGAGGCAGGCGGATCTCTGTGGGTTTGATTCCAGCCTGGTCTGCAGGACAGCCAGGGCTACACAGAGAAACCCTGTCTTGGGGGAAAAAAAAAAAGTCTTCTTTCTTGCTTGATGGTGGAAACAGGGACATCAAAGAACAGCGGCTGGTCTTACACTGTGTCATCCTCACATATTGTCTCCTGCCATGGTGTTTTTTTGGTTTTTCAAGACAGAGTTTCTCTGTGGCTTTAGTGCCTGACCTGGAACTAGCTCTTGTAGACCAGGCTGGCCTCGATCTGACAGAGATCCGCCTGCCTCTGCCTTCCAAGTACTGGGATTAAAGGTGTGCACCACCACCGCCCAGCTTATAAATCATTTTTCTAAATGAACAGACTGAGTTAAAAGTTGATGTTGTATTCAAATTTGTGGTAGAATTCCAGAGAAAGGTTTAGAAAAGCTTAAAATTAAGAATTTTTTGTTTTAAAGAATTTTCTGAAAGTTGCTGAAGATAGCCTTTTCCCAGCTTTTAAAAACTACAGATCAACACAACTTAAAATTTTCCAGTTTTAAAAACTACAGATCGACACAATTTACAAGCCATCTTTTAGATGGTTATGATGTAACAATGTTTCTAAAGTCAACAAAGGATGTACTTTTTCACTGACTTAGTTTCAAAATCTAATAGCAATACATAACAGCGAGAAACCAGGTGATGGACTTGCAGGCTCTTCCTGAGTTCCTGATTCTGTGTTGCATTTTATTTTAATATTTTCAGTAAGAGTGGTCTTTAAATGAGTCTTTTTGACATACATGATTCATTTTTTTTGTTTTAATATGTTGAAATTTCTTAAAGCACACTTCTGTTTTCTTTAGCTGAGTTGATGGCTGACTCTTGGAGGGATCACTGGTAGAGCTGGAGAATATGAATTGTTTCTCAAGAAAAATACATTGCTTTTGGCACAAGAAACAGAATAAAGGAGAATTGTTATTTTGTGGAATTTTTCAGTAAAAGTCACTGAAAAGTAAGTATTGGTTTTGTTTTAGTTCTGTGTTTGCAGTAATATGCAAATAGGCTAGAATTGACAGTCTTTTATTATACATTTATGTTTTAGCATGATTTCTTTACCACAGAATGCCTGATATATATGCATTTAAGTAAATGACTACAAAAAGACACCTAGTTTGCATTATGAGCTTGCATGGAATTTCAAACTTGGATAGTTAGAGTTCAAGGAATCTTTTTCTCCTGTTTATAGGAAGTTTAACTAATGCTGGGCATAATGACTCATGCCTGTAATCCCAGCACTGGACCGGGGGCAGGCGGGGGAGCTAAAACAGAATTGCTATGAGTTTGAAGCCAACCTGTATTATACAGTGATTTCTAGATTTCTGGGCTATAGTGTAAGACCCTGTCTTTAAAAAAAAAAAAAAAGTGTTGTTTTTTTTTTTTTTTGTAATTGTTTCTGTATGTACTTCATATTGAAAAAGATACATTTTATCTTCAGTAAGTAGGGCAAGCTCAGGAGTGGTTACTGTTCATTCATTTAGTACAAAAAAATATTGAATGTTTTTATTGTATTTTCTAGCTTTATGTTCTGTATCTTTCACTTTTTCATTAGGAAAAAACAAAGCTGGTAGTCGAAATGGTTAAGAAAATGTTCAACATAAGAAGTTTATGAAGTAAAATTTTATACTCGTAATCAAAATTTGCTTTTAGAATTAGATAGAAGATTTTTAAATATCTTGTATACTTTAGTAGATGTGAAATTTCATTTTTAAGTTTTATTTAATAATGATATTTTAAATAATCAACACCAAGGTAATGGTGTTTTATATTCCCTTTTGGTACCCTAACCCATAATGAGCTATAGAGAAAGAAGAAAGCATTTGACAAGACATAAAACTTTTCAGGGAGAGGTAGAAGGAAAGATGAAAAAACTGATAGACTTACACTGTATGTTTGGTATGATACTTGTTGTATAGGCTAGAACAACCTTAAACCCACAGTAATCTTCATTCTCTACCTCCCAAGTGCTGGTGCTAAAGGTATGTGCCACCAACCCAGCTTGTTCATCATTCTTGAACAACGATTCTTATTGAGATTAAAGAACACATTCCCTGTCTTCAGATAATATAGGTAGAAACAAAGGAATAAATAACATTTATAATAGTGTCATGTGTCTATAAGCACAAAGTACAACAGGAATATGGAGAAGGATTTAAATAGCCTCAGGGGGTTGGTGAGGTGGCTCAGGGGTTAAGAGCACTGAAGCTCTTCCAGAGGACCTGGGTTCAATTCCCAGCACCCAAATGGCAGCTCACAACTGTCTGTAACTCCAGTTCCAGGGGACCCGACACCCTCACACAGACATATATGCAGGCAAGACACTAATGTTCATAAAATAAAAATAAATTAAATAGCCTCAGAGTGAGTATGAGGAAGAGAACCAATGAAAAGAGTCAGGAAAGCTTCTTAAAAGACAGTGACGGGGCTGGAGAGATGGCTCAGAGATTAAGAGCATTGCCTGCTCTTCCAAAGGTCCTGAGTTCAATTCCCGGCAATCACATGGTGGCTCACAACCATCTGCATTGGGGTCTGGTGCCCTCTTCTGGCCTGCAGACATACACAGAGACAGAATATTGTATACATAATAAATAAATAAATATTTAAAAAAAAAAGAGAGTGACATCTAAGTTGAGCTTTGATTTTAGAACCAAAAGAAGGAATTAAGGCAGGTCAGGAGGGGAGAATATATGAAAACTTATAGACATGAACACAGTGTGTAAAGCTTCAGTGTAATGAAAATACATGGCTTTGGGAGTTTTTTTTTTTTTTTTTTTTAGTTGAGATGGCTGGATTGAGGGGATGCTTATGTTGACGTACAAGAGTTCCACAATAGCCTGAAATGGAGTATAACAAAGGTTTATTTTCTGGGGGTAAACTCACAGAAAGAGTAGTGATCTGCAGTCCTCTGTGTGCTCTGGGAACTGGAACTGCAAGAGGCCTGCTCGTGCTTTTCATTTGCATTTATAGTATATGAGACCACTCCCAAAGTAGGCCAGTATCTTAAAGGCTGTTGGCTGAAGGAGTTCCCACAGCACGCTTAATTGGGAATAGATAATGAGGGCCTGAGGCCTTGATATCATGTTAATGAGTTTGTATTTTATTGTAAAGATGTTTAAAAGCCGTTGAGTAATACTAAGATGGAGAGTAAATCTATTTGATTTGTAGTTTACTTAGAAAAATACCTGAAAGGCATATGAAGTTAAGAATTCACAGAATTCTAACCTCCCATTTCTAGTCCAACCCCAAAATATATAAGGTCAAAGGTAGTTCTAATGATTCTGGCTTGGGAAACGGGTGTAGAAGAGAAACAACATATTCTTTCTAATCCTAATAGATAGAAAGGAATGTCAAGGACTTGTACGAACAATAGAGCCACAAATAATAGCTAAAATGTATTACAAGTGCAAGGGGCTTGTTCAGGTTTCTGTAGGGTTACTAGTTTGAGCAAAATGTCACATGAATAGGCATAGTAATAAATAATAAACTTTATTGTTTTTAATTTATATGTTCAGTAAATTGCTAATTTTTAAATGTGACCACAGTTGGCTCTCAGAAATTTTTGAGGGTGTAAATAAATAGTAATGAAGAACTTAAGATGCATAAGAAAGAGCATTGAACTCTCAAAGTGTTTTTAATTGTCTTCTTTGATTCCTAGTTACTTTCCATGCAGTAACTATAGGCTTTGAACTCGGGGACCCCAGACTTAACACCTCCTCTCTATAGGTGAGTTTTGTTTGATGGCTTTTAAAAATAAATTTGAATTTATTGCTTACAATATAAAATGAGTAATCTTATATGAAGTTCATTTTTGTGAAAAACAAACAAGAAAAAAAGGTAAATGGCAAATCAAGGTTCACATCCTAGCAGTTTACTAGATTTGTTTGTACTTGAACATATTTTATCTGCCTCAGTCATTTCTCTTACCTGGCTAACCTCATAGGCAGTTGATTTGTAACTCCTGTTAACATCTGATTTATTGAGGTCTTTGGAAAAAGGGGTACTACATAGAAGGAATAATTTAGCACATGCTTGCTAACTCCATAAATGTTAATAGTACTGTCAGCTGAATATATATGTGTTATTTCATCCCCCAACATTATGTCATTATAGTCGCATTGTATGACTGACAGCGCTAATATCAGAGAAAGAAGTTACAAGTTAGTGACAGAATTGGCTCCCAATTTCTAATATCCATTTTATACTATCTTTTCTAAATTTCCAACCGAACCATCTAGGCAGTAATTATGTTTAATATTTATAAGCTTATCAGCAAGAATCCATTTTATAGATACTATTTTAGAAGATGAAAATACATAAAAATTTGGTTTAGCAATTTTAGATATTTGCATATTTATCTATGTAATACTATTTGCAAACATCTATTACTACCATTTTATTTGCAAGTCTAATTGAGTGATGTTAGATATCTTATCCTATTATTGATTGTTATAAGTCACTTTATAAGTATTAGAAGTTCATTCAAGAGGTTGGGAAGATGACTCAGTGGATATAGTACTCAAAGACCAAGCATGATGACCTGAGTTTGAATCTCCAGAACCCACATAAAAGCTGGACAGAGTGCATACATGTCTAGAATCCTAGGCAGAGACAGAAGAATCACTGGAAGCTTATGGGTACACCACCCTGGTGGATGCAGCAGTGGGCAGAAGGAACCTTGTCTCAAACTGTTCTACGTGTGTGCCTCACTAATGCATACATATTATACACATACTCACCAAAGAAAAGAAAATTGTTTATTCTGGAATCTTGAATAAATTTGAATATTGAAGTTTAAGTTAAATTGCTTTTTGGAATTGGTAATGCTGAATATGGCTTTTTTTTTTTTTTTAAGAGAAGGGGTAAGATTTTTTTTCTTTAGAGAGTAAATGATTTTTTCTCCAAATGGAGAAAGATATAATTCATTAAGTAGCCTCTTTAAAATTCTGTTTTTAATCACTTGTAACTTGTTGTATTTTTTTCTCTTAAAATCTGTCAGGTGAACATATATTTTTGCTTTTTAATTTCATTAAAAGCAATTTATTTTTAAAGAAAATATGTCTCCTCTGAAGATAAATGGTCCTATCAGAGTTCGAAGTATGCAGACTGGAATTACAAAGTGGAAAGAAGGATCCTTTGAAATTGTGGAAAAAGACAATAAAGTCAGCCTAGTAGTTCACTACAACACTGGAGGAATTCCAAGGATGTTTCAGGTATAACATATTTTGATTTGGAGTGGATCCTTAGTGAGATCTTTACTAAATAGCCACACTGTGTCATAGTTTCATAGTTGTAATAAAGTGGCTCTGAAAGGTTTGGTACTTTTATGTGTTGTTTTATAAATTACTCAGTAGTATTGTTCGGTTTAATAAAGCATAGGAAACACCATTGTTGCAAAGAAAACTAGTGGGAAAGAACTTAGAGAGGTTTGGGTACCAGTATTTAAGGTATTTCAGAAGCCACATTAACATATCTGTAATCCTAACACTTGAGAGGTAGAGGAAGGAAGATCAGCAGTTCAAGGTTATCTTGAGTCACAAAGCAAGTTTGAGGCCAGCCTGAGCTATATGAAATCCTGTCTCAAAAAATAACATGGAACTATAAACTGAAATCCACCCTCCAAAGGAAAAAAAACAGTGATAACAACAAAAACCCATTAGACCAGGTTTTGAAGGTACACTCCTATGATCCCAGCACTTTAGAGACTAAGTCAGTAGTAGTTGTAATGTGTGTCCAATCTGGGCTACCTGGTCAGAATTTTTCTCAGATGGGATTAAGACACATATCACAGAGTGATAGGGCCATGAAGGCCTGTCTGGGAAAATGTGGGACTGAATGTGAGCTAAGTGGTAGCACTTGCCTAATGTGCTCAGAACCTGGGATTCAGTCTCTGACAACACAACAAATTAGATAATCTTAGCTCATGGTTTTTTGTTTGTTTTTTTTTTCTTTGAAGTAATTGCTAGAGTCATTTAATGGAATTTTTTTTTTTTAGTGCCTTCTAAAAGTAAGTATCTATGTCCTAAATAATCATGCCATATGTCATGGCCTTTAGTGGATGATTGTTCAGGTCATCTTTTGGCTATCTTCCTCCAACTGTAAAAACTTGTCACTATCTTTAAAAGAATATAGCTGTTGGGCCGGCAAGATGGCTCAGTAGATTAAGACTTGGTGATCTGAGTTTGTTCCTTAGGACCCATAAGGTGGAAGAAGAGTATCAATTCCCACAAGTTGTCCTCTGACCTACACACACATGCTGTGACATGATACACACCATATACATACACACATATATGCACATAGAATATAAAAAATTTTAAAGTTATTTTTCCCATTCTGTACTACTATTGTGGAGCTAAGAGCTGCTAATTTTTGTGGGAGTTGAATTTAAGAACATAGCTATATATGGTAACACATTCCTATAATCCCAGCATTTGGGAATCTCATACAAGAGAGTTATAACTTCAGGCCTAGCCTGGTCTTCATAGTGAATTTGAGGCCAGCTTGGGGTACATAGTGAGACTGTGTCTTGAAAAAAAAATAACAAAAAACAAAAATCAAGGTCTGGAGAGATGGCTCAGTGTCTAAAAAAAAAAACTACATGTACTTTTAAAAGGTCTATATTCATGAGACCTTGAGAGATTGCCTGACAGTTAAGAGTACTGGGTGCTGTTTGAGAGGACATGGGTTCAATTCCCAGCACCCAAATGGTAGCTCATAACTGTCTTAACTTCAGTTCCAGGGAATCCAATACCCTTTTCTGGTTTCTGAGGACACCAGGCAAGAAATATACATGAAGACAGAATACCTATACACATCAAAAATAAATTTAACATCCAGAGATACACAGAGATACCCTGTCTCGAAACAAACCAAATAAATACATATACCTAGGAGCTGGTAGTGCACACCTTTAATCCTAGTACTCGGGAAATAGAGCCAGGAAGACCTCTCTAAGTTCTAGGGCAGCCAAGGCTACAGAAAGAAATTCTATCTTAAAAATAAAATAAATTTTAAAAATTATATTTATTAGTTTTTCAAGAAGTATATTTTAAACTTTATGTTTGAATTTGATTGAAATAAACTTTCCAATTGTTTATACTTTTGAATTGTGAAAGTAAGTTGCTGACACTTTTGTATGTCACATACATTCTATTATGGTATAGTGGTACATGCTTGTAATTCTAGCACTGGGGAGCTGGAAAAAGATTGGAAAAAGAGAGGTGATACTGGACTACTGGACTTCATTATGTAGTGTGCTCAAGGCTAGCCTAAGTTATACATGAGATTGTTAGACAAAATAGAGGTCAAAGAGGTGGTTGAAAAGGTAAAAGAATATATCATATGGTGGAGGGAAAACCAGTTACCACCGGTTATCCTCTGACCTCCATTGACATTCTGTGGCACTGCCCACAATACTCATAAATTGATAAAATGTAGTAAAATGCTGGTTTTAAAAGCTAAATGTTAACTGGGCATGGAGGCACACATTTAATTCCAGGACTTGGGAAGCAGAGGCTTGGTAGTTAAGAGCAGTGTGAGTTTAGAGGCCAGCCTCAAATATATAGTGAGTTCTAGATCAAATCTTAAATCTATAGTAGGACCTAATCTTTAAAAAAAAAAGCAAAGAAAAGAAAGTGACTTAGCAGTTAAAACCACATACTTATTTTCCAAAGGGCCCCAAGTAAATTTCCAGTGTTCATGTGGAATAGCTCATGACTGCCTATAACTCTTAACTTCAGAGAACACAATGTCTTCTGGCTTCCATAGGTGTTACTACATAACCACATTCAGATATGCATGCATCCATATAACTAAACATGAAATAAATCTTTTCGTAAAGGTTTTATATTTGAGTTAAATTTATCAAGAAAGTTAAATGGGAATGTATGAAATTCAGCAATTTTTAGACAGCTTAATTATACTTTGTTGTATATTTTGGGTGAAAAGATTTTTTTTTTCTTTTAGCTAAGTCATAACATTAAAAATGTGGTACTACGTCCCAGTGGAACAAAACAAAGTCGCCTAATGTTGACTTTACAAGATAACAGCTTCTTGTCTATTGACAAAGTACCAAGTAAGGAAGCAGAGGAAATGAGGTTGTTTCTAGATGCAGTCCATCAAAACAGACTTCATGCAGGTAAGTACTAATCATCCCATGAGTCTGACATTAATAGGTCTAAAAGAACATGATGACTGAGGGTGTGTGGCTCATTTGGTAGAGCCTACAGTATGCAGGAGACTGTGGAGTCCCTAACGAATCAGCTCACAGAAACCAGGCATGGTGGGCATACGTGTAATTCCAGAACTCAAATAGAGGCAGCAGGATCAAAGTTCAGTGCTTTTCCAGGCCAGCCTAAGCTATATGAGACAAAAAATATGATGGCTGTACACCAATTTTCCTGATGAACACTGATGGGGAAATCCTCAACAAAATACTGTTGGGCTAAGTTAAGTGTCATCATACAAGAATTGTGCTAAATTTATTCCTGGTATGTAAAGCTAGTGCAGCATGAAAATCAGTCTATATAATGCACCACAATAACACACTGAAGGACAAAGCCACATAATCATCATGGTGGAAAAAAATGACAAGTTTAATATTCTCTCACAATAAGTACTCTAAGTAGACTAGGGAGTAGAAGAAACTACTTCAGCCTTTATCAAAAGGCTATGCATGTTATGCCTACAGCTGGCACACTTAGTTGTAAAAATCTGGAAGCCTTTTCTATAAAATCAATGAAAAGTTGAGTAATGAAGAAATAAAAGGTGTTCAATTGAAAAGGAGGAAGTAAATATCTTTGTTCACCGATAAATTTTATCCGAGTTTTTTCAAGTTAAATATAACACAGTCTGGAGTTGTAGCTCTAGTAGAGCAGGTACTTAGCATGCACAAGGTCTTGTACTGACTTCCTCCACAGAGAATGAAGATGTGGCAGTATGAATTTTCTTACGTTTACTTGATATATTACACCATTCTTATAAATTAAGGTTTTTGTAGTTTCTAGCTATTTGTATGTTTATGCCACCAATCTTGAATCTTGTTAACTTGATTATTAACAATACTGAATACAAACAAATAGGGCATAATGGCAAATGTCCGCTGTCCCAGCAGCTAGGAAGCTAAGGCTAGGAGACTGTTTAAAGCCAGTCTGTCTGTTCAACCCTGTTGAGAAAAGGACAGGAGAGAAAGAACAGGGGAAGGAGGTGTACAGTAGTGGCACACATACTTGAACTGTAGCACTTGACACTTGAGAGGCTAATAGGATTTTGAGTTGGAAGCCAACCTGGGCTAAGTAGCAAAACCTTGTCTCAAAAAAGCATTTGAATATATCACTATTTCAAATCTTAAACAATGGTATTGAATCTATATTTCTTTCTTTTTTTTTTTTAAAGTCTGCAATAGCCATCATGTTTATTAATTAATTAAATGACAGTCTGTCCTGTCCCCCCCGCCAAGACAGTGTTTCTCTGTATAACAGTCTTAACTGTCCTGAACTAGCTCTGTAGACCAGGCTGGCCTCAAGCTCACAGAGATCCATGTGCCTCTGCCTCCAAAGTGCTGGGATTAAAGGCGTGCACTACCACTACCTGGTTTAGAAAATAATATTTTTTAAATAAAAAGTATACTTGTTACTATGTCTTATTTATTTCTTGACATTGGTATAACTATTCATGCCCTAGATATAGTGATTTACTCTTCCATACTACTAATTATAAAATACTTTTTGTCTTGTAAATTTTTATGCTGTTAAGTGACCACCTCTTATGTTACTTACTCTTTTATTGGAACTCTTATCTCTAAATATTACTGTGTATCTCAGTTGCACAATCTGTCAGAGAGAAGTGGCTATTACTTCCCTTTCTGTATTGTTTAACAACAACGATGATGAATACTTTTATTAAATTAAGTGATTTGTTCATTTTTGTCCACCAGCTATGAAACCTTCTCAAGGGTCTGGTAGTTTTGGAGCTATTCTGGGCAGCAGGGCCTCTCAGAAGGAAACTAACAGACACCTTTCTTACTCAGACAGTCAGGTATGTTCATTTGAATCTCTGGCTTCTTAAAAACACATTTAGCATAGATGCATTAAGTAGTTATATGGTGTGGAATTTAGATAATGATCTCTAATGTAGCAATATCACAGTGGTGCTTTGACATAGCTGACCTTTGACTACCTCTACCTCCTTGTTTTTCTAAAAACAGTTTCTAAGTATTATCACAATTTTACCTTTTTTTCTCTCTCTTTGTTATTTTCCAGACACGGTTTCTCTGTGTTAGCCCTAGCTGTCCTGGAACTTACTCTGTAGACCAAGCCATTCTCAGAGATCTGCCTGCCTCTGCCTCCCATGTGCTGGGATTAAAGGTATACACCACAACCAATTTCTGTCTTCTATTTCAATTTTACCTTTTTGCATAGTTTTTACTTAACCTTTACTTGATGTCCCATGATCATCAGAATGAACCATAGTAGTTCTTAGAACCAAGGATGTCTTGTTATAAAAACAAGCATGAAAAGCTAGGCAATGATGGTGCATGCCTTTAATCTCAGCACTCAGGAGGCAGAGGCAGGCAGATCTCTGTGAGTTCGAGACCAGACTGGTCTACAAGAGCTAGTTCCAGGACAGCCAGGGCTGTTACACAGAGAAACCCTGTCTCGAAAAACCAAAAACAAAAGAAAAAAAGCCAGCATGTAATACTGCCACTTACAGACATGGGTTGTTGATTGGTGAAGCTCGAGTTTTCTGAGCCTGAATACCTATCTATATAATGGAGACAGCACCAACATCTTCTGAGATAGTACACATAAAGGGGGCTAGCTGGCTGTGTGCTGTACTTACTAGAAACAATCTCAGAATGTTTGCTGCTATTTCTTTGATGCCTTTGCATCTGTTGTGCATGAACTTTAACAAACTATTTTAGTGATATCTTCCCTTTGCTTTGAAAAAGTTTTTATTCATAATATTGAGCAAGCCGAGAGACTTGGTGTGCACAAGTAAATAATCTTACTGCAGTTTAGCAATTGTTGTCTCCTTTAATTGGTTTGCAAAGGAAAGTCAGGTATAAAATCAGAAACTTCAAAGTTCTTCTGTACATATATTTGTACAGAGAGGTGATTGCTTATGTAATACTTACTTGTTGAACGATAATTAAGAGCTAAATGACTTTTAGGTTCTTTCCATGGTTTTGCTTTCATAGTTACTTTTTTTTTTTTTTAACATTTGTGTATGTGTACTTGTATGCAGCTGCATGCATGCAAAATTCAGAGGAAAATTTTATAGCGTTTGTTCTCTCCTTCACTTTTGCATATTTTTTTAATATTCTTTTATTTATTAAGTATACAGTGGTTTGCCTGTCTTCGGTCCAGAAGAGGGAACCAGATCTCATTACAGATGGTTATGAGCCACCATGTGGGTGCTGGGAATTGAACTCAGGTCCTCTGGAAGAGCAGTCAGTGCTCTTAACCGCTGAGCCGTCTCTCCAGCCCCAAAGTTCTTTTTTTGTTTGTTTGTTTTGTTTTTCGAGACAGGGTTTCTCTGTGGCTTTTTGGAGCCTGTCCTGGAACTAGCTCTTGTAGACCAGGCTGGCTTCGAACTCACAAAGATCCACCTGCCTCTGCCTCCCAAGTGCTGGGATTAAAGGCGTGTGCCACCACTGCCCGGCTTGCATACTTTTCAGAATTGGTTCAGATCATCAGGCTAACTTGGAAAGTGCTTTTAGCCCCTGAATCATCTCATTAGCCCCAAGAGTTTCAAGTTTATAAGAATACTATGGGAGAGTTAGATGTGATTGTATATCTCTATAATCCCAACACTTAAGGCTGAGGCACAAAAAATTGGTGAGTTTTAGGCTAGCTGGGACTGCAAAGCAAGATGCTTTCTCAAAATCACAGATAGATAGATAGATAGATAGATAGATAGATAGATAGATAGATAGATAGATACTACAAACTCAAACACAGTTTCTCACATTTAAGTATATCAGATTTTCTTGGAGAGGTATTTTATTTGTTTTTCATTTTGCATACTATTCCCAGTTGCTCTCCCCCTGCCCCCGGAGAACTTTCTTAACCCCCCATAAGAATTGGTATAATGGGCTGGAGAGATGGTTCAGTGGTTAAGAGTACTGACTGCTCTTCAGAGGACCCAGATTTAATTCCCAGCACCCACATGGCAGCTCACAAGTGTCAGTAACTCCAGTTACATGTGATCTGCTGCTCTTACACAGCCATAATTGCAGGTGAAACACCAACTCACAGGAAATAAAATAAATTTTTTTAAAGATTTATTTATTTATTATGTATACAATGTTCTGTCTGTCTGTATGCTTGCTGGCCAGAAGAATGGCACCAGATCTCATTACAGATGGCTGTTAGCCACCATGTGGTTGCTGGGAATTGAACTCAGGACCTCTGGAAGAGCAGTCAGTGCTCTTAACCTCTGAGCCATCTCTCCAGCCCAATAAAATAAATTTTAAAAAACCTTATTTATAATTGAACTGGGGACACAGCTCAGTTGGTAGAAGGCTTGTCTAGAATGCTTGAAGCCTTGTGTGTGGTCCTTCAAACTACATAAGCCAGACATAGTGATGCATGTTTTTAACCTTACCACTTAAGAAGGGGTGGCTGGTAGACCAGTTCTAGGTTATTCTCTGTGCTTAGTAAGTTTGAGGCCATCCTGAAGTTTATATGTGATACTGTCTCAAACAAAATGTGTTTCCATTTAAAAGATTTAACTGTCTCACATTTTATTTTAACAGGCCTCTTCAAAAAGAGGAAGTTTAGAAACTAAAGATGATATTCCATTTCGAAAAGTTCTTGGCAACCCCAGTAGAGGATCAATTAAGACATTAGCTGGAAGTGGAATGGCTGTTAGCCGGACAGTTCCTTCTTTGTCACTGACATCAACGCCTCTTAGATCAGGATTATTAGAAAACCGGTAAGAAAGACTGAACCTGTTTGTAAATGTCTTTTGGGACTTTTAGGAATTCAGGGAGAAAAAAAAGCAGCAAATATAAAAAATCCTTTTCATGTATAATTAATTACAAAGATTTATCTTCAGTTTATGTCAGTGACATACATGCATTGAGCATGTAGACAAACCAGTATATTAAGTAGAATTAAAGAAACAGGCTATTATAGTCTTTATTTCCTATCTTTGAGTAGGTTTTTAATTTTTTTTGTCTAGGTGTGGATGGATGTGCATGTATAAATACACGTGTGTGTGTGTGTGTGTGTGTGTGTGTGTGTGAGAGAGAGAGAGAGAGAGAGAGAGAGAGAGAGAGAGAGAGAGAGAGAGAAGGCCACCGGACAACTCTTTGGGGGTCCTTTGTCAGATGCTATCTACCCCTTTTTTTGAGACAGGGTTTCTCACTGGGTTGGAACTTTCTCGGAAGCCCCAGGGACCTTCCCAGCACGGGATTGTAGGTGCACACCATCACATCCAACTTTTTGTGTGACTCCCAGGGTTCAAACTCAGATCTTGTACTTGCAAATCAAACACTTTACTGATTTTAGTTTTCTTCCTAGCCCTGGTTTATGATTTTTGATGGTATGAATTATGGCTTTTTAAAAGTCCTTTTTTTTTTAATCTCTTCTCCATAGCACTGAAAAGAGGAAAAGAATGTTATCTGACTCAGAGCTAACTGAAGACTATCCTAAGGAAAATGATTCATCATCGTAAGTTGCTTTGTGGCACTTGACCAGTACTTTTTGCATCAATTGTTCAAACTCCTAGGAAAAATTTGCTGCAATATTCAATTTGTGATAATTCTAATTATAGAAGAATAGAATTTAAGATGTGTTGGTGACACTAGAGCAGAGACTTCATCAGGTACTCCAGGTCTTGTCATTCCGTTGCACAACTCCTATCCTGCCAATTGCGGCACTGAGAGGAAGGATGAGCTGAAGAACTGGAAATAAATAGTTCTTTTGTTCTTTAGAAGTTTTGTTGTTAATTTTTGTTTTTGAGACAAGATCTTGAAAGGTATGTACTGGCCTTGAACTCATCAGCCTCCTGTGTGCTGATATTACAAGTGTATACCACTGTCCATCTCAACAAATCTTTCTTATTGATCTTCTGGGTTAGTGTGAGCCTTCCTTTCTTTCTGGTAAGTGAGTGAAAGAGATTAAGAACCTTTTCCCTACCTCCAAATTCATTTGTTGAAGACATCATCCCAAAGTTGGTTTCGAAGCTAGGACTTTTTTGGAATTAGATAAGGTTAAAAAAAGTTTTAAGGTGGAGCTCTGATCCAGAAGGACTGAGACTAGGACTAGATATCCACACTGTCCATATGATGACATAGTGAGAAGGCAGCACCATCCATAAGCCATGAAGAGGGGTTTCACCAGAAACTGAAGTTGCTGACACTGTGATCCTATATTTACAGCATCCATACTGAGAAAAATCAACTAGTGTAGTAGCCAGTCTGTGGTGTTTCATTGCAGCAATCGAAGTAGGCCAATACAGACTGTTTGGTTTTCCTTTGGTTTATTTTCCAGAGACAATGTTAGATTTCTGGGACTGTTGTAAAAATCATTGTAAACTTGGCCAAAAGTTAACCATCGTTTATTCCTTCACAGTTTGGGTCATCACGCTTTATCCACCAAGTGATCTCTGGCTCATTTATTGTCTTTTTCCAGGGTGGAAGTAACTTGCTAAAATCATTTACAACCAAATGAAGGATTGGTTTCATAAGAAGGAGACTAGATTAGAGCTCAGCACCAGTTTTTGCTGTTGGCCATTTAGAACACAATAGCAATAGCCAAACTTAGATGAGGGGAAAGCTGTACTGTAGATTCCATCTCTGCCACTATAGCTGTTTAAATTGGATCTTTGGTGACAAAATAGCTAAGGACAGATTTGCTGACAAGTTATCCTTCTGATTGTAGGATTGTAGGATGTTTTCCTGGTGAAAATTAGCATGTGACACAGATTTTTGTCCTTTATACACTTATCAATATAGTTCCTTTGTACATCATCATTTCTTCCTGATCTTCTAATACCTGATCATTCATCTAAACCCTTTGCTGCCATCTAATAAGTAGTCGTGACCTTCTTTCTCTTTCCACACAGAGCCAGTGGTGAGATACTTTCCTTAGAGCTCTTCCTCTCTTGTCTTCTAACCCTTTACTAGGGTTGTAGTTGATTTTCACTTTGTGCTAGTATCCACACTGGTCCAGGTTAATTATTACTCCTTCAGTTGGTCTTAGAGATTCATTAGCCCAATCTTAATATATTTAATTCCAGGTACAGTAGGTTGTGGCTGTGCCCCTTTGACCTTAAATCTTTGTTGTGATAGCACCAGTTCTTGATGCTCCTGGTAACATAGTCCCTTAATGACTGCTCCATCCTCTTTGAAGGCTTTTTCTTACAAGAGTAGTATACCATACTTCATAAATAATTTATACTTTTCTTTTGCAGACAAAATGGTGTTGCTCTACACTCCTAAGGCACCTGCTACATTCCTCTGGTCTTGGCTAAGACCTACGTTCTCTCTCAAGCAAATCAATACTTATAGTAGCAGAAAGCCGGTTCTGTCTTCTTCATGGTTATATTTTACCTCACATCCTTGTAACACTTATCTATTATTGTATAACACATTACTCCATATAGTGACTTTAAATTTAAAAATATTGCTGCACAGGCATGCATGGTGGTGCACACCTTTAATCCCAGCACTTGGGAGGCAGAGCCACGAACAACTCTGAGTTCAAGGCCAGCCTGGTCTACAAGTGAGTTCTAAGACAGCAGAGCTACATAAGAGCCTGTCTCTAAACAAATAAACAAAAAACAAAACAAATTAACAAGTGTTACTTATGAATTATAGTGACTTGTATACTTCAGTTTATCTGAACTTGGCTTAACTAGTTATACCTAAATCCTTTGATTTTTCCCCCCTCCCCCCATGAATCTGTGGTCAGTATAGAGCCTTGAGAATCTGCAAATAGTCTCACTCATGGCTGTCCTTGGAGTTGCAATCAGCTGGGGTAATTAGGCCATGTGTCTTCCAACATCTAACAAGCTAGCCTAGAATTATTTATATATCAGTGGTAGGATTCCATGGAATTGGAAATCTGAAAGACATTTTTAGGCTTGGGATCAAAACTCACAAACACTTCTGTTATATTCTATCAGGAAAAGAAAATTAGTTATAGGACCAAACTCATTAAAGGTTGGAGAGAGGGAGACAAAAAGTCTTACACAATCCTGTCTGATCTCAAATTCACTATGTAGCTCAGGCTGGCCTTGAGCCCCTGACCCGCGTGCCTCCACCTCCAGAGTGCTAGGATTAGTTATATTTAATTTTGACTTTTGAGATTTGGTTTCTCTGTATAGCACTACCCGTCCTAGAATTCACTCTGTAGACCGGATTTGCCTCGAACTCACAGAGATCCACCTGCCTATGCCTCTTCAGTGCTGGGATTAAAGGTGTGCACTACCACCTCCAGGCTTAGCTATATTTCTTTTTGTTTTGTTTTTTTTATTGATATTTATTGAGCTCTACATTTTTCTCTGCTCCCCTCCCTGCCTCTCCCCTTCCCCCTTCAACCCTACCCCAATGTCCCTATGCTCCCAATTTACTCAGGAGATCTTGTCTTTTTATACTTTCCCATGTATATTAGGTCTATGTAAGTCTCTCTTAGTGTCCTCATTGTTGTCTAAGTTCTCTGTGATTATGGTTTGTAGGCTGGCTTCCTTTGTTTTATGTTTAAAAACCACCTATGAGTGAGTACATGTAACAATTATCTTTCTATGTCTGGGTTACCTCACTCAAAATAATGTTTTCTAGTTCCATCCATTTTCCTGCAAAATTCAAGCTGTCGTTATTTTTTTCTGCTGTGTAGTACTCCATTGTTTAAATGTACCACATTTTCCTTATCCATTCTTCGGTCGAGGGGCATAAGCACATGTCCTTGTGGCAGGATTGAGCAACCATTGGATATATACCTAAAAGTGGTATTATTGGATCTTGAGGAAGGTTGTTTCCTAATTTTCTAAGAAATCTCCACACTGACATCCAAAGGAGTTGTACCAGCTTGCATTCCCACCAGCAATGCAGAAGTGTTCCCTTTTCCCCACATCCTCTCCAGCATAGGTTGTCATCAGTGTTTTTGATCTTGGCCATTCTTACAGGTATAAGATGGAATATCAGAGTTGTTTTGATTTGCATTTCTCTGATGACTAAGGATGTTGAGCATTTCCTTAAGTGTCTTTCAGCCATTTTAGATTCCTCTGTTGAGAGTTCTCTGTTTAGGTCTGTACTTCACATTTTTATTGGATTATGTGATCTTTTGGTGTCCAATTTCTTGATCTTTGTATATTTTGGAGATCAGCCTTCTATCTGATGTGGGGTTGGTGAAGATCTTTTCCCATTCTGTAGGCTGTCGTTGTGTCTTGTTGACCGTGTCCTTCGCTTTACAGAAGTTTTTCAGTTTCAGGAGGTCCCATTTATGAATTGTTGCTCTCAGTGTCTGTGCTGCTGGGTTTCTATTTAGGAAGTGGTTCCCTGTGCCAATGTGTTCGAGTGTACTTCCCACTTTCTCTTCTATAAGGTTCAGTGTGGCTGGCTTTATGTTGAGGTCTTTGATCCATTTGGATTTGATTTTTGTGCATGGTGATAGAGATGGGTCTATTTTTATTTTTCTACATGTTGATATCCAGTTATGCCAGCACCACTTGTTAAATATGCTTTCTTTTTTCCATTTGATATATTTTGCTTCTTTATCAAATATCAGGTGTTCGAAAATGTGTGGATTTATATCTGTGTCTTTTATATTCGTTATTTTTTCCATCTCACTTTACAAGTCCTGAAGGGTTTCTGTTATATGTTTGAGTTATTTTTTTTCTGTTTTCTTTAAGTGATTTTCTGATATCTTCCAATTTTTCATTTTTTTCCTCCATTTCTTTAAGGTGATTTCTAATTTCATCTTTAAGAATTTTAAACATTCTCTTGAGGTTATTTTTTTTTTATTATTTTCTTCTGGTTCATCCATATTTGGTTGTTCAGGTCTTAGTTTTGTATGGACTTTAGGTTTTACTGGTATTGTGTTGCTCCTTGTGGTGTAACATGTGTTCTTACCTTTTCTACTCATCTTTTTCTCTAATAGGTGTGGTTGGGGCTGTCTGAGATTCTGTTGGATAACTGGGATTCTAGGTGCCAGTGAATCCAAAGCTAAGGTGTTTTTCCTCGTGGTACAGTCAGTGTCACAGTTCTAGTTATCCTGTTGGTTATTCCTGTTCCTGGAGGTAGCTCAGTGCTCCTGTGCTTTGGTCTCCTCCCTTTGAGTTTGCTGTCTCAGGTCTACTTTGGCCTAGGCTGCTGGCTTTGATCTATTTCTATAAATCTTGGTCTGGATCTCCTTTTGCAGAAGTCTCTGGTTTCGAGTTAGACTTGTTCTGTTGGCGATCATTGGCTCTGGGTCTGGTCGCTGGGTCAAGCCCCGGGACTGGGATTGCTTCTTGGCTTCTGCTCCTGGTGGAGCTTTTTCTCTGTGTGTCTTAGGTAACTGGTTCCTTCCCACTCCAGTTCCAGTGGAGGTCGCAGACTCTGGGTCAGGTCGTTGGCTCCATCCTGGTCTGCAGTGTCCCAGGACTGGGTTGGCTCCCAGGGCTGGATTTGCTCCTGGCTTCTGCTCCCGGTGGAGCTTGTTTCCTCCCGCTCTTGCTGTGCTGTCCTAGGAGTCTCTTTCAATTCCACTCCTGTTCTGGTGGAGATCGTTGGCTCTGGATCTGACCGCTGGGTCAATCCTCTTAGCTATATTTCTTAATGAGAGGCTGTAGAGTGAATATGTAAACCAGAGGACACAAAATAGGAGCCAGAGGGAATATGGGTAACACAATAGCATTGTCTGTTACAAGCTTAATTTATGGTGATTCCCCTAAATTAATAATTTCAATCTAAACTTGGAGATTTTATCTTTGTGGACATTCTTCTTTTAATACTTGGAAATAGTAGGGAGGAATTGCGCCTGGTGTGATTGTGCATACCTTTAATCTCAGCCTGCAAGAGACAGAGGCCGGTGGATCTCTGTGAGTAGTACACAGATACTTCTGGGAAAACCAGGGCTATAGAGAGAGACCCCATATAAAAACGAAAGATATCTTAGCTTTGTATTCCTGAACTTAAATTAGTAAAGATTACAAGTTGAAATGTGTGTGTGTATGTGTGTGTGAATGTATTTGTTTGTTTTTCAAGACAGGGTTCTTTTGTAGCTTTGGAGCCTATCCTGGAACTCATTTATAGACCCAGGCTGGCCTTGAACTCACAGAGATCCACTTCTCTCTACCTCCCGGAGTGCTGGGATTAAATACATATGCCACCAACTCCCCAGCTGAAATGTTTGTATTTTCTAAGTATTATTTCAAATTATGTAACATAAAAACATTTTGGATTTTATTTTTGAAAACTGCAAAGTATCAATACTCACTGGATAGTTTTTATTTTTAACTGATTGGTTTTTGTCTCATGTAAATAATTTTAGATGTTATTACTTTGTGTGTGTACACATGTGCTTGTTTGTGTGCATGTGTATACCACGGTTTAGAGGTCACAGGAGAACTTGCAGGAGTTCATTTTCTACTTTCACTGTGGTGTTCTGACATCATACTTAGATCATCGGGTCTTCATGGCAAGCACTTTTACTTACATGAGCTGTCTGGCTAGCCCCTGATCTTGCTTTTGGTATTTAAAAAAAATGTATTATCTTGCTGTCTCTTTATTTGATTTTCTTAAAAGAAAATATCCTTTATTTTGCTTAATATACTAGGGTCGTGTGTATGTGTGTGTGTGTCTATATATATATATATATATATTTGGTTCTTGGCTTAATGAAAGATTATTTTCATTGTTCTTATTTCACTGAGAATTAAAAATATCTTGATACATTCACTGTATTGATTTAAAATTGTTAACTGTAGGAACAACAAAGCTATGACAGACCCTTCAAGAAAATATTTAACCAGCAGTAGAGAAAAGCAGCTGAGTTTGAAACAGGCAGAAGAAAATCGAACATCTGGTAAGTTTTAGTCTTTAATTAAGGCCTCATTTGTTTACATAATAGACTATGTACTAGCACACTGTTCCAGAATAGTGGATAATCTAGTGTTAGTCATTAGTCACTAACTTGTACCCAGTAATTGACTCGAGTGTTTTAAAGAGGGCTGATAAGATGACTCAGTAGGTAAGAATACTTGCCACCAGGCCTGAAGACCTGTATTTGATCTCAGTGACCCACGTGGTAGAAGGAGAAAACTCACTTTGGAAAGTAATCCTCTAACTTCCACTATGTATGTACTGTGGCATACACACACACAATGCATATATATATTAAAGAAAGTTATCCAAGAATAATGCTACATTCTCATAATCTCAGCACTCAGGAGGTAGAAGCAAGAGAATCAGGGGTTCAAGACTAAACTCAGCTACATAGTGAGTTTGACACCAGCTGGGGCTACATAAGACTGTCTCTCAAAAAAACAGCAATAGGCAGCATGGTGACTCCCATCTTTAATTCCAGCATTGGGGAGACAGGTAGCTGTATTCTGAATTTGAGGTCAGCTAGGACTACATAGTGAGGTGTGTGTGTGTGTGTGTGTGAACTTATTTTTATATTTGTTTTTCTTTAAAAATCCAGAATTTAACCAAGTGTTGCACATGCTTTTAATCCCAGCATTCAGGTAGCTGAGGTAGGAGGGTCTTTGTGAGTTCTAAGACAGCTCTGTCTCAAAACAAACAAAGAAACAAATCCAGAATTTACCTTTTTCTTCCTCTGTTTCAGTGTGTAGAATTAATCTTTTAGTGTTAAAGTACCAAGATCATAGATTGATGCTGGGCAGTGGTGATGCATGCCTTTAATCCAAGGACTTGGGAAGAGAGACTCAGGCAAAGCTCAGTAAGTTTGAGGCCAGCCTGCTCTACAAAGCAAGTTCTAGGACAATCAGGACTGTTAACAGAAAAATCCTATCCCAAAAACAAACAAACAAAAAGACCATAGACTGAATCAGAAGTTACTGTGATTGAAATTAATGTTCATCAGTATTGCTCCTTTTCACTGGGATTCCTACAAGAAAAAGCATGACCAGTATAAGCCTTATTTCTGACATACTGCTACTTAGACCACACTAATAGGATCTGTTGTTTGAAGACCATCTTAACAGCACTTATTTTAAGCAATTATAACTAACCAGCAATTAGCAAACAGAAATAGTAAATACATAATAGCCATCTCATTAGTATGCAAATTGCTGTTTTTAATAAGTGATAAAAAATGTATATACTAAAAAAATGTCTTAAAAATTTATTAGTGACTTACTATTAGTAATTGGTGGCGCACGCCTTTAACCCCAGCACTCGGGAGGCAGAGACACGCGGATCTTTGTGAGTTCGAGGCCAGTCTGGTCTACAAGAGCTAGTTCCAGGACAGGCTTCAAAGCCACAGAGAAACCCTGTCTCGAAAAACCAAAAAAAAAAAAAAGTAATTGATTATTTTAACTATAGTTCTAAAAAATTGCTGTAGCAAATTGGAAGGTTTAATAACTTCTGGTATGTAAGACACAACAAACTAAGCTGTAGAGCCCAGCGGTGGTGGTGTACGCCTTTAATCCCAGGAAGATGCAGGCGGATCACTGTGAGTTCGAGGCCAGCCTGTTACAAGAGCTAGTTCCACTCCAAAGCTACAGAGAAACCCTGTCTCGAAAAACCAAAAAAAAAAAAAAAAACAAACAAACAAACAAAAAAACCAGACTAAACTCTGGGCCATACATAAAGAAGACATGAGTGTAAGAGGGATACCTCTTGGTAAGAAGGATTTGGGCAGGAGAGGTAAGAGATGAGAGAGGGGAATTGGGAATAAAATTACTTCATTACATGCATATATAAAACTCTCAAAGAATAGAAAAGTAGGGGGAAAGGGATTAGAAGCTAGAAAAGGACCTTGAACAGTTTGCTGGCAGAGGAGCAGTGCTTTGCTATTGTAACTTTTCCCACAGTATTGATCTTTTTAATGGACATGTATTAAGAATAGAACTAAATACAAGCAGATCCAATTGTGTAATATTATTAGGTGAATTTGAGTGGTTAAATAAGTCATTAAGTTTTCTTTCATGTGTTTTATAGGGCTTTTGCCTTTGCAGTCATCCTCATTTTATGGGAGCAGAGCTGGATCCAAGGACTACTCTTCTGGTGGCACTAACCTAGACAGGTATGAATTAGTTGTAGAATTATGAGTATAGAAGTTGAAGGGCTCTCCTTCATCATAATCTTGAGTGATGAAACTGGCTATTCTTTATACTCTTAGCTAATGCCCTAGTTTAAACACAGCACAATCAATTCCAACCATAACGTCATGATAGTTAGTTAGGAAGCAGTCTAGAGCTATTTTAATTTCATCTGTTTTGAACTGTGTCTAACTGAATAAACTGAGATTTGGAAAGATTGATACCAATGTTATTCATGTTGACTGTCATTATTAGAGTCTTTCAAACACTACATTTCCCATCCTCTCAAACATGAGCATATTAAAGACTCAGGGCATTTTTACATTGCCTTTGTTTCCTATGCAGTTACTAGATTAACTTGCAAAAATTAACAGATTTTAAAAAAACCTAAAGCCTTATACAAGTATCCTTCATTGGAAAGGTTTTTCAGACATTTAACTTCTAGCCATGTATGAGTACATGTTTGTAACCCCAGGAGGCAAGTGGGAAGTAGAATTAACACAAATTCAAAGCTGATAGGGTCTACAAAGTGAATTACAGGTCAGCTATGGGTGCATAGCAATACTTTCTAAAAGTATGGTTGTGGGAGTTGGAGAGATTGCTCAATGATTAAGAATACGGACTGCTCTTGCAGAATGCCGAATTTCAATTCCCAGCACCCACATGGTGGTCCATAGCCATCTATAACTCCAGTTTCAGAAAATCTAACACCACCTTCTGACATTCATGAGTACCAAGTATGCACGTGTTACACATTGTCTGTGTGTAGGCTTCCTAGAATATTAGACACTGTATGAAGCTAGTTTCTAGAAAAGCCATATTTAAGCCAAGGCAATCTTTCTTATAAAGCTTCCAGGGGTTGGAATGATTGATGTGTTCTTCTTGAGGTTTGCTGAGTAAAGAGCAAGGATACAGACAAGTATTACCTGCTTTCATTTGACTTGATTTGGAAAGAGATTTACAAGAGCTGGTGAGATGGCTTGATGGGTAAAGGCGTTTGATCCCAAGCACCCACCTGGTAGAAAGAGAACTAACTTCTGCAGATTGTCCTTTGACCCTCAAACGAGTGCCTGTATACACACATGTACATACAGTCACACACTCAAATTTTTTATAAAAGTGAGTTAAGAACCTGTAATATAAAATCCTCTGCAAAAGTTCAGGACCAGAGGGAGAAATAGTAACACTTGGGCAATAAGGCACCTTCATAGAATACAGCAGCGAGGAAACATTAAATGTAAATGCAACTAAGAAACTTAGTTTGGGAATACTCTATGTCAGTATAGAACTTTGGGAGAAAAGAAGAATAGAGTCAAGGATATTGTCAATGAAATAGTGAATGAAAATGCTGAAACTCCTCACATTGAAAAGCTTCAACAAATGCCAAACAAAAAGTATTATTTAAAGATCCATATGGGATCCAGGTGTTGTGTCAAATACCTTTAATCCCAGTACTGTGGAGGCAATGGCAGGTGCAGCAACAAGTTCAAGGCCATCCTCATCTAAATAGCAAGTTCCAAAGCAGCAATATAGAAACCCTATCCTGAAAAACAACAAAACAAAAGATCCACATGGGTAAAATAGCATTTTGAAGCTATGAGAAAGAAAATAAATATGATATAAAAATAAAGCAGATTGACATTTGCAACAAGAGAAACAGTTAGATGTAAAAGAATAAAGCATAAAAGATGCTGTACACGAGTAAATTATAATCCAGGAATATAGATAAAGAATGTTATTTTTATCCAGGATGATGGCAAACATCTGTAATCTGAGCATCCAATATGGTGGGCCTATTTCAATGAGTTCTAGACCAGTCTGGTCTACATAAAGAGTTTAGGCTAGTCAGGGATCCATAGTGAGTCCCTGTCTCAAAAGAAAGGAAAGAAAAGAAAAAGAAAAAAACATAGGAATATAAAAGACCATTTCAGAGAAATATACAGTATAGAAATATGTTCAGCTTCAAGTATAATTAGGGAGGCAAGTTAAAATAGCATTGAAGTCATATGCTACCACACTACAAAAGTTCATACTTGTGATGATAAATAATAGAAATGTGAGGAGATGAAAATTCATTCAGGGAAGTGACACTTGCTTTAACCTTTTTGGAAAATAATAATATATAGAAAAATTAAAAATGCCCCTTCTATTTTCATCTCCAAACAAACATTTAATATCTTTCTTTAAAGATAATTAAGAAATCTTTTCTCTTATGTGATTTGAAGTGGTGAAGAGTATACTAACTTTGTCCATAACTAGGTAAACTGATGTGACATCCATAAAGTATGAAAATGAAATAAAAAGTGAAACTGTATAATCTTTCTCAAGCCATAAGCTTGGATTGTGTAGTTTGTAGGTCAAATATGTAAATTTCTTAAGCTTTCGGTTTTGTTTTTGTTTCTCTATTAACAATTAAACTTGAGGTTTTCTTTTAAGTGACATTATTATTATACTAATATTTCCCTTAAGTCTAAGACTGCTTTTCCCTTTGACATTGATTTCTATGAATCTACTACAGAAAAAAGGTAATAGTAGTAGTAGTAGTAAAAAATTTTATTTCATTTTTTTGTTTTTAGGAGTAATGTTTCAAGCCAGACTCCTTCTGCCAAAAGAAGCTTGGGGTTTCTTCCTCAGCCAGCTCCTCTATCTGTTAAAAAACTGAGATGTAACCAGGATTACACAGGCTGGAACAAACCTAGAATACCCCTTTCCTCTCATCAACAGCAGCTGCAGGGGTTGGTAAACTTGCTTTCTTAAAGAGTGATTCAACTGAATTATTTTCCATTTATTGTTGATATTAATATAATGTTACATAATATAAATAGATATGTTATATGTAATACATAATATATAAATATTATATATGTTTTCGTAAAATATTTAGAAATTGGGTCACTTATTAAAGATTTGTCATAGCTATAAACAATAAGTCCATTATCTGGCCTCCAAATAGTTTTCAGACTATGACAGTGTTTTTACTGTGGGATGATCTTTCTGTACACTGTGAATATGTATTCTTCTCATTGGTTGATAATAAAAGCTGTTTGACCAATAGCCAGGCATGATAAGTTTAGGCAGAACAGT
This sequence comes from Dicrostonyx torquatus, assembly GCA_028555095.1. Lineage (NCBI taxonomy): Eukaryota > Metazoa > Chordata > Mammalia > Rodentia > Cricetidae > Dicrostonyx > Dicrostonyx torquatus. The sequence goes on along the minus strand of JAQHUG010000154.1, from coordinate 2,036,933 downwards.
CAGACTGAGAACTCAGATGAGGGAGATGCCAGCCAGCCGCCAGATGGACAAGATGTATTAAAGCACAGGTAAAGCCACGAGACACAGGACAAAACATAGATTAATAGAAGTGGGTTAATTTAAAAGTAAAAACTAGTTAGCAATAAGCTTGAGAAATAAGTAAAACAGTTTGTAATTAATATTAAGATTCTGTGTGATTATTTGGGACTACGCAGTCAGGATACAAAGCTCTGCCTCTGTTTACATGTTTCTATCTGTTTATCTGTCTCTCAAATATCTTAAAGGAGAAATGTGTATTCTCTAACTCCATTTATTTTGGCCAACTGTTCAGGTACTTTCAATTTTTTTTAAAAAATTTATTTTTATTTATTTATTATGTATACAGTATTCTCAGTATTCTGTCTGCATGTGCGCCTGCAGGCCAGAAGAGGGCACCAGATGGTTGTGAGCCACCATGTGGTTGCTGGGAATTGAACTCAGGACCTTTGGAAGAGCAGGCAATGCTCTTAACCACTGAGCCATCTCTCCAGCCCCCCCCCAACATTTTTTATATATTCTCTCAACACAAAAATGAAATCATAGTGGTGGTAATAATAGTAGGTGCTCAGAATTAAACTCAGGTACTTTCTAAAAGCTGCCTGGTGCTCTTGACTACTGAGCCAGCACTTCTCAAGGCCCCTTTTTGTTTTGAGATGGGATTTTGTATAGTTAAGGATGACCTTGGACTCCTGATCTCCTGTTTCCACTTCTCAAATGCTAGGATTATAGGTATGTACCATAACATTTGATTATTTGAAATATAATGGAATTTTTTTAGGATGAGTCTTAGCAGAATTGTTAATGCTGAGGCTAGGAACTGGATCCAGGTCTTTTGGAAGAGCAACCAGCTCCCCTCTCTGCCCCCCAGACTCCCTTGGTTTTTCAAGACAGTGTTTCTCTGTGTAGCCCTGCTATTCTTCCTGAAACTCACTCTGTAGTCCAGGCTAGCCTCAAACTCAGAGATCCACCTGTCTGCCTTCTAGGTCCTAGGATTAAAGACATCACCACCACTGCCAGGCAGACAACATTTTACCTGTCTTATTTTGAGGCCATCTTATCTTTCTCTCCATTGATCTTTGTCTCCTTTCCATATTGTCTCCTCTTAAGTCCTTTACTTTTCTGGTCTATGCTAGTCTGTTGACAATCTCTCGAGTTGCCTATTTTGACTCTCTAGGTTTCTCTGGTATTTTTTTCATTCCTGCATAATGTATGTACCTATTTCTAGAAATAAATCTTTTCAGAACTCTTAGAAATTACAGAATTTTAGGTTGTATTACTCAAATCACAAGACTCCTGTAAGGGGTAGAGCACGCCTAAAAAGAAACTTTGGAAGACTAGAGGGTAATATAGGTTACCTGATTCTATTGTTTGTCACGAATCCTCCAGAACACACACACACACACATGTAGAGAGAAGTGCAAAGAAATATGGCTGTGCTTCAGCTCTGCTGGGAGACAAGTGTTTAATATATTTCTAAGTGTACAAGCAAACCCATTTCTGTCAACATTTCTATTTTCCATTGTCTAAACTGTAGATGCTCAGAGTTGGGACAATAGGCTTAAGTTATTATATGAAAACTAATATGTGTAAGGGGTGATAAAACATTAGAAAAAGAAAAAAGTCACTTCCAGAAAGTCTTAAGTACCAGGATAAGGCTTCTTCCAAAGTGAAAGGAAAGCAAGACTTGCTTGCTCCTCTTCCTCCCCTTCCACTGTCACCACTACTGTGATGGTACTTTGAAGAGATTTTACCTTACTAAATTAACAAAAGAGGACGAAATCCTCTCCACAAACAAAATTGGAATATAAGAAAGACAACTACTTCCCTGCAGAACAGTAGAAAAACAGGAAATATTAACTAAAATCTTTTAGCTGATAAAGATTCTCTCAAAAGCAGCCATGAACTTAACTGAACTAATGGTTTACTGTCAATAAACTTGAACATTCTCAAACAAGGCTTTGGAAATAATACAAAAAGTACCATGAGTCAAGATTTTAATTATAGTAAAATTCAAAGACCCTGTCTCATTCATAAATAAACTGCTGATATGTATGTAGGCAGACCAGTAGAATAGAAGAGAAAATCCTAATTATTGTAATGAAGAAGCACTTTTAAAAGAGTTATAATAGCCAATTTTGAAAAAGATAAGTTCATTATTAAATGTGTACAAGAATAATTCTAATAGAATCAGAGAAACCTGTTGTAAACATTTTTAAATCTGGGCTAAAGAGATAGCTCTAGCCGGGCGGTGGTGGCGCACGCCTTTAATCCCAGCACTCGGGAGGCAGAGGCAGCCTGGTCTACAAGAGCTAGTTCCAGGACAGGCTCCAAAGCTACAGAGAAACCCTGTCTCAAAAAACCAAAAAAAAAAAAAAAAAGATAGCTCTGCCATTATAAGCACTTTCTACTCTTGCAGAGAACCTGAATTCAGTTCCCAGGACCCTAATTTAGCCCCCTTACAACTTGCTGTAACTCCAGCTTCAGGGAATCTAATGGCCTCAAAGGGGTACCTGTATTTGAGTATACATGCCCAAACACAGACACACATGTGTATAATTAAAAATAAAATTTGAAATCTTTAACCTCTTCAGATACCAGATGTTATGGGTAAATTTTTCTATTAACTTTCATGTAGGGAAAGGCTTTATAAGTTTGGTTCAAAATCAAGATTCAATATAAGAGTGATAAATTTGTGTAATACTAAATTTTGCATAGGTAAGCACAAAAAAAGGGCCAGTGAAATATTGGAAGAAAATTTTACTGCATATATAGGGATGGTATTTTTATTATACAAAGAAGATAAATTGAAGGAAGTGGAGGGTAATAACAAACTAATATGAAATGATTCTTTTTTAGTTTGTCTTGTAAAGTTATAATAGTTCTTAAAGCAGTCTCTCCAGGTCAGCAACAGCTGGTGGCTTGTTAGAAATGTGTGTTTCCCTGCACCCCCGTTTTCTATACCTACTGAATTAGAAATGTAGTTTAACAAACCATCGAGGTGGTTTTGAACTTTTATGCTTGCTGAACATCAAACACTTCTTTCCTTTCCAGATTCTCCAACTTGGGAAATACATGCTATATGAATGCTATCTTACAATCTCTGTTTTCACTCCAGTCATTTGCAAATGATTTGCTTAAACAGAGTATTCCATGGAAGAAAATTCCACTCAATGCACTTATCAGGTAATGCTGATATATTTACTGAATGACCTCAGTGGTTTTTAAATAATAGGATTTGGGGCAGTTACATTATTATGTATTGTTGTTAGTAATTAGTTGTTAAAATATGCCGCTGAATGTTTTTAAAATTTGCTAACCTGTCTATTTTATTTATCAGACGCTTTGCAAACCTTCTTATTAAAAAAGATATTTCCAATTCAGAGACCAAAAAAGAACTACTCAAAAAGGTTAAAAATGCTATTTCAGCTACTGCAGAAAGATTCTCTGGCTATGTGCAAAATGTAAGTGTTAATTGGTTTTAAATGTTTTAGATACAGAAAATTGAAATTAGCTTTTCACCTAATTTTTATTTTAAAATCTTATCTATATAATGTCACCTTGGATGGTAAAACCCAAGGAGTTATCGTAACTTTTAATATGCATTTTATCCTGTTTGGATTTTGTTTTGTTTTTGTTTTTGAGCCAGTGTCTCATGTAATCCAGGCCAGATTTAAGCATGATATATGTATATAGGTACTTATAACCAAGAGTGACTTTGAAATTCTTGTCCTGCTGCCTCCACCTCCCAGATGCTGGGGTTACAGGTGTTATCACTATGTTTGGTTTATGTAGTAGTATGGATTGAACCAAAAGCTTTATATATTCTAAGCAAGCACTCTACCAACTGACCTACATCCTCAGCCTCTCTACTTTTTTGAAACAGGTTCATGCTGTGTAGTTCAGGCTGGTCTAGGACTCTCCTCCTTCACAAGAGGAGAGATTATTTATAGACTTATTTCACCATGTCTAGCTTTAGCATACTTATAGATGCAAGTTGCCAGTGAAAAATAACTGGAAAATTTTATCTTTTATTTATTGATTGATTGATTTTTCGAAACAGGGTTTCTCTGTACCCTTGGAGCCTCTCCTGGAACTAGCTGGTCTCAAACTCACAGAGATTTGCCTATTTCTGCCTTTGGAGTGCTGGGATTAAAGGCATGTGCCACCACCTCCCAGTCAAAAAAAAAATTATCTTTTTTAAACAAAGAGTCGTTTATTTATTTATGATAATACAATTGAATAATTAAAACTTTCAATTCTAGAGACTGGAAGCTGGCTTAGCAGCTAAGAGTACACTTACTGCTCCTAACGGGGACCCAAATTTTGTTCTCAGGACCCATATAAGATACTCAACAACTGCCTATAATTCTAACTCCAGGGGATCCAATACCTCAGGCTATAAGTGCTTGCAGTGCATTCATAATGAACATAACCCCTGCCATTTACACATACTAAATCTTATGTGCACATTAAATCTTAAATGCAAACACACACACACAGAAACTATTATTTGTTTATAGTTTTCCGTGGTTAAGGTTTCTTATTCGTTGGGTTGGTTTGGGTGTTTGTTGTTGTTGTTTTGTTTTTTATTGTTTTTTTTTTTTGTTACTGTTTGGTTTGTCAGGGAGAGTTGGTGCTGGATTTTGAACCCTAGCACTCAAACATGCTAGGCAATTAATTGTTTTTCCACTGAGCTAAATCTCTAAACTTGTACTTTTTCAAAAGCTATAAATATTCAAAATCTTATCAGAATAAGACTGACCCTGTTCAGGTATCTTTTGACTTTGGGTGCTTTAGTTTTATAAATAGTTTGATAAGCTATGATGAGAAATGATTTGCTCTAGTGACAGATATTATCATCTTTTTAGGATGCTCATGAGTTTTTAAGCCAGTGCTTAGATCAGCTGAAGGAGGATATGGAAAAACTAAATAAAACTTGGAAGACAGAACCTATCCTTGGAGAAGAAAATTCACCAGATGCTTCAGCTACTAAAGTGTTCACTTGCCCTGTTATTGCAAACTTGGAGTTTGAGGTTCAGCACTCCATTATCTGTAAAGCGTATGTAATCTCTAAGCAAACTTTTAACCCTTCTTAGTCCTGTATGGCAAGTGGCTAAAACTTTCCTTGTCACATATCAAGACTTATTTTTTGATTCCTTTCTTTCCCACAGAGAAAATACAAATCCACAAAGTCTATCAATTTTTTTCTTTCAGTCTTTCAATTCTTTTGGGTTTGGGTTTTTGAAACAGAATCTTACTATGTAATGTAGCTCAGGCTGTCCTAGAACTTGGCATCGTCATTTCGCAGCCTCCCATTGCTGACGGACAGTGCAGACATAATTTACCACACCTGTCGTTCTTTTCTTTTTGCTTCATTTTATTCATTATTGACGGAAACAGGCAGAAGACATGTTTTTAGGCTTCTTTTTGTTTTGTTTTTGTTTTTTTGAGACAGGGTTTCTCTGTATAACAACCCAGGCTGTCCTGGAACTGTTTTGTGGACCAGGCTGCCTGGAACTCAGAGATCTCACCACACCAGGCTTGGTTATTAGACTTTGTTTTGCAGTAGACTCTTTTACCACTGACCCATCTTCCTTGGTCAGTATTTTAATAACAATGCTTAATGAGGTAATAGCCAAAGATAATTGAAATAGTTCTTGATACACTTTTTGTTGTTTGTCTTATGAGGCATATAGGTCAGGGTGACCTTAATTAACAGATCTTCCTGCCTCTATTTGCAAATCCTGAGATTAAAGGATTACATTACCACAACCAACTGTAATACACTTTTGTTCTAACTCAATAGTTAGTGGTTGATTTGTGGGTTGCTTTTTGTTTGATTTTCTGAGGCAGAATCTCTCTTTGTTTTCCTGGCTGGCTTAGTTTGTTATTTAGACCGTGCTGGCCTCAAATTCCCAGATATCCTCCTACCTCTGCCTCCCAAGTGCTGGAATTACCAAAGTGTGCACCACCACACCTGGCTGATTTTTCCCCCAAAAGCAGGATGTTACTATGTTGCCTCAAACTTGTGGTCCTCCTGGCTCAACCTCTTAAGTACTAGAGTTACAGGTGTTAGCTGCCATACTTGACTGGAAACAGTTTTTGTTTGTTTGGTTACTGCTTGTTTGAGGTTTACTTATGTATATGTGTATTTTTCCTGCATGTATGTATATGCAGAGTTCAGAAAAGGGTTGGTTAGCACATCCCCTAGAACTAGACTTGTGGGTGGATGGTTATAAGCTACCTTGTGGGCGTTAGGAACAGAATCTGAGTTCTGTGCAAGAACTGAGCTCATTCTCAGTCATTAGAAACAAATTTTTTAAAGATAATTTTTAGTCAGTGCTTTTCATTTGTCTTTTTCAGCACTTTTAATTTCATTCAAAGTGGAACCACAGTAGCTTTCTGCCACAATTAAAGACCAGGAATATAAGAATATATTTTACTAAGTTCTTCTCACAGGCAGAATTCTAAGTTGATCTTTGCCTTTGTATGATTCCATATTTTTTGAGTGTGTAAAGTCTGTGATTATTCTGAGCTGTCATTCCTGTGTGATGAGACTTTATCTAGCTGCAGAAATTTTGCTTATATGATCAAGACTACTACTCTATTAAGATTGTAGTGTGGAAACCAGAAAGAAAGTTCAGAGAAGCACTGGCTGCTCTCTTCTCGAGTCCTGAGTTCATTTCCCAGCAACCACCTGGTAGCTCACAACCATCTATAATGAGATCTGGTACCTTCTTCTGGCATGCAGGCATACATATAAGCAGAACACTGTATATAATTTATAATTTTTTTAAAAAAATATTGTATTGTTATTTGTGTATATTGGACCATAAGCTCTATAGGGGAAGAAGGTATCAAGTATAGTTTTCTTTATGTATGGATTTTTATTTGTATGTATGTAAATATGTACATTTTTATAGCCTCAATTTTACAGTAATCTCATCTCATCCTTACAGGTGTGGAGAGACTATTCCCAAAAGAGAACAGTTTAATGATCTCTCCATTGACCTTCCTCGGAGGAAAAAACCTCTCCCTCCTCGTTCAATTCAAGATTCTCTTGATCTTTTCTTTAGGGTAATATCTTTGATATATTCATATAACTCAGTTTTATATTTATAGATGATTATGTTTTTTAAGGCAGAGTTTGACTAAATTATTTGCAGAGAAAACTAATGAAAGTATTTATAAATAATGATAAACTTGGTTAAAGTTGCAAAAGAAGAAAACCGGCTTCCTAAATAGATTGAACGTTTAGCTAAATGCTGCTTCTTTTAAGCAACCTTAAAAGCTGTTTCTTTTCGGGCGGTCTTGGCGCGTGCCTTTAATCCCAGCATTTGGGAGGCAGAGTCAGGAGGATCTCTGAGTTCGAGACCAGCCTGGTCTACAGAGCAAATTCCAGGACAGACTCCAAAACTGCAGAGAAACCCTGTCTCAAACACACACACATACAGAAAAGCTGTTTCTTGTAAACAAATATGAATGCAAAGCATTTGAAATGATCTTTTGTCAAATTTGGCAACATGAATTAAATTTGGAAATACAATATGAGTTGTTATGAGAGCTGAGGAATGAAGATACTCTTTTCTTAGGTTGTGTGTCCTCATAGGAACAAGAAGGGAGAATCAGGTGCGTGTGTGAGAGAGAGGGAGAAAGATTCAGAAAGTTTCTAGGGGCATATAGTCATACTTACTGTGTGATAGACCTTAGAACTGGTGGGAATTTGCTAAGATTCTTCTTCATCTGTATTGATGGTCCATTTTTATTGTAGCAAATTGGCAGGGTTTTCTTCCTGTAGCTTAATAAAAATTCTGTTCTTTAAATGGTGACTGTTAAGTTTCCTCAACAGTGGCTACTCTGTCTCTTTGTTGTTGTTTTACTCATTCTCTACTATTCTTGTTGTTATCGTACACTGAAGATTTTCTTGTGTATCTTTATCCCCCCCTTTTAAGGATTTCTTGTTTCAGTTTTCTCTAGGTAATGATATCCACCCCAAACTTTGGTCCTTTTAGAGCAGTTGTTCTTAGTGGGCTGTCACCAGAAGATTGAGTTCCATTGTAAGAAAGGGGTAGAGCTACACCTAACAGACCAGGAACTCCGCTTAACCTGAAGGGGATCTTATCTCTGCTATAGCCAACTGTTAAAACCCGGATATACTCTTTGCAGCCATTCTTGCGTATCCATGGGGGAAAAATTAAGATCTGCCTCATTGGAGTCTAGTTACTATCATAATTGAGATGTTTCCTTGGTTAAAGAAGGAATTAGGAATTCTGAAAATAGGAGACATATAAAATAAGTACTTTAAAGATTAGGTCTTAATTTGGTATTTCTGTGGTTCCAAGCACAGCATTTAAAACTGGTTAAGAATTGTCATTCCACTGAACTAGTGAGACTAAAGATTATTTGCATTTAGTGGGTTAATGCCAATTCAACTTCATTCTTATTTTTCTCCCTTATCTTTTTATAGGCAGAAGAGCTTGAGTATTCCTGTGAAAAGTGTGGTGGAAAGTGTGCTCTTGTCCGACACAAATTTAACAGGCTGCCCAGGTAAATTTGTTGTCTTTTTAGAAGTGTATATCTCCAATTCACTGGAAATATATTTTAGGAATATACAGTGTTTACCTACTATGTACAAATCCCTAGATTTGATCCCTAAACTCAATAAACAAGCAGTCAAACTTAACATTATGAATTCGTAAGGATCTAGAAAGCTTGTGTATAAAAGGAAGATGAACTGGAGAGACAGCTCAATAGTTAGGAGCATTAGCTACTTACTCTTGCAAAGGACCTGGATTTATTTCCTAACACCCATTTAGTGACTTAAAATCATCTATAACTTCAGTTTCAAGGGAATCAATGCCTAGATATACATGCAGGCAAAATACCCATACACATAAATAAATGAATGAATGAATGAATAAAAAGAGAATTTCAAATACTGTAGGGAAAGTAGTCTTTGACTCTCTGGAAAATGACACAAAAAGAGGATGTAGTTAGTAACACTGGCTCTAGAGTTTTCTTTTGGTAATATTGTAACAGATGTATAGTTTGAGGATCCCTTCTGAAATACTTGAGCCAGAAGCATCTTGTATTTGGTTATACTTACATATGCATCATGAGATTCAGGGATGGAGTGTGTGCAGGTCTAAGCACTAATGTTCATTCATATGTACATTAGGCATAGTCTAAAGAAAATTTTATATAGTACTTTTAGTGTCCCTGCTTTTTTTGTTTTGTTTTTCGAGACAGGGTTTCTCTGTGTAACAGGCCTACTGTCCTGAAACTCACTTTGTTGACCAGATCCTTCTGCCTCTGCCTGGTATTAAAGATGTACACTGCCACTGCCTGACATGTTCCTGCTTTTTGCCTGCCTCTTGTCATGTAAAATAGGTATAGAATTCTCACTGTAGCATATTTATTTAAGTTCTCTAAGTTTCAGGTTTGGGAGCCTATTCAATTTTGAATTTTTGCATTAGGGATGTCATTTGTTTTTGCTATAGTCTCCTTCCTTCTCTTATCCATCAGGAAAAAAGTGCCGCAGACACAGTATAGACATAGGAGAAGCAACTTACTACATTTTGTGAATTCCTTTTTCAAAGGATCTTAAAAAGTTATTAGATTTCCTGTAATCATAGAAGAATTTTCTGCCTTGGATAAAATTAATTTACATTGTGTTAGTACTGTACATAAGATGAAGCTAGGTGCAGAAATTATGATGTGGTTACAAGATACCTTTTAGTGCTTCCCAGGATTAGAGCTCTCTACCACAAACAAGATGATTATTAGCATTAAATATTTATGTGCCACTCTGCCTGTACCAGAGAGCTTTAGTTTCTTTTATTAGCTTCAAATTTTCTGTAAATGTATCCTTTCTGGAATCTAGACTCCAGGGAAAAGTTCTTTTGCATTCTGCAATCCATTCCTTTCTAGAAAATAAGTTTTCAGAGAAATTAATTTTTAAGTCATAGCAGTATTACCGTTTTTTGTGTTTTTAAAAGATTATATTTATTAATGTTATGAGGCAACACGGAGGGAAGAAATTTGAAGACAAAAGATTGGTTACTGTTGTCACTAACTCTATGAAGTTGAAAATACTGTGGTGGTTCTGGAGAGATGGCTCAGCAGAGTACTGGCTGTTCTTCTAGATGGTCTGGGTTCAATTCTTAGCACCCACTTGTGTGTGTGTGTGTGTGTACGTGTGTGTACTAGCTGTTCTTCTAGATGGTCTGGGTTCAATTCCCAGCACACACGTGTGTGTGTGTGTGTGTGTGTGTGTGTGTGTGTGTGTGTGTGTGTGTGTGTGTGTGTGTGTGTTTGAGATAGAGTTTCTCTACATAGCCCTTCCTATCCTGAGGCTCGCTATGTAGACCAGGATACCCTTGAACTTACAAAGATCTGCCTGCCTCTGAGTGCTGGGATTAAAAGCATGGGGCCACCATACCCAGCCTACATGGTGACTTAAAACTGTCTGTAGCTCCATTCTCAGAAGATCTGATTCTTTTTTTTTTTTTCATTTTTTTCTTTCTGAATTTACATAATTTTTTAATTTAATTTTTTAAAGTTTTTTACATACCGACCACAGTTTTCCCCTTCGTCCTCTCCTCCTGTCTCCTCCTCCCACATCTGATCCCCTCCCCCCATCTTCTCCCCCTGTCTCCATTCATAAAAGGGCAGGCCTCCATGGGAGTCAACGACTGACTCCTCCTGCACCAGGGCACACAGTGGTGCACAGAACATAACATGCACATAAAATAAAAATTTCAAATCAGTATAAATAAAATATTAAGTAAAAGATCTATTTCCCTCCAGTAGTGTACTTGTATTGTCAGTTTGTTCTAAACTTGTTATATGAAATAGATGCCTCTGAATCTTAAATACTAATTATTAGTCCTCCAAGCCACTGTCTTCTTTTGCCCTACATATTTTGGAACTCACTGTGTAGCCCAGGCTGACCTTCAATTTGCAGTAATCTCTTTGCTTTTATCTCCTAAATGCTGGGATTACAGCTGTGTACCACTAGGTCTAGTTCTACATCTGTTTTATATTTTGGATCTTTCTAGTACTGAAATTGAAAGCAGGGCCTCTCATAAGCCAGTCAAGTACTGTGCCACCAGGCCACTTCTCAGCCCTCTGCTTTTGTCATTAAAGGACATAACACCTTTATCAAAACTTACTTTTTTATTCTGTCTCAACTGGATCAGTATATTCTTTTACATTGTAAATTAGGAGACCACAAGAGTTAAGAAGAAAATTTCTTTTTGGTGCTGGAGACCTAGCCCAGGGTCTCATGCATGTAAGGCAAATATTCTACCCATGAGCTATAGCCAAAGACTTTTTAAGTTTTTGTAGTGTCTTACTAAGTCACTAAGATGGACCTTGAACTCATGATTCTTCTGCTTCAGCCTTCTGAGTTCTAGGATTAGAGTCCTATCCCACATAAAGAGAAATATAGTCAGTAATTTTAACTTGAAAATTTTTTGAGTTTGTGGCTTCTGTGATAGAGGCCTGTGCAGAATGAACACACAGAGTTTTCTAAAGTAAGACAGTTTTTTTGCCAAAACTGAAACTTAAATCTGATAAAATTTTTGAGTTTCAAATTTAGAGTTCTTATGGGTTATGAAATGTGTTTAATCTATCAGTCGGAAATTAGGTGAAATTAGATGACAGCTTACAGTAGTAATAACAAAAAGGAACAAGAAGAGCTAAACGTCTTTTTAGATTCAGACCAGAGTCAACATGCAGATGATTTACATAATGCTTTTGTTAGTGGGTAAAGTTTTCTGGTTTCCCTCTTAGTTTTCTCTAGAGACAGTGCTTCTAAAATAAGAGAATTGGGCCCAGTAAAATGGCTCAAAGGATAAAGGTGCTTGCTGCCAAGCCAGTGATTTGAGTTCAATTCCCCAGAACCCACTTGGTAGGAGAGAAGTGACTCACTTAGTCACTTCTGATAGTCTGATTTCCACATGGATACCATGGCCCACATTCATATACAAACAAAGTAAATAAGTATAGTAAAATAAGAATAATCTCGATGGCTAGAAAATTAGCTCCATTGAGAAAATGCTTGCCCAACGAGCAGGAAACCTTAGGTTCAATCCCAGGTCCCGCAGAAAACCTGTCTTTGTGACCTTTGTGACGAGTGTCTGCTATCCCAGCTCTCTTAGCACTTGAAAGGTAGAGGTGGGAAGACTGGAAATTCATGGTCATCCTTAGTTTGTTGCCAGCCTGGACTGCACTAGACTCTAGTTCTAGAATAAATAAAAATAATTAATCTTGAAATACCTGAGAATTGTCTGCCATCTTAATCAAAGCACGTGGGAATCTAGAATAAGAGGGTTACCATGAGTTCAAATCCGGCCTGGTTTGCATTGAAACTTCCAGACAGGCCAGAGTTAAAGATTACTTGTTAAGGTTCTATCCAGGACAGTAAAGACATAGAAGGGTGAGGGGGCCTTAGATGGGAAGTAGCAGGGACTGGAAGATGAGGGGGGTGGAGAAACTGATTGATATGTAAAATAAATGGGAAAAAAGTTACTTTAAGAAAAAGGCTGATGGTAGTGGTGCACACCTTTAATACCGGCACTTGGGGTGCAGAGACAGGTTGGATCTCTGAGTTCAAGGCCTGGTCTACAAGAGCTAAACAACAACAAAAAAAGATCCTATTCCCAAAAAAGAAAAATCTTGAAATAATGTTGGTCACCATTATGCATAAGGGCTACTATATAACAATATTCAGTCTAATAGACGTTTTGCCATATGATCATATATGATTTTAAATATATAACACTCAAATAAATAATGTTAACCAAAAATCAGTAGACACATCTAAAAATTTAGTTCTTTAGTCTATTGTGTGTTTATTGGTGGGAGGGTTTCCTAGACATTAGAACTTTTTCTAAATTTCATTAATCACTGGATCTAAGGTTTTTATTTGTATCTATCCACACCTTTGTACATGGCAGATATTTAGTAAAAATTTCTTAAAGTACGTTTAGTTTGGCTAAGTGTGTGGACTTGGGTTGAGGGAGGGGAAATTTTTGAGACAGTTTGTTATATAGCCTTAGCTAGTCTGGTACTCTCTGTATGACCTTGAGTTTATAGAGAACCACCTGCCTTTGCCCCGCAGGTGCTAGGTGTAAAGGTGTGGTCACCACCACCCAGTGTGAGCAGCTGTACCTCTCAGTCAAATTCGACTTGGCTAGAGTGGACTTGTGTTCCATATGAATTAGCAGAGCCATTCTCTTGTTTTCCAGGGTCCTCATTCTTCATTTGAAACGATACAGCTTCAATGTAGCTCTCTCACTTAACAACAAGATAGGACAGCAAGTCATTATTCCGAGATATCTGACCCTGTCATCTCATTGCACTGAAAATACAAAGCCACCTTTTACTCTTGGATGGAGTGCACATATGGCAATGTAAGAGACAATGCTTTTTACCTTTACTTTTGAAATGGGTTTTAATATTTCAGAGATTGGCCAAACTAAATAACTCTCAGAAAGATAAAGATTTAAATTCTGCATTATTTTGGAATTTTAGTATTAAACTTCTGTCGGATAGAATTAAAAAAAAATCCTTACACAAACTTCTTCCAAATTTAATAGATGCCCATTATAATACAGTACCTTTTTGAAAGAGTGTTGCTACCCTTTTAGAACAGCAAAAAAATAAAAGACCAATTGACATACTTGGGAATAAAAGTGAAATGTGGTAATCTTAAAGACTCACCTAGACACTTAAAAGTATTCATTTCTGTGTTTATCTCTAGATGTTCTATTTTAGGATCTGAATGGGGCTTGGGAATCAGTGTTCTTAACAAATGCCTCAGCACTTTGGGATATGCAAATTTGAGAAATTGAGATAGTAAACTAGAGCTCCCCTCCCAGAAGGACTGATTGTTCTATACGTAGGAATTATGCCCAATGTGAATAACATCAGAGATTCCTAAAAATGTTTCAGAAAAAAAAGAAGTCCCCTTTGCTTTAGACTTTGCATTGTCATCATGCATGCTGGAACCTTAGGCCTCCTGAATGCCATGCTCTTCTACATGCGTGTTCAACTTGGAACCCTATGCTACAGTTCTTTTTCATACTTGAACAGTAATAAAAGTCCTGAAGCTGTAGTAGTAAAGCGAATTTTTGAAAATTTTGTCCAAATTCTTAATTTTACCAAAAGATTGATTTTACTGTTAGTAACTAAAAAGGCCTTGTCAGGTATGGTAACACATGCCTGTAATTCCAGTCTAAAGCAGAAGGGTGCTTTAAGAACAGTTTGAGGCCACCCAGGCTTAAATAATATTACTCTGTCTCCAAAAAGAACAAGGAAGGACAGTGCCTTGGCTAAAGTAGTATTACAAAAAATAAATGAACATTTCCCAAAATTAATTGATGCAATTTATAAGATATATTTATCTTTGGATTTATAAATTACATCATGTAAGTTTGCGCTAACGTCCTCATGGGTTTACTAACAAAGCCTGTGCCCAGAGAGTTTTTAGTGTATGTAATTGTTTTGATTTTTTGTTTGTTTGTTTGTTTTTCTGTTATTTGAAGAGAATGTTTTTACTTGGTGCAAACTGCCCTCTACTGGTAGAGCTGTTAGTGCCTCTGACTGTATTTCTTTGTGACCACTGACCTTCGATGCAACTAGCTTTCTGTCTACATTTTAATGCAATTTTAGGCTTTATGACCTTGGAAAGCTTGACTTCTCTGTGGGAAAATAAGATTGTTTTAACCATTAAGTACGGTAGTACAAACAGTGCTTGCCCATCTAGGAGAGCTATTATTATTTTATTGCTCAAAAATAAATGAGGTAGTTTCCCCCCAGGTTGTTGTTGTCATATGTGTTGCACTTGACTTCTTTTGTAAAACTGTTTATTTCAATTAGATCAAGAGAGCCAGAGATTATAATTATTTTTTCTCTGGGCTTTTATGGTTATTTTAAACTATTGCTTGCTTTTTTCAAGAGGATATAAAAGACTTATAGAATAATTAACTTTACCAGTTAAATATCTACCTTTAATGATGCAATTGTATGTATTACATATTCTCTAATTTTCTAATAGTTCTAGACCATTGAAAGCCTCTCAAATGGTGAATTCCTGCATCACCAGCCCTTCCACACCTTCAAAGTGAGTTCTGTTTCTTATGTACCCAAATTTTGTCTAAGGATTTGGCTCACCCTAATCTCTAAAGTTACCCGCTCCCCTTTTCTTTATCATTTCTTTTGCATGCCAGTTGCTCGGTATCACTCATACTTGGGAATGTTCTTGAGTCTGGCTTAGATATGACCTAGGGCTTTTTTTAGCAATCAAAAAAGGTTCCAGGACTATTTTGTTTCTAAATTTCTTAAAAGATGTTTGCTAATAGCATTATTTTCATCCTAAAACTTAAGAATTGACTCTAAGGTTTAAAGAAATAAAACAACTCCTGTCTAAAGCACCCTTCCTCATAGGTAGGCACAGGACCCCCACCTATTGTTGCTTGTCTCCTTGACAATGACAGGAAGAATTCTGAAAGGAAACCAGAAACAAACAAGCACTAGAATGCAGCTATTTTGCAAATACTTGACATTTTTTAAAGACCAGAAGTTTAAGGACGGAAACTCACTCTCTTTTCTTTCTCACTTTTTAAAATTGTGCTTCCTAAGAAGTCACTGGAATTTCTGATTAGACCCATTTTTTAAAATTATACCATTTTAATTGACTTAGTTGTCAGTTCACTTTGAAATGCAAATGAAGCAACATGAAGCAAATTTGATGTCCCAAAGTCCTTTTAAGAAAATCACAATTTTGTTCTTTAAGTGCTTGTTTGGAAATTTAGTATCCATAAGACAACATTTAGGAACAACTGTTTTTCCTCCTGTCAGTGCAGTAAAACCAGATAATTAACATGACTAGAAATCTGAGATGTATCAATATGAATCTTCTTGGCTGCTTAGAAAGTGAGCAAGTGATGCATTTAAGGACAAACATTTTTCACTGCTATAGGCAAGCTGCCTTCTGCAAACATTGTCCTTACTCATGGATATGCACAAATCACAGTGGATTCCAAGAAGCAAATTATTTCATTGTATATTATTGTACGTTGGCATAGCCATCTTTTCTCTGGGGTCTAATGGGATGAGAATTTGAAAGATGGCTAATAAAAGGTGATTAGGGCCTATAAAACCCAACATGCAGATCAGATTTAAAAGAGGCTAAATTCTAAACTAGGTACCATTGGTTCCTCGACAATATTCTTTGTCACATTTGACCGTGGTTAAACATAGCTAGCTATCACCCCTTTGACAAAGTATGTACTTGATAAAAAATAGTTGAAGTTTGCTTGATGAGCATGAAATCAAAAATTAAGAATCAAGAAAGTTAATTAAAGCTGGGTTTAGTGGCATACATTTTTAGTCAATCCCAGTACCTGGGAGATAACAGCAGGAGGCTCAGGAATTGAAGACGATCCATCTTCATAAGTAGCAAGTTTCAGGCCAGCCTGGGCTATATGAGATGATCCCAAAACCATTGGCGATTTTTAAGTTACCCTAGAAACCTTATAAACCCGTTATAGGCAGCTATTCAAGTTTCTGGACTTTGTATCTTCCGATCAGCTTTTCAGGTGTGTTCAGTCTTGACACTGATCTCTTGCCTCTTTTCTTTATCTTTGTTTCTATGCTATCCTCTTGATTTTCATTGTACTCTTTTTCTTCGTGCCATGCCTACTTATTTACAGTTTTCACATTTAAATCACTTATATTTTTCAGATTTTCATTTTTTTTTATTATTACATATGAGTTAATTTTAACATCCATCAAAGGAAGTTCTTGTTCTTTGATCTTTGCTACTTTCTCCTTTAATGCGGTAGCACTTTATCTGGTATCACTAAATAATATTGTTTCACATAGATAAATTTTAATACAACTAAAGCTTGCCTTTTAAAGCATTTATCTCTTAAAATTTTAACCATATTAGATGAAATGTGTTAATGCTATTCTCTCTTCATTTATTTATTCATTTTGGTTTTTGGTGTTGTTTCTCTTTGTAGCTTTGACTGACCTGGAACTTGCTCTGTAGACCAGGCTGGCCTCAAACTCAGCTCCACATTGTCTGCCTCCCAAGTGCTGATATTAAAGGCATGTGTCACCATGCTGAATATGTTATGCTACTCTTATACACTTTGAGACAGTTGCATATTTCTTAATGATTTAAAATTTTCATTATGAGACTGGAAAAATGGCTCAATGGTTAAAAGTACTTGTTGCTCTTCCAGAGCATTGAAGTTCAGATCCCAGTACCCATGTCAGATGGCTTACAACCAGGATCTGATACTCTCTTCTCAAGGCCTCGGCACTTACACACATGTGGCATACCCAGACACGTGGCATACTGACACATAGACATACATACATATACATACAAAGGAAAAGTAAATCCACATTCTAAGTATCAGTACTGAACTGGGTTTTGCTTGTTTGTAGTTTTGTGTTTTGTTTTCAGGCAAAATCTTGCTATATAATTCAGTCTGGTCTCAAATCTGCAGTTTTATTGCCTCAGCCTCCCTAGTGCTGCCAGTACAAATGTATCATGCCCAGCTTCACTGTTTTTGAATATTGTTATTATTCGCCTTACATTAAACAACTTTTAGTTCTTTTTCTCCCCCTTCTTTGTGATTATCCGCCTTCATTTCATAGCTCTCATCTCATGAAATTGCTATATTGAAAATAGATCATGTCCTATTATTGTGTTGGGATTTAGAACTGCCTTTCTCAGATTTTTTTTTTCCCCTTAATTTGGAATGTCCCTTCTGAAAGATAGGTTGCCAGAAGTCTGACCTCGAAATAATAAAATAAGTGGATTGTTGCTGTCCGTTTTAAAGTGCATAGATCATAATTTAAAAGGTCAAAAATTAGCCCTCATGTACTTTTGTCAAAAATAGTGATTTGCATGTCAGAAATGGTAATGCATGCCTTTAATCCCAGCACTTGAATCTCTGTGAGTTCACAAGGACAGCCAGGGCTATATAGAAAGACTCTGTCTCCAAAAAAAAACACCACCATCACCACCACAAACTGATTAATTGCTTGCTATACCTTCGTGGACTCAATAGAATACTTGCTTTATAAAAATAGAAACAAACTACATTTGGAATTAGTCATTTTAAAAAAGGCACAAAGTTTACTGGTAATATACAATAGCTAAGCATTTTCAAACCATGACTCTTTAGGAGGTCATTAAAAGTAATGCTTAAGTATACTTCTTTTGGTACATATTTTCCCTCTGTTAAGTAATTTCCCATAATGGAAAAGCTTTTTGGTGTTTATACATCAAAAATAAGCAAAGTAAATAGGCTTTTTTTAAATATATAATTACAGGAAATTCACCTTCAAATCCAAAAGCTCCTTCACTTCATGCCTTGATTCTGACAGTGAGGATGAACTAAAACGCTCTGTGGCCCTCAGCCAGAGGCTTTGTGATAAGTCAGGCAGTGAACAGCAGCAGGAAGATGTGGAAAAAGTAAGTAATGGTTCATCAGAGTATCTGACAATATTCTGTTTAGTTTAGCTATCCAAACAAATGACTCAGCAAATTAAATTAAACATAGATCTCAAAATTAATGTCTCTGTTTGAGACACTGGTTTTAGAGAGTGCTTTTTCTAGATAAACAAAGAAAAAACAAAACCAACAGTCTTGTCCGAGCTGAATGGTGTAGGTTTATTGTTCCAGCACAGAGGAGACTGAGGCAGAATTCTAGGTTCAAGGCCAGCCTGGTCTACATAGCAAGACACTGTCTCCAAAAAAAAGTAGTTTGTTTGAAAAAGAAATGAATGTTACTGGGGATTTGGCCTAGTGATGAAGTACTTGGCTAGCATGTGTGAGGTTCTGGCTTCAGTCCCCAGTTCTTCATGCAAGGGTGGGGTGACACCAGAACTACTTACACATTCTAAGTTTCATCACTTTGCTTACAGGGTAGCTATTGTTTATAGGAGAAAATCATAGTTAAGTATTTTATATCAACGGAGCAACTGGGTAATTTCATTTGTTAAATAACAATGATGAAGACATGGCTACATCTATTACAATACTCAATAATTAACACTTCAAAAAAAAGTAAGCTTTTCCAAGTTTTTGCATCATCCTATAGAGCTATAGTAGTTACTTGTGTTCTGAGTTGTCCCATCTTACAGTAAAGCTGAAGGAAGTTTGCGGTTGCTTCCCTTAAATACGAAAAGAAAGCCGGAAATTCTCCTAGAATTAAAGTTATTCAGAAAATATATTTTATTTACAGAATCTTGTGTGACCTTTTTTTCTCATTTAAGAGTAAACAAGGCCGCTCAGTGGTGGCGCATGCTTTTAATCCCAGCACTCGGGAGGCAGAGGCAGGCGGATCTCTTTGATTTAGAGATCAGCGTGGTCTACAAGAGCTAGTTCCAGGACAGGCTCCAAAGCTACAGAGAAACCCTGTCTTAAAAAAAAAAGACTAAACAACATTGCTAGATGATGTGTGCCTTTAATCCCAGTGCTTAGGAGACAGAAACTGGTGGATGTCTGTGAATCTGGTTACATTGTAACCTAGTTCCAGGACCAGGAAGGTCCACTATACTAAGTTCCAGGCAAGTCAGAGCTGAATAATCTTACTCTGCCTCAATTTAAAAGAAAAAAGAAAAGAAGGGGGGGGGGACCAGCCAGCATTTAAAATCGAATATGAACAAAAATGTTTATAGTATGTTCTATACATCTGAACCAAAATCTTAAGACTTATTATATCTGACTAACTTTTTTTTGAAGACAGGATCTCATGATATAGCCCAAGCTGGCCTAGAATTTACAGCAGTTTTCTTGCCTCTGCCTACTACCTACTAGGGTTACAAGCATGCACCACCATGCCCATTGACTTACTGTTTTGAGTAATTTACTTTAGCAGTGTTTATCTTCAAATTTTTATAGAGGGTATGCTTTCTACCTGTCATAATAAAGATACACTGTTAGGCTTGGAGTTGTAGCTCAGTTGATAAAATGCTTGCCTAGCATGCAAAATCTGTGTATGTGAGCACCAGCACAATATAAACCAGGTGTGGTAACACACAAATTTAATTCCACGTTCATATTTTTTAATTATGTGGGGGCAGTGGAGGTTTGCTCTTAAAAGCCAGAGAGAGCCAGGCTTGGGAACTGAGAACAGAACTTGATCTGCTGCAAGAGTATTATGTGCTCCTGACTGCTGAGCCATCCTCCAGCCTCCAAATTCCCACTTTAAACTCTGGGGTATATTAGATATAGTGTTCAACATTAGCTGTATTAATTGATATCCATATTGGTAGACATTAGCTATATTAATAGATACTTTGGCTTCTTGTAAAAGCAGTTCTCTTCTTCAGGATTCAAAATTGTGCAGATTAGAACCTGGGAAGTCCGAATTGGAGAACTCGGGATTTGACAGAATGAGTGAGGAAGAGGTGCTGGCAGCTGTGTTAGAGATAAGTAGGAGAGAAGCTTTACCCGTGCTCTGCCATGAAGATGACGATAAGCCAACCAGCAGCCCTGACACTGGATTTGCAGAAGATGATGTTCAAGAAATGCCTGAAAATCCAGATGCTATGGAGGCTGAGAAACCCAAAACCGTCGCTGAGCCTGGTAGGTTTTATCAAGATAAGTGTCTGTTATACAAAATGTTGTTCTAGAGCCTTTATTGATAGGTGTTTTGTTGTTGTTTTAAGATTTATTTTAGTATACAGTGTTCTGTCTGTCTGTGTGCTTGCTGGCCAGAAGAGGGCACTAGATCTCATTACAGATGGCTGTGAGCCACCATGTGGTTGCTGGGAATTGAACTCGAGACCTCTGGAAGAGCAGTCAGTGCTCTTAACCTCTGAGTCATCTCTCCAGCCCCTTGATATGTGTTTTCTAAATAGTCCAAGCCCTCAGGTTTGTAAATGGAAGCCATAGCAGGATGTCACAAGATTATTTTCTAGATTTGTAGAGTCAGAGCCTCTTTAATTTTGAATTATTTTATATGCAAGTAAAATAATAATTCGTCCTCAATTTAATAAGAAACCAAAATCTGATGGGGTTCTTATGAGGTCTTTATCCCTCTTAGTGCAAGTATCCTTTATGTATCCCCTGTTGTTATTAGTCACTTTAATAAATATCACTTGTTCATATTAATCCTTTGTTTTCAGAACTATTACTGTGGATCAGTACTTCTAAATTAGGGTCTTTCTCCCCTGCCCTGGAATGTTGGACAATGTCTTTCATTTTTGGTTGTCACAAGTAGAGAGAAGTGGGGTTAGGGATTTAGCTCAGTGGCAGCAAACACAAGACCCTGGGTTCAGTCCTCAGCTGGGGGGGGGGGCGGGGGCGGCGGAGAGACGACAAAAACTAAGGTAACAAGTAGAAAGAGCTACAGACTTCTGGCATCAGCACTCCCATTTCCATAATTGAGAGGGATCTTTAATTCCTGTCAGGTGACTTAGTTAAAGCCGTCCTATCCCTGGTAGAGTCTGAGGATCCCGCTAAAATTCACAGTATACACTCTTCTCCATTTTCCCCTCCCCAAAGGCCTTACTTGTATGCCAGTCAAATTATTAATGGTGCTGAACCCAAGAAATCCCAGTATAGATGTGGTAAGATAAAATTGTTGGTCCTAAAAGGTTGTAAGCAAGGGCTGGGAGTGTTCCTTTTTTAGTAACAGGCATGCCTACTATGCACGAAGCCCTGAGTTGGATCCCCAGCACCTCATAAAACGAAGCCTGATGGTGCATATCAGGAATTCAAGCAAGGAGATGGAAGTGGAAGGTCAAAGTCAAGGTCAGCCTCAGCTACTTAGCAAGTTCTAGGCCTTAGACCCTAAACCTAAAGTGTTAGACAAGAGCAGGGTAAACTAACTCTCTCAACAGTAGGTGCCACTAGAGTTCACAAAAATTCAGGGTTGTTTTTTTTTCCCCCCCAAAAAATAATATTCTGCTTCTTTAGATCCTGCTAGTTTTTCTGAGATAACGAAAGACTGTGATGAGAATAAAGAAAACAAAACTCCAGAAAGCTCTCAAGGAGAGGTTGATTGGCTCCAGCAGTACGACATGGAGCGTGAAAGAGAAGAGCAGGAACTTCAGCAAGCACTGGTTCAGAGCCTTCAAGAACAAGTAAGACAGTTCTGTCACTGCTTTCCCGTTCTTCCCAGACAGCAAGTCACAATAAATAATTGTTAAGCATTTACTGTGTGTCAGGCATTGCTCCTGGCTATTTATGTGTAGTTAGTTATTGAGGGAGAACAATAGAAACTGTTTGGGCTTGCTTTAGGTTTGAATGAACAGTTAAACTAGTAGATATTTTATTATTAAAATATTATTAGTCATGCTGTGTGCTGTAGTTGATTGTATGTTGAAGCAAAATGACATGTTAAAGGTTGTTCCATGTTAGCTTTATTCTGCAAGCTGTCAGCACATCCCTCAGCATGATTTTATGAGATATATCAAGGCAGTATACTTGCTTGGTTACTTTCTTACAATATATCTTCTATAAATTATTTGACAACAAATTTCTCAGGAATATCTAAAATCTATCAGTTCATTATATAGCAAGTCTGTACACAAGTGTTTGTTGTAGTACTGAGGATCAGACATAACATTGGCTACTCTAGATTGTATCCCTAGTTCTCAAGTTTTACTTCAAAGATTTACTTTATTTTATGTGAGTGCACATTTTGTCTGCGTGTATATGTGAACCATATGACTGTCTGATGCCCACAGAGGCCAGAAAGCATCAGGTTTTCTGTGACTGGAAATTACAGATAGTTGTTAGCCAACAGTGGGTGCTGGGAATTGAAGCTGTGTTTCTGCAAGAGCATAAAGTGCTCTTGACCACTGAGCCATCTCTCTGAACCCCCAATTTTTACTTTTTGTTTATTTGGTTTTTGGTTGGTTGGTTGGTTGGTTTCTTGAGACAGGGTTTCTCTGTTTAACAACCCAGGCTGTTCTAGATCTCACTTTGTAGATCAGGCTGGCCTTGAGCTCACAGAGATCCACCTGCCTCTGCCTCCCAGGTGCTGAGATTAAAGGCAGGTGCCACCACTGCCAGACTCGATTTTAACTTCTTTTTATTAGTTGATTTGACCTATTGTATCATCTAAGATACTTGACTTGTAGGTGCTATTTTCATGGTTGTCTGATCTAAAATAATCCAAATCATGCTAATGAAAATTAGCATGGGCTAATTAGAGGGGCTGGAGAGATGGCTCAGTGGTTAAGAGCATTGACTGTTCTTCCAGAGGACCTGAGTTCAATTCTCAGCGACCACATGGTGGCTCATAACCATCTGTAATGAGATCTGGCACCCTCTTCTGGCCTGCCGGCAGAATGTTGTATACATAATAAATAAATAAAATCTTTTAAAAAAAAGAAAAGAAAATTTCATGAGACTAGAAATGTAGATCACCAGTAAAGCACTTGCCTGGCATTATGCATGGTCCTGCGTTCCATCCCTGGCGTTGAAAAACAAGCAAAAGTTAGTAAGACTCCCTAGAATGAATGATTGGGTTTGGTTTGATTTTTTTGTTGTTGTTGTTGTTTTTTAAGAGGCCAGTTTTGAAAAAGAAACGAGCTTCCACTCCACCTTCCTTCCTCATAGGCCTTAGTCCAAATCTCTGTAAAGCTAGAGAAAGCATGGTAAGCAAATGCTCCCAGAGAAATTTGTTTTCCCTTAATAGTTGTGTCTGAGGAGTACTCCTTTAAATACCTTAGTTTTATTCTTTTCTCTTTAGGAGGCTTGGGAACAGAAAGAAGATGATGACCTCAAAAGGGCTACAGAGTTAAGTCTTCAAGGTATGGAGATTATTTTAATTACATTTTTAAATGGAAAAGTATATTAATGCATAGAAGACATTTTAAATGTATTTTTTTTTAGACAAAGTCTCATTTAGCCTAAGCTATCTTTGGAACTCTCTGCGTAGCCAAGGATGGCATTGAACTCCTCCTGATCCTCTACCTTCTGAATGGTGAGGTTACAGGTATACAACACCAACTGGTTTATGCAGTAGTGGGGATCACATGCAAGGCCTTATGTGTGCTAAACACTCAGTCAAGTGAGCTATATCCCTAGCCCTAAAGTGTTTTAGTTTGTTTCAATATAATAATAAATATGAACACCTCCCAGGTATAGAGAAAGAATCTTAGAAGTTACATATGTATCTCTTTTTTCTCTCTCTCTGAGAAAAATCACTGTTGTAATACTTCCTTTAGCTTTATTTTTGTATATTTATATATTATACAATATATATGATTATATATCATCTATTAATTTGCATGTGATATGCTGTGATATTATGTTGTATATAATAATATATGGTTATATATTGTACTATGTTTCTGTTATACTAATATGAAGTGTGTGTGTGTGTGTGTGTTTCTATAACTGGGGCTGAAGAGATAACTCAGTGATTAAAAGAACTAGTTGCTCTTCCAGAGATCCCAGGTTTGAGTCCCAGCACCCATATAATATCTTACAACCATCTGTTACTCCAGTTCCACAGAAAATAACGTCCCTTCTCACTTCCATGGGACCAGGCATGCACATAGTATACATAAATACATGCAGGCAAAAGACCCATATAACAAGTAAAAAAGTATATACTTATTTTTAAGTTATTTTATTATTGTCTGTATCTGTATCAGAATAATGTTTAATCTTTGTTTTAATCTAAAAACAGCAAGACAAAATACTTAAAGATTTATAGTGTCATTTCTAAGATTTCTACAAAAATATACGGCTTCAATTTTCCAGTTGATTTTCCAACTGCTCATTCTCAGGAAGTCAGTTGGCAGAGCCAGGAATGAGGGCTCAGTAGCATAAGATTCACACACAGTCAGTGGAGGGACAAAGAAGGATAGTTCCATGAGTAAGACAACTTGGTGTGTAAGCATAAAGACTTGAGTTTGGATCCCTGCACCCAAGTTAGTTTAAAAAAAAAAAAATACAGACCTTCTAACACAAGTACTTGTAATCCTAGTACCATGGGGTGGGGAGGAGAGATGAAAACTGGACTGACTGAAGTTTGCTGCCAGCCTACCTCGAGCCAGTGAGGGAGACCCTATCTCATGGGAATAAGGTGCAGAATGATAGAGTAGGATACATACACAAAAAATATATACAAATTTTTAGAAGTTCGCACATGGTCATGCTATTCAGCAGAATTAATATGTGAACCAAGTACTGGACATATACAGAGATCTTTAGTCACAGAGATTTGACTAGCTCTTCAGTTCTATTTCTAAAATGCCTTTGGTTTTCCTCCTGTTCTTGGAGATAGAACACTTGGGTCATATGAAGTGAGTGTTCCTGGCTGATCTGAAAAGCAGAATCCAGAAGAGAGAGTAAAAAAATTGCCAACACTGTAGTTAAAATAAAGGCATAGACAATAAGCTAGGTTTCTCTGGCATTCTCTCTTCAGGACAAGCTGGGTATGGGTGTCCACACCTATAATCCCAGCCCTTGGGAGATGGAGCCAGGAAGATCCAAAATTGGGGGTTAATCATCAGTTTCATAGATAATTTGAGACTAGTCTGACATATATGAGAACCTGTCTCAAGAAAATAAAAATAATACATTTGTGGCAGTAATCTTAAAAATCCAGGTAGAGGGGTTGGAGGGATGGCTAAATGGTTAGAACACTGCTATTCTTCCAGAAGACCCAGGTTCAATTACCAGCACTCACATGGCAGTTTACAGCCATGCCTCTAATTCCAGGAGATCTGTCACCTTTTTCTGGGCACTAGGCATGCATGTGGTGAACAGATAATACATATAGACAAAATACCCATGCATATAAAAGCTAAATTTTTTAGGCCGGGCAGTGGTGGGAACACCTATAATCCCAGCACTCGGGAGGCAGAGGCAGGTGAATCTCTGAGTTTGAGATTCAGCTACAAGAGCTAGTTTCAGGACAGGCTTCAGAGCTAAAAAGAAACCCTGTTGCAGGGGGGTGTTAACTTTAAAGGGGGGGTGGGGAGTAGAAGGCTTCTAAGGAACAACCCTAGAAATTTACCTCTACCTACATACACATGCACGCTCAGCTGAACGTACATGGACATACAGAGAAAACAAGGGAACTTCTTTCATAGATGCCTACATATACAGTTACTTCCTAAGGTGCCTGAGTTCATTGGAACCCTATTAATAAAATATTTTGTCTTAGGATGATGAAATGAGTACTTCAGACTGGGTTTTTGGTTTGTTTTGGTTTGGGTTTTTTGAGATATGTTTTTGTTTGATAGTCCATAGTGCCCTCAGACTAGCTATCTTCATACTTCCATCTCTCTGGTTTTAGGATTGCAGGTGGGCGTCCTCATATCTAGCTCTGTCTTGAGCTATTTTATCTTCTCAGTCATCTTATGTCTATTTTAAGAACTTTTACCAGGCTCATCTTTCTGTTCTTCAGACTTGAACAACCCTTTTCTGGATTCCCTGGGCTCAGATGAAGACTCTGGAAATGAGGATATTTTTGATGTGGAATACACGGAAGCTGAAGCCGAGGAACTGAAAAGAAATGCTGAGGTATGGTTGGTGAGCCTCTCAGTGTTCCTTCTGCTCCTTCTCTTTAGAAACTCCCTTCAGTATAGCATAGCTTCATTTCTGCCCTTCAGCTGCTGTCAGGGCACCTTTATTTTCTCTTAGCTATCTTTTGTTCTTCATCTCTTATTTCTATCTTTGTTTGTTTTCAAGACTGTCTTCTCTGTGCAGCCTTGGCTGGCCTGGAACTCGCTCTGTAGACCAGGCTGGCCTCAAATGTACAGAGATCCACCTCTCTTTGCCTCCTGAGTGCTGGGATTAAAGACATGTGCTACCACCACCCAGCTTCTTCATTTATTTCAAATAAAACAGAAATACATCCTGATTGTTCTTGTTAGATAACAATGTGTATGTGTATAGGTATGTGTGTGTATGTGTGTGTGTGTGTGTGTGTGTATATATATATATATATAAAGACATAAATATATTAAATTATCTTTAGTTCTACCAAGTAACTACTATCTTTATATTTAGTGAAAACCATTCAGTTGATTCTGTAATAGTGAGCACATTGGTATCATTTCATTTCCCCTCTCTCTCTCTCTTTCTCACTCGTTTTCAAAACAGGGTTTCTCTGTGTAGCTCTGGCTTTCCTGGAACTCACTCTGTAAACCAGACTGACTTCAAACTTAGAGATCCGTCCACCTCTGCTTCTTGAGTGCTGGCATTAAAGGTGTATGCCACCACCATGTCTAACATCCTTCTCTTTTCTTAAATAATTGCTTTTCCCAAAAAATACTACTTGGGATTCTATTCTTTTAGCACACAACCATTATTAGAAACTATTAATATATTGTTTTGTCATTCCCACTTTCACGTGTGCTTAAAAATGTTATAACCTAATCAGGCAGTGGTTATTACCTAAAGAGAGTTTTTAGTCTGCTATTAGCTGGACATAGTGGTTTATGCCTATAATCTTAGGACTTGGAAGGCTGAGACAAGAAGAGTTCAAGGCCAGCATACACTACAGAGTAACAAAAGAAAAAAGATCATCTACAAGTATTTTGTCTTATTTCATTTTTTAAATGAAGTCTCCTTTATCTCAGACTGACCAGGAACTTAG
Organism: Dicrostonyx torquatus; assembly: GCA_028555095.1. Lineage (NCBI taxonomy): Eukaryota > Metazoa > Chordata > Mammalia > Rodentia > Cricetidae > Dicrostonyx > Dicrostonyx torquatus. The sequence continues at coordinate 2,009,289 of JAQHUG010000154.1, read as the reverse complement.
CTTTGTAACCTGATCCTATCACGTGTCCCTCACAAGTGTTGGAATTTTGTTTTTTGAGACAGGGTCTTCCTATGTAGTCAAACTAACCTGGAATTCAGACCCTTCTGCTGAGTACTGAGGTTACAGTGATGCTTCCCCATACAACTTCAGTTTTTATTGTAATAAATAGTATGTTCAGGGCTGGAGAGATGGCTCAGTGGTTAAGAGCATTGCCTGCTCTTCCAAAGGTTCTGAGTTCAATCCCTGGCAACCACATGGTGGCTCACAACCATCTGTAATGAGGTCTGGTGCCCTCGTCTGGCGTGCAGACATACAGACAGAATATTGTATACATAATAAATAAATAGTATGTTCAACAACTCTGTGATTATAGTGTTCGCCACATTTTGAATTTCCTACTTAAACTTCCTAAGGCTTCATCAAAATTTATGAACATGCAGCTGGGCGGTGGTGGTGCATGCCTTTAATCCCAGCACTCAGGAGGCAGAGGCAGGTGGATCTCTGTGAGTTCGAGGCCAGCCTGGTCTACAAGAGCTAGTTCCAGTGCAGGCTCCAAAAGCCACAGAGAAACCCTGTCTCTAAAAAACAAAAAATAAAAAAACAAAATTTATGAACATGCTAATGATTTTTTTTTTTTTACATATAGCTATATTCCTTCTTTGGGTTTGATTTTCTTATAAAGTATGTGTGTGAATATTACTTTTCATTTATTTTTTATTAGCTATTTTAATGTAGTATTTAAAATATAGAAATCTATAACTATAGCAGTAACACAACAGCTTTCCTTTTCATTCTGTTGTTTAGTGAGTAACTGATCATAACTGTTTCTGTAGGGCTGTAATTATTATGTGTGCTCATGTGGATTTGAAAAACAAGCTAAAATGGGTGATGGTGGCACATGCCTTTAATCCCAGCGCTGGGAGGCCGAGGCAAGCAGATCTCTGTGAGTTCAAGGCCAGCCTGGTCTACAAGAGCTGGTTCCAGGACAACTAGGACCACTACATAGAGAAACTCTTGATGTAGCATTTCATTTGTATTTTAATAAATAAAGCTTGCCTGAAGATCAGAGAGTAAAGCAGCCCCACTGGTCAGCCTTGCAGACCAGGCAGTGGTAACACCTTTAATCCCAGTAGCCACACTAGTTGCCATAGAAACCAGGCCATGCATGTCTTAAGTCCCAGCCCTAGAGAGCATTATAAAATGGGAGGAGATAGCTCTCTCAGTCTCATTCTGAGATTCTTGGAGGCAGGATCGCCGTTGCAGACTGAGGTAGAGGTAAGAGCCAGTGGCTAGCTATCTTGCTTTTCTGACCTTCAGGTTGAATCCCAGTTTTTCTCTCTTGAGTTTTTATTAATCATGCTTCAAACCTGTCTCAAAAAAAAAAAAAAAAGGAAAAGAAAAACAAGCTAATATGTTGCTAATGGATATAATTTTTCTAATTTTCTATAACGCTGAATAATATATAATTATTGCTAATCAGTCAACTTTTACTGGATATATTTTAACATTATAATACAGTGAATTTATATATTATTTATATTTATGTTTTTGTTTTGTTTTTCAAGACTGGGTTTCTCTTTGTAGCTTTGGTGCCTGTCCTGGCACTAGCTCTTGTACACCAGACTAGCCTCAAACTCACAGAGATCGCCTGCCTCCCAAGTGTTTTTTTTTTTTTCGAGACAGGGTTTCTCTGTGGCTTTGGAGCCTGCGCTAGAACTAGCTCTTGTAGACCAGGCTGGTCTTGAACTCACAGAGATCCACCTGCCTCTGCCTCCCGAGTGCTGGGATTAAAGGCGTGCACCACCAGTGCCCGGCCAGTATTTTTTTTTTTTTTTTTTTTTTTGGTTTTTCGAGACAGGGTTTCTCTGTGGCTTTGGAACCTGTCCTGGAACTAGCTCTTGTAGACCAGGCTGGTCTCGAACTCACAGAGATCCCCTACCTCTGCCTCCCGAGTGCTGGGATTAAAGGCGTGCGCCACCACCGCCCGGCCTACTTTTTTTTTTTTTTTTAAGACTTATTTTTGTGTTAGGTGTGTGTATCTGTGTTCGTGAAGGCGAGAAAAGGGCTACAGATCCCCTGGAGCTAGAATTTTATAGGCTGTTGTGATGCCTATGTAGGTGCTGGGAACTAAAGTTGGTTCCTCTGTAAGTATTAACAAGTGCTCTTGACTGCTGAGCCATCTCTCTAGTCCTAAGTTTATACCTTTCTTTTAAATTATTTTCTTTCTTTTTTTTTTTTTTTTTTTTGGTTTTTTGAGACAGGGTTTCTCTAGCTTTGGAGCCTGTCCTGGAACTAGCTCTTGTAGACCAGGCTGGTCTCGAACTCACAGAAATCCGCCTCCCGAGTGCTGGGATTAAAGGTGTGTGCCACCACCGCCCAGCTTTAAATTATTTTCCTGGAGATAGAGTTCATACATGAAAACATTCGTAAGGCTTATAAGCATTGTGACCACTAAGGTTTGTTACTAACTCATACCACACTATGCACTGAAGATTCTGTCACCTTTGACTAATAAATTTAAATTCAGTATTTTACTTTTATTCAAATGAAGACCTATACACACTTCTGTTTTCAGACCGGAAACCTTCCTCATTCCTATCGGCTCATCAGTGTTGTCAGTCACATTGGGAGTACCTCTTCCTCAGGTAAACGGACATCATGATCTCAGCATTTGTTAACAAAGTAGCAACCATTTGCCCTTTTTGTTATTATTTGTCTATATTTGTTAGGTGTAGGTTGACTACATTAATGAAAATTTAAGAGGCTAGGGATGTAATTGATGAAGTGCTTGACTCCTCGGTTTTATCCCCACCACTGCATAAACTGGACAGTGAGGTACACATCTGTGATCCCAGCATTCGTGGAGTTGAGGTAGAAAAATCAGGAATTCAGAGCCAATCTGGGCTACATGAGACTCAACCTAGAAAAAGATTAAAAAGCAAAACAACAATTAAAAAAAAAAACCTTAAAAATACTCCCTTTAATAAACACTATCTGTGAATTATACAAGTCAGGGTAACTGTTTTCATAAATGATGAAAATTCCTCTGAGCAATTACATTTATTAAAAAGTTGTCTTGGCCTGGGGAAATAATCAGTGGATAAGGTACTTGCCCTCCAAGCATGAGGACTAGAATTTTATTCCAGCACTTTCATAAGAATCCAGTGACCTGTCTGGAATCCCAGCCTCAAAGGAGGCAGACATAGAGATCTCTAGGGAAAGCCAGCTTGCTAGGTCAGTGAAAGCTGGGGGTTCAGTAAGACTGTACCCAGCCACAGTAAATAAAGTGGGAAATGATTGAAGAAGACACATGCCATACATGCAAAAAAATAATAAAGTGAAAAGTTATTTCTCTCAGGTTGGTACATTTCTGTAATGTGCCAGACACTGAGAGGCAGAAGCAACATAGTAGAAAAAACTCAAGACTTTGTAAACTACATAGGTGAGTTCAAGGTTAAAAGAGACCCTATCTTAAATAACCAAGAGCTGAAATATAGCTCTGTTGCAGAGTACCACACACAAAGTTCTCTGTGCATAGTTTTCAGATGAATTTTACAAACAATTATTACTGAGGCAGAGAATGAGGGTTTCTCTTAAGCTTCTGATAGCCAAGAAAAATGTGGTATGTTTTAGAAAATTTAATTTCAGATTTTATCTGTTTCAGGTCATTACATTAGTGATGTATATGACATTAAGAAACAGGCATGGTTCACATACAATGATCTGGAGGTCTCTAAAATCCAAGAGTCCTCTGTGCAGAGTGACCGAGATCGGAGCGGCTACATCTTCTTCTACATGCACAAGTAAGATACCAACCCACCAGGTAGTTATCACCAGCTGAAGTTACCCAGACTTTCTTAGGAACAAGATACTTCCAGCACTTTATTATAATCCCAGAATATTTCCTCTGTTAAACCCCACATTATCATCTCACAGAAATATCTGGGAATTACACTTAGGGCATTTGTTCTTTGGTAGAACCTGTCTTATCATGACATGGTTGTCAGTGAGGTCTGCTTATGTGAAGGGAACGGCACACCATTTTTATAAAGCTAACTGCTGTCGCTTCCTCATTCTCAGAATTAGCTTCCAGGGTTATAATGCTCAAACAAGTAAACGGCTAATTTAGTGAAATTTGGTGCCAAGTAGGATTATGCAAGTTTTATCAGTATCCATTTTTCTGTCTGTACCCACCCCACCTTGCCTCTTCTCATTGAATTCTGTTTATTTTTTATTTATTTTAAGGGAGATCTTTGATGAGTTGCTGGAGACAGAAAAAAACTCTCAGGCACTTAGCATGGAAGTGGGGAAAACTACCCTTCAGACCTCATGAGGAGCAAAGGGCTGGCAACATGAACTGCAGTTTTCTCTCACTGCCACCCACCTCACCTTTCCTCTGCCCGAAGAGAATTTGGAATTCTACTTGATTCAGGAGCAACAAACAGCTCAGGGCCAAACCAAAGGACAAAAAATTCCATCATGTGCAACACTCCATGCTGTTTTATGGAAACCTTGGTCTCATCTATAGCTGATTAGCTTTTTTCTCCTACAAGAGTGACGCTTCTTTTTGTCTTAAGAATACATGTTGTAAATATATGTACATACCCACACACATTTGTGGGATGAATGGAGCCTTAAAGCACTAGGATGAGCCACCAGGAGTCGTCTGTCTGCTCACGATGAATGCCACAGCTGTTTGGAGGAAAGCTCGGAGTGTCCAAGCACATTTATCTGAGGGAAGTGTGGAGATGCACATATTGTTTGGATTGAACTTTTGCGTTTTGAGTGACTTCACTCAAGTCCAACCTTTCATGTTTCTTATGAGTAAAGTTCACTGGAAAGCCAGTTACACTATTAATAGTTTGTTCTCCCTGGAAGAAGCATTTCTGTAGCCTGATTTGAGTTTTATTTTTCCTTTGATTTTATGACTCTTATGCTGTTTACATGCAGTTTCCAAAAAAAATTGTTGGTGCTTTGGAATGTTATAGTCCCATACTTGGTATTTATTATGCACTTGACATTTTCTCTCAGAGATGCCTCCACACAGTGTGTTCATCATACTCTTTCCATATTGTTGTGGTGGTAAAGCTAGAAGTTTTTATTTTCTTCTGTATCATTTTCCTATGGAGCAGGCATGATCCCAATGGATTAAAACCTCAGTTATAAAAGGTTCAAAGACCAGTATTGTTGCACGAGGGGGGAGGGCTTTGTTTGTCCTGGCTACCCGACTAGCTTACACCCGAAATAATCACATAGAAACTGTATTTGTTTAAACACTGCCTGGCCCGTTTGCTCTAACTTCTTACTGGCTCACTCTTACATATTAGTTTAACCCATCTCCATTAATGTGTATCGCCACGTGACTGGCTTACCGGCAATATTCTAACCAACATCTGTCTCAGGCAGGAGAACCATGATGTCTGCTACTCTGCCCTTCTTTCTAGCATTCATTTCTGTCTTCCGCCTACCTAAGTTCTGCCCTATCAAAAGGACAAGGCAGTTTCTTTATTTAACCAATGAAAGCAACACATAAACAGAAGGACCTCCTATACCATTTCCCCTTTTCTGTTTAAACAAAAGAGGCTTTCACTTTACCATAGTAAAATTACATATAACAGGTGTCTGTCAAGCAAGAATTACAGTTACAGTATTTATATCTATTTTATCTTTTATCATAACAAAGGAAAACTATATCTATTCTTCAGCTCCATCAAAGACTCCAGAAGGATATAATGCCTAAGTAAACAAGAAGTAAGCAACTTTCAAAACTCTAGAAATGACAGAGACAGCTCACTGCCTGGACAGTCACCCAAAGTTATTTTGTACTGTTGGGGCATCCATCTTCAGCCTACAGGCCCATAGTATCCAGCAGACATTTTCATGAAGCAGGAAATTTTAAAGACAGTTTAGTCACTTTCATTTACGTCCTGTAGAATGTCTTGTAGATTCTTTTCATGAAACAGGAACCCCGAAGGACCATCTCACCTTTAGGCAAGTTCAGCAGTCCTCTCTCTACGTGTTTTTTGTTTTTTTGTTTTGTTTTTATGTCCAGTTTATGCAGCAGTCCAGACAAGAGCAGTTTCTTGCCCAAATGGCTAACCAACTCCATAAGGAGCCTCTTCGATGCCCATCTTCCTCTTGAAGCAGCTTGGTGCTGCCAGGAGCAGACATGTCTCATTGTCATAAAAAGCCCTAAGTTATTAAAACATTTTAAATGCCATATTCTGTAGTCTTTGAAAGATATGGAGAATGCCTATCTAACTGAAATTATATCTCTATATATCTAGAAAATCTAATTAACATGACTACAAGCTTGACTATTTTGATTATCCATTAACAACCTATATTTCCTAATTATACATTACATTAAATGAACTACACAATCACAATACCTTAATTAAGATCAGAAATATATTATTACATATAACAAGATTGACCTTAAATTTATATCAGTAAAGCAAAATTCATACCAATGGAAATTATATCTATATCATATCCCCCTTTAAATGTAAACAAAGATTTATAAACAATATTTGGGAATATGAATGTAGTTATTTCTCTCCAAACTTATTCATGCTGTATGGGGGCACTTTTAATCAGGTCCTTTGTGGTATATCCTGTGTGCTAGGTTCATCTCAGTCAGCAGTTGAGTGAAGTAATTTTCTGAGGTGTTTACAGTAACCTTTCAGGAGGGTGTGGTCTATCATACCATATTAGTCTAGAAGCAGTCCAAAGGGTCTCATCCTCTGTGAAAACAAAAGAACTTCTTTTCCAAAGCATTATATCCTTACACCCAAATTTTGAAGTCATAATACCTTTATAATATACATGCTGGTTTAGCTTAGCAGCCCACACAATGAAACATCTCTCTGAACTTAACTCCTTACAGTCAGAAAATTTAAAGAAAGCACAATAATATACAGAATCCAGACTCTGAATTTTTCATTTTTATGTGACTTAGTACTCTGTCTCTTTAAAGACTTTACCTTTTTTTTTTAGCCGGGCGGTGGTGGCGCACGCCTTTAATCCCAGCACTCGGGAGGCAGAGGCAGGAGGATCTCTGTGAGTTCGAGACCAGCCTGGTCTACAAGAGCTAGTTCCAGTGCAGGCTCCAAAGCCACAGAGAAACCCTGTCTCAAAAAACCAAAAAAAAAAAAAAAAAAACTTTACCTTTTTTTAAAGTATTTATGACTCTATACTCTTTTTTTCTCTCAAGTCTATGTACATTTATTTAACACTGTAACCTATTTAGAGGTCTTTTATTTTTTAATATGTCTTATTGTGAATCTAATATTTTAAGAATCTAAGTTGTGACAATGCTAGGTCAAATACAGGTACTGCCTGATTGCCCCGCCCAGTCCAGCATGCACTGAATCATGTGCAGTACCCCCTTCCAGGCACACAGCGTGTCCAGCTGCCATCAAACAAACCGTAGCACTTTACTCACAAACCCCATCCAAATGCTCCATCTCCTAAAAGAGTCAGAGGTTGTACTGGCGGCACAGCCCAGAAAGCCAGTATTTTAAAACCGCCACTTCTTTCCTGTTGTGGCTACTGAGAGGAAATTTTTTCTGCGGCACCCCGCCAGCAAAAAGTTGTGTTAAACTCTATATTTGTATCTAGAATTTCTTTTAAAGCCCTCTCAGGTTTTATGTAGAGTCAGTTTATCACATTGGAGCACCAAACTGTTGTACGAGTGGGAGTGGGCTTTGCTTGTCCCGGCTGCCCAACTAGCTTACACACGAAATAATCACACAAACTTCATTTAAACACTGCCTGGCCTATTAACTCTAACTTCTTACTGGCTAATGCTTACATATTAGTTTGACCCATCTCCATTAATGTGTATTGCCACGTGACTGTGGCTTATCAGCAAGATTCTAACCAGTGTCTGCTACTCTGCTCTTCTTTCTAGCATTCATTTCTGTCTATTCCACCTACCTAAGTTCTGCCCTATCAAAAGGACAAGGCAGTTTCTTTATTTAACCAATGAAAGCAACACATAAACAGAAGGACCTACACCACAGTATTGCTTCAACTATGACTCCTTGACAGGGATGCTTAGGGCAGGGAAGAATGCTAGTCTCTTTGTCTCCCAGGCAGAGAAAGGCAAGAGGCATGCTGTTTTTTACAGTGCAAACTGGACCACTAAAGCTAAACACTGTTGCAAAGGCAAAACTAGTAGGGGGAGAATAGCTGTAGGTAATTCCAGGAGCTATCAAAGGTGCACAGTACATCTCTTACTTTTTAGGTGCTCTGAGTTGAGAACAAGTGGGAATGCAGTGGCAAATGCTGCATAAATCACTTAGCCAATATTACCTGCCTGGTTAAGCAGCTAATGAAACCATAAAAAGAATGAGCTTGAGGGAATTGTCAGCTGTTGTTTGGATTGCGCAGGCTTTAGCAAAATGAAGCCTGCATTCATTTCTTTCCCTGTTTTTTCTTGCTATTAATGGGAGGGTTACTCTACATTCTGAGATATGTATGAGACCATGTCAGATTTTCAGGGGATGTTAAAACCTATCACTGTAGGTGCAACATCTTTTCTGGAAGATTGTATTCAGAGAGCTCCAGCCAGACTTGCAATCTGGGTGCATTCTTAGATGATCACCTCTTCTAAAGGTCTGAATCATTGAGGTGTAATGGCCTCAGTGCTTTTGTTTGACTACTGATAAACACTTTGACTGCACACCTTGTAGTGAATGTTCCAAAGGGGCACAGGTAGGGTCTGCGGTAGTTTACAACAGAAAAATACTTGTTTTTATAACTAACTAAATTGTGTTGTTTCACTTCTACCAGGAGCCTTGTTTTGTTTTGTTTGAAGGTAACTGAATTATCTCAAGTGGAGTGTTGATTGTGTGCTTTAGCATTGTCTGCTCCCGTCTCTACATTGGAGAACTTTGAACTGTTGAATGATTATATTCCATGTGAGCTCTGCAGTACAGCATGGAGGAAAACAAAAACAATACCCTGAAAGTAGACTGCCTCCTGAGCAGCCAACTTGGAGTTGTTTTCACGGCTTATGTGCATGTTGGCCTACAAGTGCATGTGGCACAGAAGGTTTGACCTTCATGTCTTGGGCAGGACTTGTTAGTTGAAAATAAGTTACTACTTACAACTTAAGACTCGAATTATACATTCTGTCCATACTGTGGCCTTGTTAGCCTTTCCCTTCTCCCTTTCATTCTTTTAATTTTCCCATTTGACTCCAAATGGCAGTTTCACCTAGACTATATTGATTTGACCATGATCCCAGAATTATATTGAGAGCAGTTAACATTTTTGGCTCAAGTTACTAGAGCAGAGGTGACAGTTCCCTTCAGTGTACCTAATAACCTTCCATGTAAAATGCCAAGTGTGTAGTTATATTAAATGACTGACCTGGAATTCCATAGCAGTTAATACTCTATGCAATCTTTGGATCTTAGCCAAAACGCTTTGGATGAGAAAATAAACTAAAGTTTTGGGTTTTTTGTTTTGTTTTTTCTTAGATGGGGGCAGTTTTAGCCCTGTATCATACAGAGTTAAAAGGCTGGGTGTGGATATTGTTTATTTTAGTAGCCAAGACTATATCATTTAGACCTATGGGGAGGCTGGACTCTTATTTTGTAGGTATAGATGTGTATATACATGCTTATAAGTTATGGCCCAGCAGGAAGAATAAGTAAATCCACAAATTGTTGTGTTTATATTCTGATTCCAAGTTGATTGCCTACTTTCTATGATCGGGCTTAACCTAAACAGCTCAGTAGCAGACACAGCAGGTATAGATGTATTTGCATTTTAAGATGTAGTACTTACAGGTTGGTTAACCCTGGGTGCTAATATTAAACTACATATTTTTCTCCTTGATGAAGTAAAAGACTCTTAGTAAAAGCTGTTAGTGAAAACCTCAACGAAGTAACTGATTGTCATCATGGGAGTTTTGTAACAGGATTATTCTGTCACCGAAGTAGACTCAGTTCGTGTTTTGCTTTGGTTACTGATTTAAGGAAGTCTCGTTTATACATGACTGGTAAATTGTTTCCTTTCTGTGTGCTATGTATCTAAGGTTTAGAGATTTTAATTGTAGGTGTGCCCGTATGAATGAACATTTTAGTGACAATGGACTTAAAAGTTACAGACAGTCCCTTGGGCCTAAGAGAAAGGTGGATGAGAGTCTGGGTCAGGATTCAGGTGTGTCAAGCCAGATACAAGAACAAAGAAGGGCAGTTGTCTGAACAGACCTGTTGAATGAGTGGGCAAGGGGGAGACTGCCATGGGTCCCCTAGCTCCCTTTCTTCCTCACACTTCCCTAGCCTCTTGGTGGCAGTTCTTCATGCCTGGGAGAGGGAAGCAGAAGCAAGGTTCCTGTACTCTGCCAGGTTTGTTGGCAGCTTTGGCCACATTATTTGTGAGGTGGCTTTTTTGTGTTCAGAGTGACTTCTGGTTCTAATTATTGAATTCTAATTATGGAACGGCACTTTATCTGTGTTTTAGCAGAACTGTTCCTCTGTATCCTTCATGATTTTTCCATGTTTTTGCTTCCTTTTTAAATTATACAGTTTGGTTTTTTGTTTTGTTTTCTTTTGGTGAGTGTGTGAGAGACATTAAAGCCTTTATTAACCTTATGTTAGTTTGACTTATTTCTTTAAAGGGCCACATTGTTGGGGGCACTGAATAACCAATTGTTTTAAGTGGAAATCACCTTCTGTTGGCTTCTGATTGGACTTTTTGTAGTAAACCCATGTTCCTGGTGTCATCTGAGGAGTCTGAAGCTTTGCAGAGACTTCTGGGTAACAACATCCAAGCCCAGAGTTGTCCTTTAGCTAAGCTTTGCCTTTGTCCGTATTAAAATGTGAAGGAATGGTGAGATGACACCTGCCTCTCGTGCTTCCCTGTTGGTGTCCAGCTTAGCACTGAGGAGGCTGGAGGAAAGGCCTTCATTTGGGAATGATGTCAAACCGCCAAACATTCCAACTCCCCTGCTGTAAATGAAGCTGTGCTGGAGAAAATGCAGGTGCTAATGGCTCCTGGAGTGTTTGGTTGCTCCTCTAAGGAAAGCAAACTCTAGAACAAAACTCCACGGGGATGTTGTATCTTTCTCAAGGAGTGAATAGATCACTATTATAAACAGAAGGGACTATCACACTGTGGCTCACGGATACAATTGGACATTTTCAACTGGCATAGGATTTAAAACCAGTAATGGCAGAACACAGCCTTCACAGGCAGAGTAAGGGCTGCTGAACAGCCAGAGCCGTGACTCTCAAAATAGTCCACTTTCTTTCTTGAGGTTTTGTTGCTTCCATCGAGGTAGAGCAGAGAAGGCAGCTGGAGTCATCCCCAAGGCCTTAGTGAAATCTTCAATGGACAGGTGCTCCTAGGAGAGGACCAGAGGGCAAAGGTCACAGTCTTCCCCTGGGTTTGCTCAGATGACTCATACAGATGTGACATATGATCAAACAAAGGAGGAACGAAAACTAACACTCATGAGCCAGGAAAGTGGGGAGGAGGAAGTGCTGCATGAATAAAAGGCCACATAGTCAACCAGGCTTCTGCCATGCTAGTCTTAAAGTCAGATCTCAGATCTTGACTCCTGCTCTAAAGTAGGAGTTGAGATAGTCTCATGATCAGGCCGGGGCCTGAACTCTGCTAGGACAGGCCATGAGCTGCTGAACCCCCTGCTACCAGGCAGTTCTTATGCTGCTGGTTTCAAACCCAGGGCTGTATTCTTAGCCCCAAATGGAAGATATTTCTTTCTTTGAAATAGGGTCTCTCTATGTAGCCTTGTCTGGTCCAGAAGTTACTATGAAGACCAGGCTGGCCTTGAACTCTTAGAGGTAAAACTGCTTCTGCCTCCTGAGCAGTGCGATTAAAAGTGTACACCACCACACCTGACTAGGAGTATGTGTGTGTGTGTGTTGTGGGGTTTTTTGTTGTTGTTGTTTTTGGTCTTTTTGAGGCAGGGTTTCTCAGCCTTAGCTTGGCAGACCAGGCTGGCCTCAAAGTCAGAGATCTGCCTGCCTCTGCCTCCCAAGTGCTCAAGTGCTGGGATTAAAGGCGTGAGCCATTTATGGGGGGCGGGTGTCAACACAAGAAAAGTATTCATGAGGCTAGTTCAGAATGATCTTCTAAAGAGGATAGGCGTTTGGTTCCTAGTACCAACATGGGACAGTCGTTCACAACTGTCTCTAACTAGCTCTAGAGCAGCGGTTCTCATCTTGGGGGTTCACATATCAGATATCCTAAATACCAGATATGTACATTATAATTCATAGCAGCAAAGTTAGGAAGTAGCAATGACAATTTTATGGTTGGGGGGTCACCACAACATGAGGAAGGTTGAGAACCATTACTTTAGAGGCTCCTACGGCACCTTCTGGCCTCTGGACATGTACATACACGTCATAAACTCATTTACACATACATATGCACATAATTTCATGAATTCAAAAATACGTGGGGGCTGGCAAAGTGGCTCAGTGGGTAAAGGTGCTTGCTTGCTATGCCTCAGGACCTTAATTTGATTCTGGAACCCACCTGGTGAAGTAGAAAATGACACCCTGAAGTTGTCCTTTGACCACCGACATATGTGCTGTGGCACCCACACACATGTTTTAAAAAGTTATTAGATTCATCAAATAGTAGTTCCAAATCTAGACTCAAAAGCAAGCAATGTCTGCCCTTGCATGAATAGATCAAGCTTCCAATGCTGTCATGGGTCTCAAGGCCCTTCTAGCAACAGGCTATCTCTCTCCTAGTCCTCCCGTGCTTTGTTTTTGTTTTTTTGTTTTGTTTTGTTTTGTTTTTTCCTGAGACAGGCTGTATAATAATAGTCCTGACTGTCCTGGAACTTGCTTTGTAAACCAAGCTGACCTCGATCTAACAGAGATACACCTGCCTTCTGAGTGCTAGGATTAAAGGCATGCACATCACCTCCCAGCTTCTTAACCATGCTTTGGAAGCAGGTCTTGATGTGGTCCCATTGAACAGGGCAAGCAATAATCAAACATACACACTGCTATAGCACTTGCAAAGACAGTCTGGGGCAAGCCGGGAGCCCCCCACCCTTCCTCAGGAAACTGTTACTCCTCGATAAAAATCTTGCTTGCCCTTCGAAGAAAAAATCATGAAGTCTGATTTGAATAGTCAGCTCTCAGTAGTAATAAGTTCTACATGCATGAATAAGCCAACCACAGATGGAAAAACACTACAGAATGTAGGCAGACCTTGCCATTACCCCTGCATAACAGCATAACTGCAGAGCATTAAAATTGTAATAATTTGAGATGGTTTAATGTATATGGGAGGATGCATGAGTGTCATAAACAAATGGGGAAAAAACCTACTGCAGGTCAGATGGTGGCATCGTATATCTTTAATCCCAGCACTTGGGAGGCAGAGGCAGGTGGATCTCTGTGAGTTCAAGGCCAGTCTGGTCTACAGAGAGAATTCCAGCTAGAGATTACATAGAGAAACCGTCTTGAAGAATAAGAAAAAAAAAATTCTCCCCTGTTTAAGGCTAACTGGGTCTGGAGAGATGACTCAGCACTCCAGTATTTGCTGTTCATTTGGAAGACTGAATTCAGTTCCCAGCACCCCTGTTGGGCAGTTCACAGCTACCTATAACTCTAGCCCCAGGGCATCCAGTGCCCTATGCTGGCCTCTGCAGGTGCTCGCACACAGCACACATTATTATTATTATTATTATTTTATTACTTTTCTTTTTGTTTTTTGTTTTATTTTTGAGACAGGGTTTCTCTGTGGCTTTGGAGCCTGCGCTGGAACTAGCTCTTGTAGACCAGGCTGGTCTCGAACTCACAAAGATCCGCCTGCCTCTGCCTCCCGAGTGCTGGAATTAAAGGCGTGCGCCACCACCGCCCGGCTTCTTTTTGGTTTTTTAAGACAGAGTTTCTCTGTGTCACTCTTAACTCCCTCTGTAGATCAGGCTGGTCTCAAACTCAGAGATCTGCTTGCCTTTGCCTCCTGAGTGCTGGGATTAACGGTGTCTAACTTGATACATGCTTTTAATTTCAGCCTTCAAGTGTTTAAGGCCTGCCTAGTCTATACACAGCGAGTTCCAAGACAGTCAAGGCTGTATAAAGACCCTTTTCCCCCCATCAAAAAAAAAAAAATTGGAGATCTGGCATTGTAGCACATGCCTTTATCTCTAGCACTCCAGAGACAGAGGCAAGCAGGTCTCTCAGTTCCAGACCAATGTATTTCCAAGTGGCCTGGAAATAGTAAGACTAAGTCTATAAATAGATGATTAGATAGGTAGATAGATAGATAGATAGATAGATAGATAGATAGATAGATAGATAGATAGATGGATGATGGATGGATAGATGATAGACATACATACATACATATATACATACATCTATAAAAAAGGGACTGGAGGGGCTGGAGAGATGGCTCAGTGGTTAAGAGCATTGCCTGCTCTTCCAAAGGTCCTGAGTTCAATTCCCAGCAACCACATGGTGGCTCACAACCATCTGTAATGAGATCTGGCGCCCTCTTCTGGCCTGCTGACATACACACAAACAGAATATTGTATACATAATAAATAAATAAATATTAAAAAAAAAAGGGACTGGAGAAGACTCAGTAGTTAAGATCACTTGGTCTTGCAGAGGACCCAGGTTCATTTCTCAGCACCCATATGGTAGCTCACAACCATCTTTAGCTCCAATTCCAGGAGATCCGACACCTCCAGGAGTATTACATGCCTTTAATGCCAGCACTCAGGAGACAGAGGCAGGTGGATCTCTGTGAGTTCGAGACCAGCCTGGTCTACAAGAGCTAGTTTCAGGACAGGCTCCAAAGTTACAGAGAAACCCTGTCTCAAATAAATAAATAAGTAAATAGTAAAAATTAACAAGTTAAAATGTAAAAGGCTGGGGAAAGCGACATGGTGGCACACTTCTGCAACCCAGAGCTTGCAAGGTATAGGCAGGAGAGCTCTGGTTGTGTGGTATGTGCAAAGCTTAGTGTATGTCTTTAGCTGTTCTGAAGTGGCGTTGCCCTAGGGGATCTCTGACTCCAGAGTGGCTGCACTGAGCAGTGTCTTAGCAAACACTGTAGATGCCTTTCAAGCTTAGGTGAGCATCCTGTTCCCTCCCAGGCTCAGAGCCTGGGAACCTTGCCAGTCCCCAGGTAGGGCAGGAGAGCACCTTCTTTTGGGATGGAGTAAATAAGGCTATCAGTGGGTAGGAGCAGCTGCTGGAAACCAGGTCTGTTACTGGAATCCCTTCCTCTACTTTTATCACAACTGCAGCTGCTAAGACAGCTCTGCACCTGGATCCACAGGGCCCTCCCAGGCCCCGTAAGGCTGACTCCCAGCTGTGACAAGACTGCTGGACTCTGACCCCAGCTAGATGACAGGGACTGCCCATCCCAGTGAACTTGTGTCTTTCATAAGTCCTTCTCTTGAACTCTGGAGGCCTGCCAGCTGATTTCCAGCCTCACTCATGCCATATCTGCCTCCCTGAGGTTGATTCATCTACATTTCCATTACCCTATTGCTGCTGTCTTCATTGAGACCCACTACTCCACTCTTTTTTTTTTTTTTTTTTTGTCAAGACAGGGTCTCTGCGTAACAGTCCTGGCAGTCCTGGAACTAACTTTGTAGACAAGGCAGGCCTTGAACTGAGATCCACCTACCTCTGCCTCCCAAGTGCTGGGATTAAAGAAATGGGCCACCCAATCCCCGCAAGCTCTGAAATCTTACTCTCCCCTTTCTCACAAGATGTGTGTTGTATCCATGATTTAAAAAAAAAAAAAAAGGCATCACAATCCCTGACTTCAAACTCTACTACAGAGCTAAAGTACTGAAAATAGCCTGGTACTGGCATAAAAGCAGATAGGAGGACCAATGGAACCGAATAGAAGATCCGGATATCAATCCACACATCTTCGAACACCTGATATTTGATAAAGAAGCAAAATATATCAAATGGAAAAAAGAAAGCATATTTAACAAGTGGTGCTGGCATAACTGGATATCAACATGTAGAAAAATAAAAATAGACCCATCTCTATCACCATGCACAAAAATCAAATCCAAATGGATCAAAGACCTCAACATAAAGCCAGCCACACTGAAACTTATAGAAGAGAAAGTGAGGAGTACACTCGAACACATTGGCACAGGGAACCACTTCCTAAATAGAAACCCAGCAGCACAGACACTGAGAGAAACAGTTGATCAATGGGACCTCCTGAAACTGAAAAACTTCTGTAAAGCAAAGGACAAGGTCAACAAGACACAACGACAGCCTACAGAATGGGAAAAGATCTTCACTAACCCCACATCAGACAGAGGTCTGATCTCCAAAATATACAAAGAACTCAAGAAATTGGACACCAAAAGATCACATAATCCAATAAAAAAAATGGAGTACAGACCTAAACAGAGAACTCTCAACAGAGGAATCTAAAATGGCTGAAAGACACTTAAGGAAATGCTCAACATCCTTAGTCATCAGAGAAATGCAAATCAAAACAACTCTAAGATTACATCTTACACCTGTAAGAATGGCCAAGATCAAAAACACTGATGACAACCTATGCTGGAGAGGGTGTGGGGAAAAGGGAACACTTCTGCATTGCTGGTGGGAATGCAAGCTGGTACAACTCCTTTGGATGTCAGTGTGGAGATTTCTTAGAAAATTAGGAAACAACCTTCCTCAAGACCCAATAATACCACTTTTAGGTATATATCCAAAGGATGCTCAATCGTGCCACAAGGACATGTGCTCAACTATGTTCATAGCAGCTTTGTTTGTCATAGCCAGAACCTGGAAACAACCTAAATGTCCCTCGACCAAAGAATGGATAAAGAAATTGTGGTACATTTACACAATGGAGTACTACACAGCAGAAAAAAATAACGACAGCTTGAATTTTGCAGGAAAATGGATGGAACTAGAAAACATTATTTTGAGTGAGGTAACCCAGACACAGAAAGACAATTGTCACATGTACTCACTCATAGGTGGTTTTTAAACATAAAACAAAGGAAGCCAGCCTACAAACCATAATCACAGAGAACTTAGACAACAATGAGGACACTAAGAGAGACTTACATAGACCTAATATACATGGGAAAGTATAAAAAGACAAGATCTCCTGAGTAAATTGGGAGCATAGGGACATTGAGGTAGGGTTGAAGGGGGTAGGGGAGAGGCAGGGAGGGAAGCAGAGAAAAATGTAGAGCTCAATAAATATCAATAAAGAAAAAAATTTTTAAAAACTATTTACCAATAAAAAAATAAAAAATATTTACGCCTTTCATTCTAGCACTCAGGAGGCAGAGGCAAGCAGATCTCTGAGTTTGAGGGCAGCCTGGTCTACAGAGCACATTCCAGGACAGCCACAGAGCTACACAGAGAAACCCTGTCTTAGAAAAATAAAAATCAAGGGCTGGAGAGATGGCTCAGAGGTTAAGAGCACTGACTGCTCTTCCAGAGGTCCTGAGTTCAATTCCCAGCAACCACATGGTGGCTCACAGTCATCTGTAATGAGATCTGGTGCCCTCTTCTGGCCAGCAAGCATACAGATGGACAGAACACTGTATATATAATAAATAAATCTTTAAAAAAAAAAAAAAGAAGAGCACCTGCTGATCTTGCGGAGGACACAAGGTCATTTCCCAGAACCTATGTCGTAGCTTACAACCATCTGTAGCTCAGGGAATCTGATGCCAACTTCTGACATCTGCATACAACGGATATGCATGTGGCACGCATACAAATATGTAGGCAAAACATAAATACATAAATCTAAAAAAAAATTTAACCTAAAAAACTATCCCAGCACTTGGGAGGCAGAAGCAGATGGATCTCTATAAATTTGAGGCCAGCCTAGGCTACATAACGAGGCCCTGTCTATTAAAACAAAAATCTTAAAAATTAATCAGCTTCTGACAACTGACTTTAAATAAATCTGAGTCCTCTTGAACTCCTTGGAGAACCATGGGCTATACTGATCCTGTCCTCTTCAGAGTTAGCCCTCCATTTCAGCCTGTAGGCTCCCTGCTCAACAGCTTGCTGCCCCACCCCTCAGCAATGCGTCTTTTATGGCACATGGCACTCACCAACCCTCAAGACCTGGTCCCCACCCCTGCTTGCTGCCCTTACCCTAATGCTGACTTGCAACTGGCTCATTAACCTCAGGCAAGTTACTTCCCTTCTCTGGGCCTTAGTTTTCTGGGATCGGAAGGAGGATATTTTTGGCCCATGTGTGTGAGGTCATGTATGTGCAGGTGCCTCTGTATTTAGAGAACAACCTTAGGAGCCATCCACCTTATTTTCTGAGGCAGTTTCTTACTAGCCTGAAACTCACTAATTAGGCTAGCTAGCCAGCAAGCTCCGGGTGTCCACTTCACCAGAACCAGGAATACAAGCATGAATCACCATGCATGACTTTTTCTTCTCTTTCTTAGATTTACTTGTGTGCTCTGCCTGCATGTATGTACATGCACATTCATGCAGTGCCTGCAAAAGTGAGAAGAGGGCATCAGATCCCCTGGAGCTGGAATTATGGGTGGTTGGCAACCTCCTTGTGGGTGCTGGGAGCTAAGTCTGGGTCCTCTGGTGCCCTAAGCCATTTCTCCAGCCCCGTGCATGGCATTTGATATGGATACCAGGGATGGCACCTGGGTCCTGGGGCTTCCCAGCAAGCGCTTATGGACTGAGCCATCTTCCCAGTTTTCCAGATAATAGTTTTCTTGACTGTAAAATGGTATGGTTGATATAGATTTGAGTTTTACACCCATGCTGATCTTGAATTCACGAAGTAGCCCAGGCTAGGCTCAAACTAGCAATGTTCCTCCCGCCTCAGCTCCCCAGGGGCTGAGGTTATAGGTATGTGTCACCATGATCACTGTTTTAAAACTTTTCCGTACACCAGAGATCAGCTAAGCTTCTGCCTCTTGTGAGAGCACCCTAGAGCTATAGTAAGGACATAGGGGTCTCCTCGCTTTCCAAAGCCTCACAGGGACAGCCAGGGGAGTATGCATGAAGGAGCCCCCTGAGGCAAAAGGCAGGAAGGACTTCAATTGTGCAGCTCAAGCTGGCTTCAGATTTAGGATGACCCTCTTCCCTCAGCCTCCTAGGACTTGAATTACAGGCACCTAGGTAGAAGCCACCATGCCCAGCTCATAATATGGCTTTCTGGTTTTTTTTTTCTTTTCTTTTCTTTTTTTTCTTTTTTTTCTTTTTTTTTTTTGGTTTTGGTTTTTCAAGACAGGGTTTCTCTGTAGCTTTGGAGCCTGCGCTGGAACTAGCTCTTGTAGACCAGGCTGGTCTCGAACTCACAGAGATCTGCCTGCCTCTGCCTCCAGAGTGCTGGGATTAAAAGCGTGTGCCACCACCGCCCGGCTCATAATATGGCGTTCTGTGTATGACACATGTGCATGTATGTGTGTGAGCATTATGAGTAGTTGGCAACCACCTTGTGGATGCCGGACACTTAACACCTGTGAAGGTGTGTGTGACAGAGGACAACCTCGGGTGTCAGTCCTAACCTTCCACCTACCTAATTGCAGACAGGGTCTTACTGTTCACTGCTGTGTACAGCAGGCCAGCTGACCTTGGGCTTCCAGGCAGTATCCTGTCTCTGCCTCCTATCTCGATGTAGAGCAATGAGATCACAAGCACATGCCACCTCTACTCCAGGGGATCCAGTGCCTCCAGGCTCCACAGGCACCTCCAGCCACATTCACACCCGTGTAAGAACACACACGCATACTCACACAAAAGTAAAATCTTTTTTGAAATAACAAAAACAGTACAGGCATGGTGACAGCGCTCACAAGGCAGATGCAGGAGATCTCTCTTAGTTCAAGGCTAACCTGGTCTACATAATGAGTTCCAGGACATAGAGAAACCCTATCTCAAATAAATAAGTAAAGTAATTAATTAGTTACAAGAACAAAACCAAAAAAAGCAGACTTAGTAGTGCCTGCTGTAGGCAGTGACAGGAGGCCAGTTCAAGGCCAGCTTGGTCCAATTCAGCCAAAGCTACATAGTGAGACCCTATCCAAAACAAATGAAATTTTAATTTAAACTTTAAAAGAGGGCCGGAGAGATGGCTCAGTGGTTAAGAGCATTGCCTGCTCTTCCAGAGGTCCTGAGTTCAATTCCCAGCAACCACATGGTGGCTCACAACCATCTGTAATGAGATCTGGTGCCCTCTTCTGGCCTTCAGACATACACACAGACAGAATATTATATACATAATAAATAAATAAATTTAAAAAAAAAAACTTTAAAAGATGACTATCTGACCTCCACTGCTTCAGCCACCATAGGTCCCCGAAGGCATGCTCCTGCCTCTCTCCCCAGTGTCTGTGCTCCTGTGCTTCCTCTCTGGGCCTCTAGCCTTCACAGTTGCTACTGCTCCTCCAGGACCAACTCACTTTGCTCCCATAACTTGGGTTCCTGTCACCTTTCGGAAGGTGACCTCTGACTCATAATGCTCCTCCTGATGCCCACACAGGAGGCTTGTGTGCCTTGGCTGCACCTGGCACCACCCAGGCTTCTCTGCCCTGTTCCAGGGGGTGTAAGGCTGCCATGAAGGTGTGTGCACCACTTCTCTTCAGGGTACAGTCTGGGGTCAGTTAGGTTTTCCAATGAAATGGACCGGTCCTCATCCTGCTGGGCGTGGCCCACTCACCTCCTTTCTGCTGGGGTCCACACCCTCAGGAAGCTCCTCCACAGTCTTGTTCACCAGCTGCTCCAAGGGGAAGATGGGCAGGGGCCCAGAACTGAGGGTGGTGCTGGCAGTGAACATATCCATCTTGGAGTTCATGACATCCTAGGAAACAAGAAAAACACACGTCAGCAGGCGCGGGGCTGCATCCATTCTAGGGTACCTTCTTCAGGAGACCTCTCCTTGTTCTCCCCCTCCCCTGTTACACTCTCTCTCTCTCTCTCTCTCTCTCTCTTTCTCTCTCTCTCCAGTAAAACATGTTAAGCACATCTCCCTGGGTTGGACCCAGAAGCTAGTATAATCACCTAGCACCCTACATCTGACCTAAACTAGTTGGAACAGGATGATGGTTCAATGACTGACCTTTCGTGGCTTCCTCTGGAGTATGACATCTACTCTTCCCTGGACATTTATGGCCCTTTGTCTCATATCTGTTGTAAAACTGTCATTTATGAATTCACTCAGCCTTGACCTAGCTTTTCTTTTTAAACGCTGCTGCTGTCCACCAGAAAGGGCTAATGAATCACCATAGTGTTCTCGGCCTGTGACTGGAGGAGGTGGGAATGTCCTCGCTGATTACCCTCAGGGGCTTGAGAAGTTGCTCTCAGGTTCTGACTGTGTGAGAGAGCTAGTTCTGCCTTGTTTCTTCTGTGGGCCTGTGACCTTCTCAAAGGAAGGCTTTGAGTTCACAGCCTCAACCTTCCGAGCTAACAGGCTGGACACAGAAAGACTGAAAGAGTCACAATCGTTCTGCCTGGAGAAGTGCCCCAAGGGTGATGGTGCCTATGGATGTCACCGTTTCCCCAGGTGGCACACCAGACCACCTCAGACTTTCATTTAAAGCATGCTGAGTCTGGGGTTGAGGAGATGGCTCGATGGATAGAGCACTTGCATCGCAAGGATAAGGACTGGAGTTTGGGTCCCTGGCACCCATGAAAGCCAGGCACGGTGGCAGCATACTGTGACAGCATGCTCCAGAAGCAAAGGCCAGGGATCCCAGGGGTCAGCAGTTACTATACCAGCTGAACTGGAGAACTCGGGCTTGCTTCAGTAAATAAAGTGGAGAGCAATCTGGGAAGACACTCGCAACACACATGTGAACACACATGTACACACATCTCATACACATGAACGAGCAAGAATTTGCTACTCTCAAGAGCCAACTCAAAATATTTTGGAATGGAGCCTTAAATTTTTCTAATTTTGTTTCTGGGTGTTTTTGTTTCTTTTGAGTCTGGGTATTTCTACATTCTCCTGTCTCAGCCTCCTGAGTTCTGCAACTATAGTTCATGCATCACTAGGCCAGGGGGGAAAAATCTGCATTTTAATATGCTGTCTCATGGGTGGTAAAAAAAAAATTTTTTTTTGAAGCCAGGTGGTGGTAGCGCAAGCTTTTAATCCCAGCACTCGAGAGACAGAGGAAGGCAGATCTCTGTGAGTTCGAGGCCAGCCTGTCTACAAGAGCTAGTTCCAGTACAGCCAGAACTGTTACACAGAAACCCTGTCTTGAAAAAAAAAAAAAATGCAGGCCATTTTACTAGGAAATGGAGAGACACAGGTGTTACACAAAGACAAGACAAGGACTTTCACAAAAGGAGGGAGGAGACGGGGGTGGGGTGCAAGCTCCCATGGATATGACCACCTCCAGGCCAGCAGAGCCACCCCCATACTCACATTAGCAATCTGGCTCCAGTCCCCAGAGTTTCCAAGCTCTGCCTTCAGTTCATCATAGGATTTGGCGTTCTGCAAACAACAGATCAGACCTCATCTCAGCAGAGGAATTAAATGGCTGTTTTCTTTAAGGGTGGAAAAAAAGGTTGACCTGAGAGGAAGTTGGGAGAGGGGCAGGAAGCGGCTCAGAGTGAGTGAGCGGGCAAGGCAGTCTCTAGGGGTGGAGAGCAGAGGGAGAGAGCAGGGCAAGGTGGTTAATCTGTCCTTGCTCAGCTGGACAAGAGAATAAAGGAGACTATGTGCTTCCCTGACCCCTTATGAGAGTCAGGGAAATATGCAAATAGCCTCAGCATTAGTGACATCCTGCCTACAAGGGAGGGGCTCTGGGAAACTCGGGGCCTGGGGCACTTAAGGGGAGCCCCAACAGAGGACAGGGAAGGGAGAGACAGTTTTAGGACCCTCCTCCATACACAAGACCCAGGGCCTAGCACCCAGAGTGACACATCAGAGCTCCCTAAGTGAATTACGTTTGCTGAGTGAATGAATGAGGTTGAGAAAAGCACAAACGAGAGGAGGGAAAATCCATCTGGACTGTCGGGTTGGGGGTTGGCGTGACTGTGAGGCCAGGAATCCACACTGCTGCCTTCAGATTTGCTTAACCTGAGGTTGGGGAGATGACTGGATGGGTAAAGGTGCTTGCTTCCCAAGCGTGAGGAATGGGGTGCAGATCCCCAGCTCTCACACACAAAAAAAAAGCTGGGTAGGTGTAACAGCTTCTCTGTATGTAACCACAGCCCCTTAGCCTCTCAGAAAATAGAGACAAGGGACCCCAAACTCTGGGGCTTAGCTGACTAGCTAGACTAGATGAATCTATGAGCTCCGGGTTCAGAAGGAAACTCTACCTCAGCAAAGTAGAGAATGATCACAACACTTGATATGAACCTCGGGCCTCCACGTGCATGCAATGCATGCACATATACACATGTGCTTATATGTCCAAGCACACATACTACACACACGTAGGGTCAGGGCAGACCTGTTTACCTGAAGATGAAACAGCTAACTAGTGGCTAGCTCCGTCCTCTGATCACCAGGCAAATTTCAACAAGAGTCAAGAGGAAAAAAAAAAAGGCGGGGAGGAGGGGGCAGCAGACTTGAGGAAATTAAGCTCTCTGTCCCTAAATCAATCTGTTCTGGCAATTTAAAACATCCAGAGCCACAAGCCTTGGGGGAGGGACAGATCAGGTTCTCCTGGAGGCCTGACGCACTGTATGCCACCCACTTTGCTGAGACTTTAGAGCCAGGGGAGTCCGTCTGTCCTCTAGAGCAGCAGGCTGGCACTGCGGACTCTTGGGGTCAGCCCTGAAGGAGTTATGAAGGGATGTCCTTTGCTTGTGCTGTCGCATGGGGCTGCTCCTGGGCACAACTGCGCCCAGTCAAGAACTGAGTCTTGAATTTCTTTCATTCTGATCAGTTTCCCACAGCTTTGCACAGCACAAAGGCAGGATGCTATAACTTCGCTGTTGTGGGTTATTTGGTTTGTGTTTTGACAAATGAAATATGCCTGGATATCAGAGGACGGAGCTAGCCACTAGTTAGCAGAAGCCAGGCAGTGGTGGCACACGCCTTTCATCCCAGCACTCGGGAGGTGGAGATCGGATCTCAGATTTTTATTTTGGACTGAAGAACAAAGAGGAAGAAAGCAACAGGTGGCGTCTCCTCTGTTTGCTGACTGTCCAGGTTTTTACCCCTTTATCTGCCTCTGGGTTTTTATTGATTAAGATCAATTAACGCTTCACTACACCGCCCCTCCCCCATGTGTGCATGCTGCCAGGGCTTTGTCCATGCTGGGCAAGTGCTCTGTCACTAAACTAGACTCACAGCCTTTTTTGTTTTATTTTGCTTTGTCTGTTGCTAATGTCATTCAGACTGGTTTTAAACTTGAAATCCTCCTGTTTCTGTTTTCAAGCCCTAGGAACACAGACATGCCTCATCTGCTGTGTCTACAAGCCTTAGGTATTTTGTTTTGCTGGTAGGTTGTTATTAAAGCAGGGGGTCAACTAGCTCAGGGTATTCCCCATCATGCCAGGTAGCCAAGGATAGTCCTAAACTTCCGACCCTCCAGCTTTCACCTCCCAAACATTGGGATCACAGGCTTATATCATTATGCCCGACCAGTATGTGCCATGAAGCCCCCTGGAGGGAGGGTATGCTGAGCCATGAGGACTTGCTGGGCTACTCACAGACCACTTGAAGGGATCCCAAGCCAGAAACCAGCCTGTGAAGGTGGGGGGCTCGTTTCCTTGCTTCACCACAATAATGGGGGTCTCAGGGTCTCGGTTTCCGGGGTGGGTCTTGAGGTATTCTTGAACAGTGGTGGCTGCAGCCTTCTTCTCCTCCTCGTTGGCATGTTTCCCTATCCAGAAGAAGACCTGTGGAGAGTGGTCCCTCAGTCATTGGTGCATGGCGAGCAACATGGGCATTCCTCATGTCCACAGGCTCTGCCATTTCTGTCATTTCTGACGCCAGCAAGGAAGACCTGTCACTACTCAGCTAACCTTAAGCAAGGCCTGCTTGGGCCTTGACTTTACATCTGTGTTGTAAATGAGGTTGCCCAGAATCTGCTCCTTAGATAGCCTGTGGCTGTGTGGCACTCTGCTTCCCCAGAGCCCAAGACCCCTAGCAACATTCCTGCTTCCTTCCATGGGAAATAAAGAAGTTGTGAGATGACCAGGACCTGTCCCTCTCTTTCCCCCTCTCCAGGAGAAAGAGTCGGGGGCCCCCAGACCTTGATGTTCCCCTATAGTAAAGCCCCTGGGACCTCTTGGTGCTGGGAACCAAGGTGGGGAAAGTGAGTTTTGAGACCTGTCATCCTACCTGGTCCCAGACATCCAACAGGAACACATCGTCCTCCTCCAGGTCATCCTGACTGAAGTCAAAGATCTCTGTGGCCATAAAGCGCCCGGTCTGGTTGGAGCATTCGAAGAGTCGAGGGGTGATGACTTGGGTTTCCTCCTGCAGCCTATGGGGTGGGCAGATGTTGGAGTGGAGAGCAGACTTGAGGAGCACAAGGACAGAAGAGCTGAAGGACTCTTACATGGAAAGGCTGGCTGCTCACCAAATGCCCTTCTTTCTACAAAAGGCCCCCTCTCCTTTCAACAGTGCTTCAAGAGACAAATCCCTTGCTTTTCTGGACATGTCTTCCAGGAGCTCATCCACAGTTCTGGAGAAAGTTCTTCCCGCTATCCTCCCACTGTCTCTCTCCCAGTACGACTACAGTGTAGGCCTTTTGGCTATTCTTTAGAAAGTAACGTTTGGAACATTTGGAACAGGGCTTGTGTTGTTGTCCCACAGCATTCTGGGGGCCTGTGTCCATCTCTAGGGGCAAGGCCTGGGCTCTAGCGCTTGCTTCCTCAAGTTTAAGCAGATACCTCTGCCTTCTTTAAAACCCAATGTCCATCTCAGGCAGGAGAAACATGGTGTCTGCCATACTTCCCTTCTTCCCAGCATTCTGTTCTGTCTACTCCACCTACCTGATTTCTGCCCTATCAAAAGGCCAAGGCAGTTTTCTTTATTCAACCAACGAAAGCAATACAAATGCAGAAGGACCTCCTACACCAAAGGCCCATGCCCGGCCCTAAGCATTGCACAGTGAGCCCCATGGATGTTTCCTATGTGTACACTGTCCCAAATTCATCCCGGGGAGCCTGGCACACAGCCCCTGTATGAGCCTGCTAGGGGTCATCAGGGGTGAGAGAAGATGCTGGGACGTTACCGCTTGGTGTTGGCGTAGGGTGCCTTTCCGCCTAGGGCCATCCAGAAGTTGGCTGGCTCCTGTCCCTCCACAACTACTTGTTTCTCTGTCCGAGAGATAGTATCAGCAACCATCTTGGCCATCTCCCGCTCATCACCACTACATCCCTGGGAAAAGAGGGAGGTCGTTCTCATGCAGAGAACCAACCTTGGTGCCACCCACCCCCTCACCCTCCTGCTCCATTCTGCCAGAGCTCCTGGGTCTGAGAGGGTCCTTCTGGATCAGGATGCCAAGCACACCCACGAGGGACAGTTCTTACTTCCCTCTATCATGCACCTCATTCAGAGTAAGAGAGACAGCACAAGAAACAAGGCAGGGAGAGAGATGAGACAGGGGTGCCACCAATGAAAGAGATGAGAACGACTGATTCTGACAGAGAGTCGGAGAGGCACAGAGAGACCACAGCGACACAAAGAAGACTCTCTGTCTACCACAGTAGACTTGTGAGTGGGGCCGGCTCATCTGAAAGCCCCCCACCTTTGCCCTGTTCTGCTCTGTGACTGAGGGGTTCCCAGGACCCCCTGTGTATCATGGTGTCACGAACATGAGAAGGAGGCCTGTGGTCCCTCACGCACCTTCCCACACCATAGGTAGCAGCAGGATGGAGTCTTGAGTACGAAGACATCATTGGAGTTGAGGGAGGCAGCCCGGGCTGTAACCTCAAAAGCCTTGGTGTTATTGGCACTGGTTCCCCGGACCTGGAACAGCCTTGTGGAGGGCACAGGCTCCGTGTTGTTCTCTCGGGAAGTGCCTCCCTGCAGGCATAAGGAGAAGGCAGGAAGTCAGGGACAAGGCTGAGGTGACATGATGGCACAAAGAACATCCAGAGAGGGCTAAGGGCGAGGGGCCAGCCCCAGCACAGCTTTGGTCTTTATACTCAGCTGTTCAAAGGTTTCGGCGGCTCTCCACCGCATTTAAAATGAAGACAAACTGCTTTTGTGTTCTTTCTCTCCTTCCATAAATCCCCAGGGCGGAGGCCCCGGGCCTTACTGTGCCCCTGGTAGTGAGACCTCATTCCACCTCCATAGAGCTCTGAGCTTCCCCCAAAAATGTCTACAAGTCCTCTATATTCTTTCTTTCCTTGAATTCTTTGTTTGCTCACCGCTTACTACATCTCTGCATCTCTGCCTCTTGTTGAAGTCAACTTCTGTCGCTGGCATTTAACTACACAGTGCTTTGAAGAGAGCCACACGACCGTCCCCTCCCAACAAATGTTCTCTGTCAAGTCTCGCTTCACTTCCTGAGTTGCAAAGGACTTTGTGTCTATAAGCTTCACCATAAACAGATTATTGCTTAAACAGCTGCACGAGATGCCTGGATCATTTTGTTGGGCAGGAACAGCAAATATAGCCCCCCCGCAAAAAAAAAAAACAACCTCTTTTTCATGCAGCAAAGATGGAGAAGGGGAAATAACATTTGTACACAGTGCGGGTTTTCCCTACAGCGCTAATGAAAGCTTGCTGGTTTCTGTCACCAAGTTAATACATGACAAGGGACCTCTCCCATGAGGAGCAAGCTTCACCCCAGCCTCATGCCCACCATACACCCCCTTCCCCATCTCCTTGATGTCTGCTCTCAGTTCAGCAGCTTCACCTGGTAAACCACCATGCGCCCCTTGAAGATAGACATGAGGTGAGGTGGCTCCTTGCCCATTGAGACTCGGATCTGCACTGGTTCGTCGTTGTACTTCCGGTCCAGGATGACAGCTTGATAAGCCGAGGCTGCAATTTCATCCTGGCTGGCCTGGCTGCCCTGAGAATAAGCGAGGAGGAGGGATAGGGTCCCGAGTTTGACCTTATCCTTTGCCTCCACTGTATTCCAACCCAGTTTTAAGTACATTAAGAATGTTTGTGTGTGTGTGTGTTTACATGTATGGGCATGGACTGGCTATGGTGGCACACAACTTTAATCCCAGTACTCAGGAGGCAAAGGCAGGTGGATCTCTGTGAGTTCAAAGCCAGAATGATCTATATAGCAAGTTCCAGGACAGCTAGAGCTAAACAATAGGCCCTTTTGACTTTTGAGAATAGAGGGAGAGAGAGAGAGAACGTGCTGCACAGCACATGCTGCCATGGTGCAAGTCTAGAAGCCAAAGACTTGAAGGAGTCATTGTCGCCTCCCACTGTGTGTGTGTGTGTGTGTGTGTATGTATGTGTGTGTATGTATGTGTGTATGTGTGTATTTATGTATGTGTGTATGTATGTGTGTGTATGTATATATGTGTATGTATGTGTGTGTATGTGTGTGTAT
>JAQHUG010000154.1:1967780-1980669 GCA_028555095.1 Dicrostonyx torquatus | reverse complement strand
TGTGTGTGTATGTATGTGTGTATGTGTGTATTTATGTATGTGTGTATGTGTATGTATGTGTGTATGTGTGTATTTATGTATGTGTGTATGTATGTATGTGTGTATGTATGTATGTGTGTATGTATGTGTGTGTATGTGTGTGTATGTATGTGTGTATGTGTGTATGTATGTATTGTGTATGTATGTGTGTGTGTGTGTGTGTGTGTGTGTATGGTGTGTGTGTATGTATGTGGATTCTCAGACTTGGCAGCAAACTCCTTTACCCACTGAGCCATCTCTCTGACCACCCATTTTTTTTTTTCTTTTGAGACAGAGTCCTACTGTTTATCCCTAGATGGCTGGCCCTTGCTACGATGGAATTCACAGAGATCTACCTGCCACTGCATCGTGCGCGCTCGGACTAACAGCGTGCACTAGAACTCACCCATTTTTGTTTTGTTTTTCAATACAGGGTTTTCCTGTGTAAGGGTCCTTGATCTCCTGAAACTTGCTTCCGAGGTAGACCAAGCTGATCTGCCTGCCTCTGCCTTCCAAGTGCTGGGATTAAAGGTGTGCACTACCACTGCCTGCCCCCCCCTTTTTTCTTTTTTTAGGCTGGGTCTTATGTATCCCAGGCTGGCCTAGAATGTGCTAGATAGACT
Source organism: Dicrostonyx torquatus (assembly GCA_028555095.1). NCBI lineage: Eukaryota > Metazoa > Chordata > Mammalia > Rodentia > Cricetidae > Dicrostonyx > Dicrostonyx torquatus. The sequence goes on along the minus strand of JAQHUG010000154.1, from coordinate 1,980,028 downwards.
AGGATGGCCTTGAACTCCTTATCTTCCTTCCTCCACCTCCTGAGTGCTGGGATTAGAGGTATTTGCTACCACAGCAGGTTAGATACAAGGCTGAGGCTGAACCTAGGCTTTGTGTGTGTTAGGCAAGCACTCCAGCAACGGAGCTACCTCCCAAAATATGTCCTCCCATCAAGCCTACACTGAACACAACCCAAACCTAAACCCAATAGACTGTGTTTTGTTTTTTCTGACCCTAGCTCCAGTTCTAATCCTTTCCCAGCCCAGTCCTGGCTGACCCCAAACATGTTCTATTCTTCCTACTCCATCCTCAGAAAAATATCACACAACTCACTCCTTGCACTCAGGCATCTGACACAGAGTCCCCATGCAGTGGGTGGCAAGAATTAGAATCGACAATCTGAACCAAAAAGAAAGAGCTCTGAATGGGAAGACCCAATGGGACAATCTTAGAGCTAAAGCCACCCGAGGGTGGGGAAAAGTTGCCTCTGGAGAAAGTGAGTTTCCAACACATGGGTGATGGCAGGGGTTGGGGAGAGCTGAGCAGCTGTGCTGCAGGTGGGCTGGGGAGACCGAGCAGCTGTGCTGCAGGTGGGCTGGGGAGACCGAGCAGCTGTGCTGCAGGTGGGCTGGGGAGACCGAGCAGCTGTGCTGCAGGTGGGCTGGGGAGACCGAGCAGCTGTGCTGCAGGTGGGCTGGGGAGACCGAGCAGCTGTGCTGCAGGTGGGGTGAGGGGAGCTGAGCAGCTGTGCTGCAGATGAGATGGGCTGAGGAGACCGAGCAGCTGTGCTGCCAGTGGGGTGGGCAGGGCCTCACCTGCCAGATATACAACAAGTAGTGTTTCTTCTCGCCTATGAGGTAAGTGTAGAGCAGCAGGTAGCAGTCACCACCATAGAAATGGCCCAGCCACTTGGAATCCACAGGCACCAGCTCTAAGTTCTCGATGCGCCACACCTGGGAGCAGAATCAGACCTGTATGAGGTCCAGCCTGGGGTACCCCTTTTCCACCAGCCTGTCCTTCCCTCACTCACCTGCACCTCCCCACTCCCGTCGTCCACCATCTTCTGCTGGGCAGCCAATTGAGGCTGTACATGCATGGATGTAGCATCAAACTTCACCTGTTCCACCTTGGCTGGAGAGATGAGAACACGAACTGTCACCAGATGAGGTACCCCACGCCCTCTCTACAGTCCTGAGTGCTGGGATTTGTAGACCAACACGATAGACGAAGAAATTAAAGCCAGACAGATTTAACTACCTATCCAAAGTCACACAGATGGGGAGCAGGACAGCTAAGTGACAGCTCCATGCCCCTAAGGCACTGACCTAATCAGGGAAGCAGGATCAGGAAGCAGGATCAAGAGCAGGTCTGACTCCCTGGTAGCATTCAGACTTCAAGCACCGCCTTACCCCCACCCCCCAACTTGTCAGGGAAGCCACGGTGATGGAGGCTACATGCCGTCCTTTCCTTTGAATTCCTCCCAAAATGTCTTAGCAAATACAGTCTGGTGAGAAGTGTTTAGTTCCCGGGAAGGCTCAGCCCCGGTCCATGGCAAGTGATGTTAGCTCCCTTTCTGGTGATAGTTCTTGAGCTTCTTTAGTCCCCTGGGCTCTCAGTACCCCCCCCCCCCCAGGGAGCTGAGAGCCAGGGTAAAAGGTGTGCGGAAGAGGGGCATCAGGAAAGGAGGGCAGGGTGCATGGCTTCTCACCCACGGAGCCCACTGTGTATGTTTTGCCCAGGCCTATGGTCTGATTGGGCACGGTCCACTTCTGGAAGAGCTGCTGGAAGACGGCTGACTCTGCCCCATCATTCTGCACCTCCACCTGTGTGCTCGCTGGGTACTGCTTGGCTTTGATGAAGTTCTGGGAAAATAAGGGGCCACTGGAGGCTAGTGCCTCCTGTCCGTAGCCTCCACACCCCCATGCAAGCCAAAGCCAGATCCACCTGGCCCCACCCCTGAACGTGCCCAGCCCCGACCCCAATGCTGACCCCAAACTTAACCCTACTAACCTACTCCAATCAAGGCTGATAGTGTCTCAAATGCACACTCTGACTTCAGCCCTGAATCTAATATTGATCCCACACCTAACTCTGATCCCAACAGATCGGACCCCTAGCTTAACTATACCTCCTCAATTCTAATTTAAGGGCCCTGGCCCCATGCCCACTCAACCCTTTTTGGAGGAAGCCAAGCTCTTGCATGGGCGTGACACCCAATACCCTAGGGAGGCCCAGGATTGACTGGTGGCCAGTTCGCTCATATGCTGAGGACCAGGACGCTGGTGACCTTACGGTCCTCAGCTCTCAACAACTGGGTCCATCCGTCCCCACCCCCAGCCCTGCCCTCCCGGAATCTTCCTTGGACTCTGCCTGGTGTTATGGTCTGAGTCCTTCTCTTCTGCTGCTGCTGCTAGACCAGGAACTCTCAACCTGTGGATCACAACCCCTTTGGGGTTTGTGTAGCAGGTATCCCACATATCAAATACTTATATTCTGATTCCTAACAGTAGCGAAACTACAGTTATGATGTAGCGATGGAATAATTTTATGCGCGGGGGTCAGCACAACATGAGGAGCTGTACTAAAGAGTCATGATATTAGGAAACTTGAGACCCACTGGGCCAGATCCTTTCCTTACCAGGGCCTGGTTCATGGCCCCTTTCCTCTCCTGCTCATTTGCTTTTTTCCCCTTCCATACGAAGATCTTCAGACCTCCCTGATCCAGGATATAACAGTCCTAGAGTCAGCAGAGAAAAACTAAATGAGCCTGCGGCGTTGGGGGAGAAAGGGGGACTAGGTTTCCCCCCTATATCTGCTTTAGCACTTTAGAGGTGTCCCTTGCTTGGGGTCCTCCAGACCCTTCTCACCTCATGGTTGAGCAGGTCCTGGGTGAGCGGCCGAGTAGCAACTTCCCTAACCACCAGTTTTCCTTCGGAGTCCGACACACTGCAGAACAAAGCAAGGCATGGATAGGAGGTGCCACAGCCAGAACACCCTACCCCAGGAAGGCCCGGCACCCAGGACAGAAGGCCCCGGCCCAGAACTCACTGGTACAGCTTGAGCAGGGCCTTAACCGTCGGCTCCACCACTGTGTCAGGAATTGCTGCCTTCAGTTCCCTGCGCTGGCCCAGCATGTGGTTCATAATTGCCATCAGCTCCGGGGTGTCCCCTTCCTTCTCCCCTTCCACCACACCCACGTAGGTGCGTCCACCTCGTTCCCGGTCTCGGATCTCTTTTGCCAAGGTCATGCCCTGCAAGAAAGTCATGGATGACCTTTGAAGGTCAGCAGCAGCAGACAGGGCAGTACTGTTCACCACCCTGGACTATGCAGGGCAAACCCCACCCCACCTTGCAGATTTACAAGGGGTGGAGTCAAGGCTTATCAGGTGTGTGAGGAAACAGGAGGAAGCCCTGAGAAAGTGGATTTCCTCATAGATGGTCAAGGCATCTGGGGAAGCGGGATAGGGAAGCTAGACCCTTAGTTTTGACACTGTTGGGAATCTGTGGTTTCCTTTCATGGTTTTGTACAAAAGCTGACCCTCAAAGATGTTAGAACTATATTCAGTCTATCATATCCAAAGCACCCACGCTCACAGTACACACGCAAATTCACATGTACATACCTACATAACACATTCGCACACACACAGCTCAGTTCCATGAAAGCTTACACAAGCATGCATATACACACACAGGCCCCCAGGTGCCTGCACACTGTAGTGTGCCCTTTTTTAGCCCAAAGCCCCTCCTTTCATGGGCGCTCTGGAGTTTCTTGGCCCTTGGGGATAGTCATTCTCATGCCTCTGTCTCCAGCCTAGCTCTCGGCTCTCATCCTACGACAGCCCCTCTTTAGATAGCCAAAAGGGCCCTCTGTCTCCCTGAGATCTTCCCCATCTCAGGACCTGGCCCTCCACTGTTTCTACTGTTCTCAAGCATAAGGTTTTGGGTCCTCATCCCGTACAAAGTGAAGCCCAGATTCCAGCTTGTCCTCTCCCCAGCCCCCTTCTACTCAGAAATCAGATAAGCTCTATTAACTGGGTGTCCCAAGCAAAAGACCTAACCCTTTTTTCCAACTTGCTGGCCACACATCCTGTCTGAGACCTGCTGACAGCTCATCATATTTCTACTGGCCTGAAGGGCTCCCTACTGACCCACCTTCTTGCCCCAGGGCCTTTGCCATACCTCCATCTGGTCCCCAAAGCTTCCCTGTATCCCTAGTGCCACTCTTGCAGTAATCATTCCTCTGGTTCTCCTTTTCCTTTCTGGCTTCTTGACAGGATGGCCAGTTTCCGGGCAGAGCAAGGGCAAGGTTTTGCCCACTTCATCCATCCCTGAATACCCAAGGCTGAACATGGGGTCTGCCACACTCCAGGAACCTATTCCATCTTAAGGGTTAGTATTATAATTATAATTGTGCTGGCCTGCCCTGTCACCTGGGTACCCTGTCCCTTAAAGAGACGCGCTCTGCCCACTCCCAATCTCCCCCTTCCTACTGAGGCAAGGTGATCTCGCCTCTCTTCCTTTCTCTCTCTATCCCCCTTCTGAAGAGGCAGCAGCTCTCTACCTCCCTTCTGCCCCCCTCCTCTTTCCTCTCTCTCTCTCTTTCTCTCTCCCCCCCATACCCTCCCAGTACCCACTAAATAAACTCTCCATACCCAAGCTCTCTCCGCATGGCATATCTGTCTGTCTCTCACCTGCTGTGGGACCTGACGGGGTCACCCGTGCCGTAAATCATAAGTTAGTCCTAAGTCTAACACAGTCACACAGTAGCATTGCCTCTCTGTCTACTTTCACAGGGCGGGGAGGGGGGAGCGGGGGGTGGCGGTGGTGCTGCCGAGGCTGCTAAAGCAGGTGAGGTCTGCTGCATTACAGAGATGAGCTGCCCTGTCAGGGTTACCCGAAGTCTCTCCATGCGGTTGCTCTCTGGCCCATTCCACTGGATGATGAGTTTCCCGAGGTCCAGCAGGAAGACATCCCCTCTGTTGAAGCTCTTCCAGGACATCTCCACCTAGAGGGCACAGGGAGGTCCAGCGCCCACTGAGAGCCTTTTACCTCTGGCCACCCTCGCTTCACTCAGCCCTGCTCAGTTGCTAGCCAGTGTCCTGGCTGGGCCTGCCCACCTCTCCAGCCAGCACATTCCTCTTGCCCTTGACATGCAACAGTCGCCGGACGTCGCTGGAATTCGTTTCCACATGCTTCATGCCAGAAGCTACTCCCCCTTTCTGAATCCTGAGAGAGGAAGAAGGAAAGCTGACTCAAGGGCCTTGAGTGAGGAGATATGCCAAGGTCCTGAGCTGCCTGCGCTCCTCTGAGGCCCCAACTGGGACAGGCTCAGGCAAAAGAAATACTTAAGGTTCAAACATCAAAGTGACACTCATCATCAGTGTCCTGCAAATGGTTGGTTAGCCTGTAGCGTGCACCTGAGCCTGCAATGTAGGTGTTCCTGCCCCTTGTCTTAGCTCCCCGCCCTGCAGAAGGCTCTGCAATGATAATCAATTGTGTGAGATCTGGAGAGAAGAAAACTGGAATAAGGCCAGGGCCCCAGATACAGGGCACTGAGGAGGAGGAAGGGAGAGAGGCCACTCGAATGCCCAGAGGTTATCATCAGGTTGTATTATGGGCAGACAAGAGTAAGACAAAGGAGGGAGGGAGAGACCAAAGGCTGATGGAGAGCTTTGTCCTCCAGCAATGAAAAGACAGCTCAGCTCTGGAGAAGCAAGTGTTTCTATGAGGAAAGTCAGCCAGACAGAGCTTCAGACTTTTCTAGAGTTGTTAGTGAAAGGCCTGGTTAGAGAAGAGGAAGCAGCCACCTGTGAGTTGGCCTGAGGGGAGGGGTTTGGGGGGTGCTCAGGCAATGAGCAGTCCACCACACCTAGACAGGAACGAAGACAGAATTCATCGGCCATAGTCATGGGATCTTAGAAGAGCCCACGGGATAAATCAAGTGAAAGTAGACTCAGAGGGACAACAGCAGAAATAAGCGTGAGGAGTGGAAAGGTGGAGAAAAATCAGCAAAGGCCGCAGGAGCTTCCCACAATCTCCAGAGCGTCATTCAGGCTTTCTTCCCAGCCCAGGTCACCTCCCACTGTCCAGAGTCTCAGTGTCCCTGTCTCTTCAGCCCAGCCCCCATGTCCTAATCCCCACCTCAGTGACCAATCCTGAGATCCTCCCCAGCCCCACTGCACCCCTCCCTACACAAGGCCTTGCTTGAAGTAGCTTCGGAAAGTCTCGCTCTCGTTGCCTTGGACTTCACGGTGCTGGACAGCCCGGCCCTTGAGGTAGTCATCCATCTGTGTCGTGTAGATGGCAGCTGCCCCCTGCTCATCCTGGGATGAATTCTGGCCGATCCAGAAGTGGATATCGTAGGTGAGAGTGCTGCTGGTCTTGTGGATCTGGGGAAAGGGGGCATCTGTGTAGTGAGACCTGGGATTTCACAGCTCCCTCTCCCATTCTGTATGGTCTCCCACGTATGTGGATTGATGGGTGTGGGCTATCGGAGACCAGTGAGATGACTATATGGGCAAACAAATGCATTGTCCCTCATTGCCTGTGAGGGACAGGATCCCATGGGAGCTCTATACATGCTCGAGTCCCTTCTGTAAAATGGTACGTGATGTTTGCATGGAATCCACAAAATCCTCTTATGATTAAAAAATTATGTGTGTGTGCGTGTACGCACACATATGCATATTCACATAGGTATGTTTAAGCACAGTTATAGGCACGCTCGGAGTGGGGGTGGAGGACAGAGGACAACCTTTGGGAGTTGCTTCTCTCTCCTATTGTGAGGTTTTGGACTCAGGAGGTCAGACACCTATACTTGCTGAACCATCTCCCTGGCTCGAGAATCAGCTTTGTTGCTATTGTTTTGTTGTTGTTGTTTTTGATACAGGGTTTCATGTAGCCCACACTTGGCAGGAATATTCTGTGCTAAAGGATGCCCTCCCATGATTTCTCTTTCTACCGCAGGGGTGCTGGAATTACTGGCCTTTATGCCAAGGTACCTATCGTGCAGAGGTAGGGATCAAACTCTGGTCCTCCTGGATGATAGGTCAGTACTCTGCCATTGAGCTACACCCCAGGCGTCTCTGAGACCTCACATCATCATCTCTAGACGAGTCCTAATTCCTGAACCCAGGCAGGTGGTGGTCAGAACAGTTGCCACACTGTACTGTGTATGAAATAGTGATGAGAAAAATATCTATGCAATCATTCACTGCATATTCCATTGGATTTTGTTGTGTATATGTATTTGTGCACATCAGACCCCCTGGAGGTGGAGTTAGAAGCAATTGTAGCCAACCTATTCATAGGTGCTGTGTGGGGGGCCAAACTCAGCTCCTCTCCAGAGCAGCATGTACTCTTAGCTGAGCAGCCATCTCACCAGGCCCACACATGCAACTTTTTTCTAAATGTTTTTGATCTATAGTTGAATCCACAGATATCCTGTGGACACATACCTGCTGTACACATAATGATTGTGTAAATACACCACAGCCGTTTTCAATCTGTGACACGTGGCTCAGTTTTTCACTTGCAGTAATTATGTGGTGAATCATTAAATATGTATCTTCAAAATTCAGAAGCAGAGCAGGCAAGAGAACTCTATGGATCAAGGCACTTGCAACCCAAGCTTGGCAACCTGAGTTTGATCCCTGGGACCCACGTGACAGAAGAAGAGACCCGACTCCTGCAAGTCCTCCTGTGGCAGCATGTGCACCTTCCCTGGCACGTGTGCAGCCCTACGCTTACACACACACAAAAAAGAAAGACTCACAAAAGAAAGGAATGCGTAAGTCAGTGTAATTTTGAAAAACTTTAAAAAATCAGAAGCAACTCAATATAAGAAAAGCACAAATGTCCTTAGTCGTGTAGGTGATGCCAGGGTGTGCGAACATCATGAAGGGCTATGACGATGACTGTGGGTTTTAGAGAGGTGGGGCCAGGGCCATTGAAATAGCTCAGCAGGTGCCTACCACTGTCGCTGATGACTTGAGGTCAATCCTGGGACCCACATGGTAGAAGCAGAGAACTGACTCCCCCAAGGTGTCCCCTGAAATTCACATCCTCTCCACGGCATGCATAAATACACACAGAACAAAAAAAATATAATAACAATAGAAGGTGGACCAACTCAGAAGGTCCCCCAAGGCTGAGTGAGTTCATGGCTCCAGAGCTAGAGGAGAGCTCTACAAACCATCTCTGAGCCCTCTGGAGCCCCACAGTTGGGCACCTGGGCACTCTTGTAAACAATGGTTTGATGTGGGATGTCCTTCTCTATATGTGTTGCTTGTATTGGTTAACAAAGAAAGCTGCCTTGGCCTATGGCAGAGCATAATATAGCCAGGCTGGAAGAGATATAGAGACAGAGTAGGCGGAGTCAAAGAGACGCCATGTAGCTGCTGAAGGAGGCAGATGCCATGTAGCTGCCCAAGAAGCAAGAGTAACAAACCATGAGCCTTGTGGTAAAATATAAAATCATAAAAATAAAATTTAAGGTGTAAGAGCTAGATAGAAATATGCCTAAGACATTGGCCAAACAGTGTTGTAATTAATACAGTTTCTGTGTGATTACTTGGGTCTGGGTGGCCAGGAACGAACAAGCAGTCTCCACTTAAAACCTGATTGCTGAAGCCAGACCACCCCGCAGCACAGCCCCCAGCCTCTAGTTTCTGCCCTAATACCCAGTAGACTTTGCTCTCTGCTCAGCCCCCTTTGGTCTGACCCACTTACAGCCAGGACTACATAGCAGTCACCATCGAAGAAGCTTCCATAGGTGCTGGAAGAAACAGGTACCATCTGCATAGCCTGGAGAGAGAAAGGTCACAGTGGACATGGTGACAAACGTGTAGTCCCGCCTACCCAGGAGACCAAAGCTACAGGACTGCCAATCATGTGGCTGCACTAAGTTTGGGATCAATACAGTGGCCTCCCAGGAACAGGACACCATCACCCAGGGAGGAGTGACCTGATCCAGGCTAGAAAGAGGTCATAGGAGCTACCAGAACCACCAGGTAAGGAAGCTGACCAGAAGATCTGTAGGAGGATGGGAGTTGAGGACACAGGGTCCAACAAGGTTTGGATGTTGCTTAGCTATAGAGTCCTTCTTAGGTGTGGCCCTCGGTTCCAACTTCAGGACCACAAGATACCCCAAATCAAAAAGATCAGTGCCCAGAAATGAAAGGTGGGGAAAATCTTGGCAAGTTTTAGGCCAGTGGGTAACCCTGTCTGGGAAAGGGTCAAGGGGAGGAAACAGAACAATGGGAGCTAATGGGAGCAAGGAAGTGGAAGAAGGAAAAGGCAGATGAGGAAGAGATGGAGAAAAGAGAAGGGGGTGCCAGGGGTGGCACCAGCAGCTCCCTGCAGTGTGCAGGACCTGGCTGGAGGAGACTGGGTAATGCCAGGCTTCCTCCACCCTCCTGAATCTCTAAACTCCCTTCCAGACAAGACTCACCTCGATCCTCCATATCTGTATTCCTGGAGTGGTGGTGTTGAGAGAGCCTTTGACTTGAGCAGTCAATTTGGTCATGGTGGGTGAGCCTAGAGGAGAAGGCATGTGAAAGCCACGGCCATCAAGTTAGGAGTGCCCCAGTCTCGGGTAGAGGTCACAGACTTGATGCCTAGAGGAGGAAGGGAAGCTGGCTCCCCCTAAAGGTCTTAACCCCTAGAATCTAGCCTCCAGCCTTCTCACCCAGCTTTGATGATGACCCGCTCTTATCCAAATACCTACATTGGCTCCTTTAGTATAAGTTACATAACCCAGCACTTAAAAGACACCCTCCCTCCATGCTTTTGAGACAAGGTCTTGCTATGTAGCCCAGGCTGTCCTGTGTGTCACCACACCCACTTTAAGCCTTTTCTGTAGCTTCAATCTCCTTGCTCTGTAGGCTTTTTGAGACGAGGTCTCAAGTAGCCCAGGCTGGCCTTGAACTCACTATTTCAGATTGCAGATATGCAACACTAAGCCCGATTTTAAGCATAGGAAAATCAAACCGAACAAAACACAAAAAGGGCCAGGGAGATCGCTCAGTTGGTAAAGTGCTTGTCCTAATCCCAGGATGCATGTGAAAAAAGCTTCGAGTGGCGGTGTCTGCTTGTAATCCCAGACTGCGGAGGTGGAGACCAGCATATCCCTATCTTGGCCAATGGCCTAACTGACTTGGTAAGCTTTAGACCAGTGGGTGACCCTTTCTGGGACAAAAGGGGCAGGGCGGCAGCAGGGAGCATCAAGATGGCTCTGTGAGTAAAGGTATTTGCTCATGAGCCTGAGGAGCTGAATTTAATCCCTGGAACCCACATGGTGTAAGAAGAAAACCTCAACAAATGGCCCTCTGACCTACACATGTGCACTGTGGCATGCGTGCATCCCCAGTCCCGTGACACACGTACATACACACACACCAAATATAATATTTAAAGATTTTAAAAGTGGGTGACACCGGAGTTTGTTCCCTGACCTTCACACACAGGTACTCACATGTATACACACAAACATGCACACACACACATACACACACAAAGGAAAAAGAAAAGAAAGAAAATTGTTCTTGAAGTTTATAGAGGCTCTGTTCACAAGTGTCAAACATGGAACCATAGCCTGGTCCGCGTAGTGAACTCTGGACAACCATGACTACATAGAAGACCCCGTCTCAAAAAAAGAGGGGGTGTGGGGGAGGGACCACAAATGTCCATCAGTAAATGAAACAGGAAGTAGTGTATCTACTACACTATGAAGCTGTAAGATGGAGTACAGTAATGACACACGCCCCCAGTGCAAACTGTGCTAAGAGAAAGGAGCCAATCATAAAAGCATACATATTAAATCATCCCATTTACATGACCTAGTCAGACATGCAAATCTATAGGGGCAGAGACTGTGGTTACTAGGTTTGGGCAGGAGGAACAGGGCATTAGTGCCCACAGAGTTGCCCCTGGGATGACAAGAAAGTGCTGGAATTGGAGAGTGGAGAGTGCTGCATAGCGCTGTGAATGTGTTAAATGTAGCAGAATCGCCTGGATAAAGTGGGGACCGGGGCTGGGGCTCTGTGGCAGAGAGCTTGTTTAGCATGCCCAGGCCTGGAGTTCCACCTCCAGCTCCTAAATAAATAATAGGATAAAATGACCTAGGGTGTTGATGAACACCTATAATCCCAACACTGCGGTGAAGGTAATTTAGGGTCAAACTAGCCTGGGCTATTCTATAGATTGGACTAGATAGAAGACGGATGGACGGATGAATGGATAGACATCTTCTGAGTAATTTACCATAATAATACAGGAGTGCAAGCCTGTCCGTCACCAGGCCCCAACAACATCCTCCAATCACTGCAATTGTTGCCCAGAACATTTTAAGCTTTTATTTATTTTATTTTATTTATATGACCATTTTGCCTATAGACATATGCATATCACCTGGAACCGGAGTTGCAGACAGCTATGAGCTGCCATGAGGCACTGGGAATCCAACCTGGGTCCTCTAGAGAAGCAGCCAGTCATCTTTCTAGTCCCACAGAATATCTTTTGTTTGCTTGTTTTGTTTTGTTTGTTTGTTTTGGGGGAAAGGGTTTCCCTGTATAGCCTTGGCTGTCTTGGAACTCACTCTGTAGTCCAGGCTGAAGTTGAACTCAGAGATCTGCCTCCCTCTGTCTCCCAAGAGTTTGGGATTAAAGGCGTGCACCATCACGCCCAGCTGTCGCCCAGATGTTCCTGCAAGGGCAGAGACCATTCTGTCCTCTCAGTACTAAATCCCCAGTATTAAATTGGGTGTGGTCTAATCCCAGCACTCAGGCAGAGACAGAAAGAGCCGGAGCTAAAGATCATCCTTGGCTACACAGCAAGCTTGAGGCCAGCTTGGGCTGCATTAGATGCTTTCCAATAAAAATTAGGTGCTAGGAAATGGTTCAAATGGAATGACAGAAACAACAACCAGAATTTATTCTCTGATCACCGCATGTGTGCTGGGCATGCACATGCCTACACACATACACAATCAAGCAATCAGTCAATGTAATTTTAAAAAATTAATGAAGTCTCCAATTCTCTGTTAGATGCATGAATGAGTGAAAAAAATCAGGGAAAGAGTAAGGAGAAAGGGAGGGTTTAGATGGATAGGTGAGTGGGCAGGTGGATGGGTGAGTGGGTGGGTGGATGAATGGATGGGTGAGTGAGTGAGTGGGTGGGTGGATGGATGGGTGAATGGATGGATGGGTGAGTGGGTGGGTGGATGGATGGATGGGTGAGTGGATGGATG
>JAQHUG010000154.1:1956178-1967414 GCA_028555095.1 Dicrostonyx torquatus | reverse complement strand
TGGATGGATGAGTGGGTGGGTGTGTGGATGGGTGAGTGGGTGGGTGAATGGGTGGGTGTGTGGATGAGTGAGTGGGTGGATGGATGGATGGATGGGTGATTGGGTGGATGGATGGATGGGTGATTGGGTGGATGGATGAGTGGGTGGGTGGAGGTGGGTGGGTGTGTGGATGAGTGAGTGGGTGGGTGGATGGATGAGTGGGTGGGTAGATGAGTGAGTGGGTGGGTGAATGGAAGGATGAGTGAGTGGGTGTATGACAAGCAGAGAGAAACTGCCACTACTGTCAAGCACCCTCCATCCACTGGGCTTGAAGAAGCCTCCCCTTGCCAAGCTGTCCCTAGCTCTGCCTTTTTCTGTTTGGACCTGTAGCTGTGTTTGTTCCAGCTGCTGATCAGAGTCACTTGGGAGCTTTTTAAAAATACTGATGCTTCTGAGCTCAGAGCCTGCATCCCTAGGGGTTCTGATTTAATTAGACCAGAATGAGGCTTAGAGCTTAGATACTTTATTTCTGCCAGAGATGAGAGGCCTGAGTCCTTTGAAATCTGGCCATGATTCCTGTTGTGAGCCACAGTGAAAACTACTTGTGCCTGGTTTCTCTCATGCCATTTTTTCAACCCTCTCCACCTGTATGACAGCCACCCATTCTTCACATGCCTGCCCCAAACTGAGCAGGAGTCAGTTACCCCCCATGACTGTTCCTTGGCCTAGTGACTAACAAGCGAAAGGTCGAGTGCCCTACATTGACAGCTCCATGTCTCCAGCTAATCTCTCCGTGCACTTTGGCTTTGAGTCACGTCTTGGGTAATAAATGGCTTGGCCTTTACCTCTTATAGATTCCCTCTTCTCAGCCCTGCAGGCTGACTTATCTTATGTTCTGCCCGCTCTGGTCAACCCGCCCCTTGGTGATCCAGGCCACCTGTCCATCTTGGGAAGCTTGCTGTGTTTGCAGAAGCTCCATGGGTCTGACTCCACCTGATCCCGCTATTGGCAAGACTGCAAACATCACATATTCCTTAGCATGAAGAGTTACACGCACACACACACACACACACACACACACACACACACACAATCCTTTTGGTTCAGCAAGACCAATTCGAGTAAAGAGGACAGTATTTTCTATTTCATTCCTGCCATCTTTGTTACAATTACCCTTTCTCTAAGACTCTTCTGCACTCCCTGAGTGAGGAATGTGGGTCATGGGTGAGCTAAGAGCAGAGGTCTACCAGATGGATGTCCTGGAGCAAATTGGCAGCAGAATGAACTAATGATAGACACAGGTGTGCCTATTGTCACCAGGGAGGGGACATCTCCCTGAAGAGAAGTGAGATTGGGACCCTTCTACCTACCTCCCCGCCACAACAGCCTAAACAGAGAGGGGACAGCCTCCTTAGGGCCAAGTGATGATGGCTGATTCTCAGACGCGGCCAATCCAACCCCATCAACACCTCCAGTTGCTTCTGCACCTCCCATCTTGGTCAGAGCAAACACCTCTCCCTGTTCCCAGATGAACTCCTCAGTTCCCCCTAAACTTTAGAGAGGACTGGATGGCCCTCATCCCCCGACCCGACAGCAAGGAACCTGGGGTGGGTATTTCCTCAACTTGAACTCACTGACTGGTCTGCACCCTTTTATGGCCCTAGCTGTCACCCAGAGAACCAAAAGTCTGTGTAGAATTTCAGACACCTCCCCCCTTCCATTCTGTCCCAACAGTCAGCCCCCTAACAGTCTGTCTACCACACTCTCTTCTGGCCTTCTGGCACCCTGACTTCAAGAATCCTAGCCTGGTGGCCACCCTGGTGCCCGGGCTACACCTCTCTCTGCTTTTCTACCTCTTCCGGACTCAGTCAGGACACACTTCCTACAGGAAGCCTTCCCAAAATTCTGAGGCTGGCAGGGAGTCCTTTCTCAGGGTCCCACTATGTCCCAGACTGATGGCTTTCTCAGCCCTGACCACACAGTGATGAAAGAGCATTTTTGTAAGTCTAAAGTCCCCAGGCTCCACAACCTATACAGGTGGATTTTTTTTTTGATGGTAGCAGTTTCTTGTTTTGTTTTTGAGACAAAATCTTACTCTATAGCCCAGGCTAGCCTCAAATATACAGCAATCCTCCTGCTTCAGCCTCCCAAGTGCTCAGATTATACACAGGAATAATCACAGATGTTTGTAGCTGCCAGCTCATTGTCTATAATAGGAACACACAACTGGCCCTCATATAGCTGAGACTGAACTTGGGAACGGAAGAAGTTCTTCACTGGGCTTTAGACAGATTTAGAGTCTTGTCTCCAGCCACCCATCCTTCCTTATCTGCTGTCCTATTATTTTTGGGGTGCAACTTTGGGGAACCCTAGTGTGCTGCTATGAATCTTAGTTCCCAGTATGCTGCTCTTAACTAGACAGGAGTGTGGTAACAGTGAGTTAGGTCACTCCTCCTTATATGAATGAAGGATACACTGCTACCCAGGGTCTGGGAGCCCACCAGAAGCAGATACTCCCAACCTCCAAGTGACAGGAAGATTCCTGGACAGATGGCCTTGGACAGAGTAAGTCCCAAAATTCTAGGCAAGCTAGGCTTTCATGCCCAGCTCTGGTAAAAGAGATCAAGGTGACTGGTGAAACAGAGGGGCCACTTCTAGGGCAGGGGCGATGTCCAGGCCCGACAAGGCCTACACGACCCTGTAGCCTCCTACTCCTGCCTCTCCCCTTCCTCTGGGCTCAATCACTGGATTTCTGGTGGCCGCAGTTTACACTCCTGAGGTCCCAGGAGTGTCAGAAAATGGTGACACAAAGAAAAAAAAAACATTTCAGATAAAGAAGAAGTGGACCAAGAGATGAGCAGCAAGAGAGAATGACTATAGTCAAGGAGACCGATAATCCCAGCTTTCTCAGGACTGTTCTGATTTCAGTTCTAGAAATCCTAGTCCTAAGGATCCACCTTAGCCCCATGCACCCTGTATGAATGGCACCTGAAGTGCAGAGAGGGTGAGTTACTGGGTAGGGGCCCGTGAGCTTCCTTCATTGAAGGCCCAGGACAGCATGCTGGCTTCTTGTTTCTTCCAGAACCTCAGAATGCCTTACCTCATTTCCCAAACCAACGTGCTACAGACAGTCCAGGCTGCCAGAGAGAAGCAAGGACCCTGTCCCTTTCAATCACCTGTGGTCCCCATGCGTCCCTATCCAATTGCCTTACCTGTCTGGAAGAGGCAGCCACCACCTGGGAGATCTTAGGAAGTTGTGGCAAGCTGGCTGTGCAGGAGAACAACCTTTGTCCTCACCCCCCCTCCTAGGAACTTCCTTCACCATATAAGGGAAGATAGGGCCCCAGAGAGAAAGAATAGATGAGGGGGTGGGGTAGTAAGTGCCCAGGTCCCTGGGAACCTAGGTGCCAACAACAGCCAGACAGTCAGAGCTGCTGTGTGCCCCACCCTTGGCTCCAGAGCTGCAGGGATGGGGCACACTTCCGCTCAGGACTGGGGCACTCCCTGCAGATGGACAACCCCTACCAGGGCAGGCTACAGGTGTCTGGACCATTCTTTCTTCCCACCAGGAAGGGAACTCAGTTGTCTACTCTCCTGCCCTAGAAGGATTGCAGGGGAAAGGGGGCACTACAACACACAGACTCTTGGGCCTTGCAGCTGGAACTTAGGCACATAGGCCAGGGTTCCCTTGGGGACAGGTTGGGCCCCTGGCACCCCTACAGGCCTCATCTAGTCAGCATGACCCTCGCTCAGTGGGCACAAGGACCCTTCCAGTCCTCCCCCTCCGTGAGCCACAGACTCCACCTGGAGGTTTTATGAGTTACCATAAACCATGCCTTTGAACCCTGCTCTGCTGTCTTCTCCCAGGAGCCAAGGGCCCCCACCTCCCTGCCCTGGACCTGGGGATCTGCCTCGCTGCCCTCTGCTGTAGGTCTCACTTGGCCAGCTTCGAGGATGAACTGGAAACGGTGGCCTCGTTCCTGCTGCCTGTAGAACTTCTGTCACCTCGGAATCTTGGTCCTTTAGGAGGACAAGATGAAGAGGGTAGGATGAGGGAAGCCAGCCCCTTAACCTTCCCAAGAGCTCTAGAGACTGAATCGAGTGTGTGTGTGTGTGTGTGTGTGTGTGTGTGTGTATGCACATCCGCGCATGAGGGCCCATGCACAGTCAGTGAAGAAAGTAAACACACAGCAGGTGCTGTTTTGTTTTGAAATAATGTAGTGCCCTTTCTTGTGAATGAAAAGGATGTATGTTCACTTAGTTATAAGCAAAACTATCTCAGACCCTTTTCCAGTGTGTGTGCTGTGCACATCTACTGTATGTGTCTTCTATCAGCATGTGTGTGTGTACTTTTTACCCAGACATACACCTTTTAGGTTCCTTGATTTATTTTTATGAGTATGGGTGTTTTGTCTATGTACTACGTGTGCCTGTGGAGGCCTAAAGAGGATGTGAAATTCTCTGGAACTGGAGTTAGGGATGCTTGTTAGCTACCATATGGGTGCTGGGAAGGGAGCCTGGGTCCTCTGTAAGCAGCAGTGCTTTTGGCAGCTGAGCCATCTCTCCAGTCCCACACACACCTTTTAAAGCAATTAATTAGTTATTATTATTCTCATCATAATTATTATTTTGTATGTGGAAGTCAGAGAACAACTTTCGGGGCTGGGTCCTCTCTTTCCATTGAGGGTTCCAGGATTGGCTATCAGGTTCAAGCTTGTGCGATGTCTTTACCCACCAAGCCATCTCTACTGCCCACAAACATTTGTCTCTGTCTTCATTTCCAGTCTCCCCACAGTGTATTCCAATGACAGCAAAGCTCCTGATAGCAAATAGCTCAGGACGGGGTCTCCAGACTCTGTCCAGCTACTATCATTGCTAAACGCTTGCCTGCCGACTACATCCACTCTCACTGTGGGTGTGGGCTCAGTGATACAGCACACACTATGGGCCCGGGGTCAGTTCTCATATTACACTGGTTGTGGTGGCCCATGCCAGTAGGAATTGCTGAAGGAGGTGGAGGCAGGAGGATCACCAAGTCAAGGCCTGCCTGGACCAGGTGGTGGTGGTGGTACACACACACACAAGTAGATCTTTGTGAGTTCAAGGCCAGCCTGGTCTACAGAGAGAGTTCCAGGACAGCCAGGGTACACAGAGAAACCCTGTCTTGAAAAACCAAACCAAACAAACAAAAACCCCCAAATAATCACAGGGCCATGCTCTACAGCCCAGCTTGCCTGCAATTTATAATCCCTACATCTTATTGAGTACCAGAGATATAGGTGTGTGCAACCAGATCCAACAGAGAATACGTGTGTGGGTTTTTTGGTTTTTGGTTTTTTGCTTATTTGTTTTTTGGGAGGGAGGGGTTGTTTTGTTTTGGGTTTTAGTTTTTCAAGACAGGGTTTCTCTGTGTAACAGCCCTAGCTGTCCTGGAACTAGCTCTTGCAGACCAAGCTGGCTTTGAACTCACAGAGATCCACGTACCTCTGCCTCCCAAGTGCTGGGATTAAAGGCGTGTGCCACCACCACCAGGCAAATACATGAGTTTAAAAGTTGTTTTATGACCGGAGAAATGGCCCAGTGGTTAAAAACACTGGCTGCTCTTGTAGAAGACTCTGACGGGATTCCCAGCGCACACAGAACAGCTCACAGACCTCTGTGATGTCAGTTGCAGGGGAACTGATGTCCTCTTCCGATTTCTAGGGGTGCCAGCCACAAGCACAATGCACATACATACACGCAGACAAAACCTCCTGCTTCACAAAATAAATAACTCTAAAACAAACTGCTTCAAAGTATTGGAGATGTAGCTCGGTGATAAACTATGGGCTTGAAATAGGAAAAGACTTGAGCGCAATGTCCAGCATCCAAATAAATACATGGATTTCTAATTTCTTTCTTTCTTTTTTGGTTTTCGAGACAGGGTTTCTCTGCAGCTTTGGAGCCAGTCCTGGAACTAGCTCTTGTAGACCAGGCTGCTCTCGAACTCACAGAGATACGCCTGCCTCTGTCTCCCGAGTGCTGGGATTAAAGGCGTGCGCCACCACCACCACCCAGCTAATTTCTAATTTCTTGTTATGATAAACATCAACCATATAGAAAAGCAGAAACAAGTGTGACAGCCATCTGTGGATTAAGGAGCTAGCATATTGGCCATGTGTTTATGATGTATATAAACGTGTTTGAAAGAAAGCTTCATGAAATACTATTACTTTGCAGCCAGTGTTCATCCCTTTCTGCTCTGTAGCTTGAATACGGTCTTCATAACTGAGAGTGTGTGCCAGCATTTACTACACCACCAGCTCTCCGGTCCATAGTCCACCGGTTATCTCCACCCTGACCTTATCAGCCTTTGCATGTGGAGTCAGATTAGGAACAAAGATTTCCTTCGGCTGTCACGTCTTCTCAGCGTTTTTTAATCTAGAAAAGTCTCTCCCCTTTCCCCATGACCTCAGACAAGAGAACCATCTTACAGGGTGTTTGCCTTATGGGTAAGCCCCAATTTTCCTTTATGGTATTATTTATTCACACTTTTAAAACAATAATAACAAAAACGCAAACACACAAGGTCTCATTAACCCAAGCTGGCTTCAAACTTGCTTTGTAAAACCAAGGACAACCTGGAACTTCTGATCCTCAGGCCTCCACCTCCCCAGTGCTGGGATCATAGGAGTGCACCACACCTTTTATTTTTTTAAGGAGGTGCTGGGACTGAATTTGAGGCTCTGTGCATGCCAGGCAAGCACTATATTAACTGAGCTACCTCCCCAAGCCCTATGATGCTTTTTTCCTAGGGTCAAAATTCAGCTTTATTTATTATTTTATAGAGACAGAAACTCACCCAGTAGCTACACTGACTTTGGACCCATAATCCTCATGTGTCAGCCACACAACATGTGCCAGCTTGCTTTTTTAAAAAAAATATTATGTCCTTATATTGAGTGTGATGGTGCATGCTTGTAATCTTAGCACTTTGGAGGCAGAAGCAGAAAAATCAGAAGTTCAAGACCATCCTCAGCTTCATAGTGAGTTCAAGGCCAGTGTGAGCTATGTGAGATCCTGTCAAAACAAACAAAACATTGAGTTTTAGGCATTATATTATTATTATTTTGTTGTTATTCTCCTACCATTTCTTAAAGCCTAAAGTAGATTTCAATTAAACACTTTCTTTAGAAACACTTAAGAGCCCTGCCTTCTGAAAGAAAAACCATCATTGTATCATTGGGGAATCTTCCTAAGGCAAGATGCCAATCTGCAGGTCCAGGGGTGGGGTCAGAGGTTCCCTGGAGATGCTGATACTGCTGGTCCTTGAATGAGTCCATTCTTTCAGCACAAGATCAAAGGTCACCACACTGAATTACATCAGAGGACACTAGTGTCAAGTTATTCCAGCGTAAAGCAATGTAAAGTTTGATGTCTCGCTTACGGCAGCAGGTCCCACTTCCTATTAGGAATCATCCTGGTTCATAGTGTGTACCTGTGCTCCCAGCCACTTAAGCAGCAGAAGCAAGGGAATTGCTTGAGCCCTAGACCTCATCTCAAAAATCAAAGAAATAACAGACCCACCACCACCACAACAAAAAAGTCACAATTATGACAGGTTGAGACTAACACACAAAGCCTTTGGTTTCTCACTTCGTACTTCTTTAGCAGTTGTCATTTTGTTATTAATTTTTAATTAATTAATTTTAAATTACAGGGCTGATGATTAAAAGTGTTTTGTGTACAGTTAGCAGATGCTGAACTAAGCCCTCTCTCAGATCTGTTCTTCCCTTTCTTCCTCCCTCCCTTCTTTTTTGTTAAATGTAAAAAAAAAAAGTATTTATTTTCTGGGGAAGAGGAGTTCTGGAGGCATGTTGTATGATGTTTCAGCTTGTAAATTCCTGTCCTAAGCTGGGCAATGATAGCACACGCACCATTAGTCCCAGCACTCGGGAGGCAGAGGCAGGCAGGTTTGGTCCCTACACTCACAGGCAGCCCAAAACCACCTGTAACTCCAATTCTATGGGCTCCAATACCTCTTCTGTCCTCTACAGACACAGCATACATGTGATACGCATGCGTGTGGGGAAAACATTCATCTATACATAAGAATTATTTAATAAATAAAGCTTACAAGAAGTCCATTGTCACTTTGGCTACACAGTGACTATGAAGCCAGCCAAGGCTACACAATGAGACCCAGTCTCAAAAATAAACAAAAAAACCAAACCAGGGCCAGTGAGATGGTTCACGGGATAAAGGCTTTGTTGCCAAGTTGAGGACCTGAGTTCACTCCTTGAAACTTATCCGGTAGGAGGAGACCCCTGCAAGGTGTTCTCTGGACTCTGTGTGTGAGCACCTGGGCAGTACACTAAATCAATTAACTAAAAACAAATAAAAGAAAAAAATTTTTCTCTGGGGCTGGAGAGATGGCTCAGTGGTTAAGAGCATTGCCTGCTCTTCCAAAGGTCCTGAGTTCAATTCCCAGCAACCACATGGTGGCTCACAACCATCTGTAATTGGATCTGGTGCCCTCTTCTGGCCTGCAGGCATACACACAGAATATTGTATACATAATAAATAAATAAATAAATAAATATTAAAAAAAAAATTTTTCTCTGATATTCCTGGTTCATCTCCCAAGGTTTTACCATTTTATACTACTGACACCAGTGTTGTACCAAGTTTCCCACAGAGTGAGTGTGTGTGTGTGTGTGTGTGTGTGTGTGTGTAACAAGCATCTTCACTGGTGTGTCTCTACAGCTGGATACGGTCACTCCCCTCCTTGTTCACCCCTGACCAGAAGCAGTTCAGTCACACTTCCTGCCCAGGTCATTTATCGACTCCCACATCCATCCTGCCTACCTGGTCACTCTGCCATCGGCACAGTTCAGACCCATTCCTCACCTCCAGGACTGTGACTGCCTCCTTCTGGTCGAGTCTTACTACCCATCACTTAGTTTCCAGTGTGCAGGTGACAGGTGTGTCCACACCCACCTTAGTTTCCAGTGTGCAGGTGACAGGTGTGTCCACACCCACCTTAGTTTCCAGTGTGCAGGTGACAGGTGTGTCCACACCCACCTTAGTTTCCAGTGTGCAGGTGACAGGTGTGTCCACACCCACCTCAGTTTCCAGTGTGCAGATGACAGGTGTTTTTACACACCTTTCCCGCTTATGGGATCTTCATGTCCCCTCAGTTGTATCCTGTGTCTATTAAAATAATGAGGGACACTTTCACTAGACATGGTACACGACCTTAGGACGGTGAGGATTGTCATGAATTCAAGGTGAGCCTGGATTACATATCAAGACCTCATCTCAAAAATTAATAAATGAATGAAAAAGAAGAAAGAGCTGGCAAGGTAGCTCAGTTGGGAGAGTGCTTGCTTAGAATGCATGAAGCCCCAAGTTGGATCCTCAGAACCTCATAAATCCAACTTGGTGGTCCATGCCTGTAATCCTATTACTGGAGGGGGCAGGCAGGAGGATCAGGAGTTCAAGACCATCCTTACACAGTGAATTATATAGTAAATGTGAGATTAGCCTGGTCTACATGAAATCTGTCTGTAAGTAAATAGATTAAAACACAATGAAAATAAAAATAAAGCTGGGCGGTGGTGGCACATGCCTTTAATCCCAGCACTCGGGAGGCAGAGGCAGGCGGATCTCTGTGAGTTCGAGGCCAGCTTGGTCTACAAGAGCTAGTTCCAGGACAGACTCCAAAGCTACAGTGAAACCCTGCCTCAAAAAAATAAAAATAAAAAAAGAAAAGAAAAATGTCAGATGTGGTGCACACCTTTAATCCTAGCACTGGGGAGGCAGAGGCAAGTGGATCTCTGAGTTCAAGGCCAACCCTGGTCTACAGAGTGAGTTCTAGGACAGCAAAGGCTACACACACACACACACACACACACACACACACACACACACCAACCAAACAACAAACAAACAAATAAATAAAATATGAGAGGTCACCCCTTAATCTACAGCTCCTTTCCCATCATCCTCCACTCGGGTGCCGTTCCAACATTCTTGTCTTTCGCTATACTCCGTGCTACAGCCAGCTCTGAGGCCTTGCTCAGGAGCTCATCCTTCGCACTCCAGCCATCTTGCTCACCCCTCTTCTTTACGCCTCACTCCAGCGCGGAATTGCTGCTCAATCCCCTGGGGCTGTATGGTGAGGGATCCATGTGAGGGTTCCCAACCTCCCAAGCTTTTCACAGGTGTTCCCAGAATTCGAGTGCTGAGGTCATTTATCTGCTCCCAATTTCTCTTTCACACTAGGTGATATGATGTTCTCTGTAGGTTCCATTCTGGTGAGTGGCATGAAGTCAGTATTCTTGTCCTAATAGATGTGACTGTGCCTTAACAGGACTTGTAGGGCTCAGCCATGACAAGGTGGATAGAGGCCTGAGTTTCAGATTTCCCTAAGGCAGCATCTGGGTCCAAGAAAGGCCACCCAGGAACAGACCATCCAAGGGGAAAGTACCTATTGTCCCAAAGGAAATTCTTAATATTCAAACCATTGTAGATAAGATGTACCTTAGCCCAGTATATACCCATCCCTTGTTACCAAGACATCCCTAGACAAAAGTCAGCCAATTAGGGGTCCTGAGCCTTAGAAATCCCTCACCCTAAATTCTGCTATGATAAAAACCCCACCCCAACAGATTCAACACAATGCCCATCAAAATCCCAGGAAAATTCATCAAAGACCTTGAAAGAATGGTACTCAACTACATATGGAAAAGCAAAAAACCCAGGATGGCCAAAACAATCCTGTACAATAAAAGAACTTCTGGAGGCATCACAATCCCTGACTTCAAACTCTACTAGAGAGCTACAGTATTGAAAACAGCCTGATATTGGCATAAGAACAGACAGGAGGACCAGTAGAACCAAATAGAAGACCCAGATATCAATCCACACATTTTTGAACACCTGATATTTGATAAAGAAGCAAAAAAATATCAAATGGAAAAAAGAAAGCATATTTAACAAGTGGTTCTGGAATAATTGGATATCAACATGTAGAAGAATGAAAATAAACCCATATCTAACTCAAGTCCAAATGGATCAAAGACCTCAACATAAAGCCGGCCACACTGAACCTTATAGAAGAGAAAGTGGGAAATACACTTGAACACATTGGCAAGGGGAACCACTTCCTAAATATAACCCCAGCATCACAGACACTGAGAGAAACAATTAATAAATGGGACCTCCTGAAACTGAAAAGCTTCTGTAAAACAAAGGGCATGGTCAACAAGACACA
>JAQHUG010000154.1:1931290-1956041 GCA_028555095.1 Dicrostonyx torquatus | reverse complement strand
AGGCCAGCCTATTTTTACAAGAGCTAGTTCCAGGTCAGGCTCTAAAGCTACAGAGAAACCCTGTCTCGAAAAAGAAAGAAAGAAAGAAAGAAAGAAAGAAAGAAAGAAAGAAAGAAAGAAAGAAAGAAAGAAAGAAAGAAAGAGAAAGAAAGAAAGAAACTGGACACCAAAAGAACACATAATCCAATTTTAAAAAAAATGGAGTACAGACCTAAACAGAGAATTCTCAATAGAGGAATCTAAAATGGCTGAAAGACACTTAAGGAAATGCTCAACATCCTTAGTCATCAGATAAAGGCAAATCAAAACGACTCTGAGATTCCATCTTACACCTGTAAGAATGGCCAAGATCAGGGGTTGGAGAGATGGCTAAGTGGTTAAGAGCTCTGCCTGCTCTTCCAAAGGTATTCCCAGCAAGCACATGGTGGCTCACAGCCATCTGTAATGATATTTGGTGCCCTCTTCTGGCCTTCAGGGATACATGCAGGCAGAGCACTGTATACATAATAAATAAATTAAATTAAAAAAAAAATGGCCAAGATCAAAAACACTGATGACAATGGGTTAAAGGGAAATCTTAAAACAGCGGTTAATCAGATACCTATTCCTTAAAAAAAATGTTCTTGAAAAAAGAAAAAAAAATCAGATACCTACAAGGACATTTGAAGCAAACAGATGTTTGGACACCCTGGTGGGGTCACTTTGACCAGGGCTGTCACAGTTTCTTGGGAATGTTTATGACTTTGCTGGGCTGCATTCACCCCCTTTTGTTAGGACCTGTCTAAAACGGAGTTCTTTTTTAAAATGGAGTTTTTGTCTACTCCCTCAGATCTCCTTGTGGGTTTTGGGGGGATCTCTGCAGTCTGGGCATAACAGTACTAATTACATTTTGAGCTTTCACTAGCAAGATGGAGCTGAGACAAGTGTCTGGTGCTAGATGCTAGCTACCTGGATGAAGGTATCTCCTGACACAAATGTGATTGGTGGCCACCTGGTGTGGGAGGTCCGTCTGTATATGTGTTGCTTTTATTGGTTAATGAATAAAGAAGCTGCTTTCGGCCAATGGCTTAACAGAATGTAACCAGGCTGGAACAGATAAATAGAGAAGGAGTAGGCGGAGTCGGAGATGCCATGTAGCCACTGGCCGGCACAGACATGCCAGAACCTTGCCCATAAGTGCTGGTAAGCCACAGCCACATGGTGATACACAGACGAATAGAAATGGGTTAATTTAAGATATAAGAGTAAGCCAGAAATACACAAGCTATTGACCAAACAGTACTGCAAATGGGTCTGGGCAGCTAGGAACGAACTAACAGCCTTCCACCTACAGCCACCAGAACTTTTCCTCCTAAACTGATGTGTAGGGTATTCCTGTAATCCCATTACTTGGGAGTTGGAGGCAGGAGGCTCAGATGATCAAGGTTATCCTTAGCAACATTGTCGAGTTGAGACCAGTCTGGTTGACATGAGACCCTGCCTGGAACAAACTAACAAAGCAAGATTCCTATCTAGAAGCTAAGATAATATTCAGGATAACATTTCTAAGTCCCGGTATCTTCAGCCTGTCTCTTGAAGCATCTCACTTGACTCCAATCTGCAAGCATTGCAGTATCTTCCATTCTGCAAGTATTGACTCTGCCGGCACTGGCCAGCATAAGCATTGCCTGGTGAGAAGTCTTTGCTTTGCTACCGCTGACTTGACAACACCGCAGACCCTCTTCGTGTCATTTTGGATGTCATGGTCTCCCTGACCATCTGGACAATTTATTCTAAGGAAATGTGGTGTTTTTATTTTCATCACAAGACCTCAACATGATTTTTAAACTTGTTTTGTTTGAACTTATTTCTGCTTTGTGTGTGTTGCAATAAGCAATTCCAAAGTCATCTTCATTTCAGGTGGCACATCCTTTGACTGGGAGCTCGTCCTCTCCGTGGTGGAATTAGGACCCTTTAGGTTAGATTACCACTTTTGTTAAATTTTCTGTGCCTGGTGGTAGAGAGTTTAACAACGATCAAAGACCAAGTATGATATGGTTTCTATAGAAACTCTTTGTCCCCCAGAGATAGGACTCCTCTGTGTAGCTCTGGCTCTCCTGGAACTCATCCTATAGACCAGGCTGGCCTCGAACTCACAGAGATCCACCTGCCTCTGCCTCCCCTGTGCCGAGATTAAAGGCATACGCTGGCACTGCCCAGATGAGATACTCTTATCTTACCTCTTTTCCTTAAATTATAGGTTGCATTCACACCTGCGCTTTGATATGGCTAAAACCTCCTTTTTCTCTTTTCCAGACTTACTTTTAATTAATTAATTATGCTTTAATTTTGTAACTATTCCCAATCGGCCCCTGAGGGATTTACACTCAGAGGCGTCTCTGGAGTAACTAACTCCAAAGAAAAGTTAAGGATGTTCAGAATCTCATGTGATCCTGGAAAAAGAATGCTCGTATTTAAAAAATACCACGTATCCCTCCAAAATTAATGGCATTTTTCTTTTTTAGTTTTATGTGTGTTTTGCCTGCACTTAACGCGCACCACATGCCTGCAGAGGCCAGAAGAGGGCACCAGATCTCTTGGGACTAGAGAGTCACCATGTGGGTGCTGGAAGTTGACGCCGGATCATTTGAAAGAGCAGTCAGTGCTCTTAACTGCTGAGCCATCTTTTCCAGCTCCAGGAATTAATGTTACTTGCACTGGGACGAGTTCCTTGAGAGCAGAAGCAAACCTGACACTGACTGGTGCTGACAAGGAAGTGCCCACACTTGTGGTTGAGTTTAACTGCGTGGGCAGAGGGTGTGTGGTTGCCGGGTTGGGGAGTTTAACTGTGGGTCTCAATGGAAGCTGGTGTTCTGCTTGTCTGGCCTCTGGGAATGCAAATTTGAGGCGACTACTGTTTGCATACAGAGCAGGAAACCAAGCCAGAGCCTGACTGAGGGCGGACGGAGGCCAGGGAAGGATATAAATCTTGCAGAAGGTTCTCCTGGTCCAAGTAGTTCCAGACCAGAGCTGATTCCAGTGTAGGCTTCTTCTCGGGTGGAAGTTTCTTGGCTCTTTTCTATCAGGTAAAGTAGTAGGGTGGGGTAGAGTAGGCAGAATGTGGTAAGGGACCATTTCCACACCTATTGCAGACACACACACACTCACACCTGAAGCAAAGGCGACTCGGGGCTAAATTCTTGGTAAAGAGGTATGGATGGCCTTGGGGAGGTGGAGCTAGGGGATGGGGACCAAAATTTGGGAGGGGTATACCCCCCTTTCTCCACTCTGTATGGTGGGGAAAGGCTGAGCTCCACATATTCGGAGGGGTGATTGATGCAAGCTTCGATCCGTCCAGACCCGGGGTATTCTAGACCCGGGAGTGCCAGAATTGCGAGCCGGGGAGGCCCCTAGCGGCAGGCGTTGGCTTTGGCCGGGCACTTCCTGCCCCGCCCAGGCAGGGTTCGCGGAAGATGAATTTGGCTGGAGGGGCGTGGTCAGCGCTGGCCGGGGTCCGCAAGGCCGGATCAGGGCGTGGGGCGTGACCAGGGCATGGCCAATGCAAGCAGGAGGCCACCGGGCGCCCTGGCGTCCGCCCCACCTAGTCCCCTCCCTGCTGGCCCCACTGCCCGGAAGGCTTGGACCGAGGACAGCCCGTGTCTGCCTGGCTTTCCGCCTCCCGATCTGCTCCGGGCAGGCCCCGCCCCGCATTCCAGCGGTGGGGGCTCCGTGGGGTTTGTGTATTCTTTTATTTATTTAGAGTGTGTGTATACGTGGGGGCGAGCTCGTGCCATGGTACGTGTTGGGAGGTCAGAGAACAACTTGCGGCGGTTCATTTTCTCTTTCCGTCACGTGGGTTCTGGCAACCGAACTCAGATTGACCAGATGCCCAGACAGTCCCCTCCGGGCCAATTTCTTCTCATCCAACAAGGTTCTGAAAAGCAGTCACAGGTGTAGGCCATTCACGCACTTCAAGTTCCCTCCCCCAAAAACCACAGAGACAGGATAGGAAAGCTTTCTCTTTAGTTATCACACTGAGGTGCTGGTCAGAGAGAAGGCACTTAATAGGGAAGGTCATCCGATTCAGGCCAACCATATCCTCTCTCCCTTCAACTCCCTTGGCACTTGTTTGTGGGTCCACTTAACCCTCATATTCTGGGGGAGAGAGCCCAAGGGCTTGAACTCTAGACTCGGGTGGGTTTAGAAAGTCAGTTGGCAGAGTGACCTGGGAGCTGCCCCCAGCCAGCAGGGGGCCACGGAGGAGGCTGCAGGGAGTGAGGTGGGGGGTGTGAGTTGGCACGGGGCGGGGGGACCAGTTAAGTAAGTTTTCTTGGAGACTTCCGGAAGCCCACAAGAAGGTTCCACTTCCCGCAGATACTCTGAAGCCACCGGTGAAGTCTGGGGCTTTGGGGTGAGACACGGATGAAGCAGACCCCCTCCCACTCAGCTGTCTGGACTAGCTCACTGCTGGGCACGGGAGGTACTCAATAAATGTTTTTTGGATGAACAGAGTAAAAGGGCTGTGACAGCCAGAAGACCGGGCCTGTGACCCCTCACAGCCTAGCTTGTTTCATTTAGAAAACAGTAGTTTTAAAAATGTACAAATCCTTGCCCTCCCTCCCCCAATTTCTGGGCCCAGGGAAGGGGTGAGGAAGGAGTGTCTATTCCCACCCTTACCTCGCTCCTTCCCTTAAGAATCTATATACACATGTACATATTTATATGGCACCACGGGGGAGTCCTGCCAAGCCCCAGGCTTTAGGGATATTGGGGGCTCAAATGATAAAGGGTGCAGCCATCAGCCTTGGACAAGCTGAACTGGGAGTGTTCCCTAAGGAAGGTCCCCTCTTTTATAAGTGATAATAATAGTCTTTCTCCCTCTCCTTCCCTTGCAGAAACTGGTGGGGCACCATCATCCCAGGAAGGAGGGAAAGGGGAGAGGCTGGTTCCTCCCAGGTCAGCCTAGATCTGAGAAAAGCTGACCAGCAAAGAGGGTTCTATGCAAGGCACTTGGTGTCCACTGTTCCCAGACTGGGGGTGGGGGCAATCCAAGGCATGGGGCAGCAAAAACCTTGCCCCTACCCCCAAAGCAGAACTGGGGCTAAGATACCCAATTTGGCAGCAGAGAAACATGGCAGCATGGAGAAGAGAAGACAGAAGGGGGAGCAACAGGCAGGCCCCCCAGGTCCCCTGAGAAGAGGGGAAAAAATTTGAAGGCACTAATACAGGGGGCCAAGGGCTCACTGTCCTCCGTGCAGCCCGGCAGGGGAGACACGTTCTTCCCCAGGGCCATGGATATTGCATAGCCCATGAGGTTTTCTTAACAGCACAGGCAGGCTCCCACAGTCTGATGGGAAAAGGCTTGGGCCTCAGTGAGGGGCAGATCCTGGCCCCAAGACACCTCACTAGCTCCCAGGCCTAGGCTGCCTGAGCACTGAGTACACGTCCTCCACACGGCTGAGTTGCTCGAAGAAGGGTAAGAGATCGTGTAGCTCGGTGTCACTCATGTTGTCAAACCAGGAGGCTACTGGGACCTGGGGGACGACAGGGAAGTGAGGAGGGCAGGTGTCCAGGGGGCCCCACGGCTGGCCCAACCCCTGCCCACACAGCACACGCATAGATACCACCTAGCTCTGTTCTCATAGAGACTTAGGCTTGTTGTACTCCGTGTGGTTAGGATCCCAGCTGGGACACACTAAACAGACCATGATTGGCAGCTTGGAAACTGCCAGATGGGGACCCCAGTCCGAAGTGAGTACATCCACCCAGGCATAGAGGGAAATATGTGAGCAGGCAGCAGCCCCCACCCTCACCTTCACCCTGCATAGAGCCGGGGAGGCCACTAGGGCTCATCCCATGCTCCTGTCCTGTCTCACGTGTACTCACGGCATTGTCTGGATGGAAGACGTAGGAGGCGGGGGAGTTGTCTAAGATGAGCACCCGCCGCAGGTCTCGGCCCAGCCTGCTCAGGTCCTTTACATAGTTCCCCCGATGGAAGACACACGACTCTCGAAACAGCCGGGCGCGGAAGGCTCCCCATTTGTCCAGCAGGTCAGCTACAGGGTCTGCATACTGGGGGTAGGAGGTAAGTCATTCTCCTGAGCGAGCAGCGAGCTCAGGACTGCATCTGGTGGCATGCTGATGGTGGGTGGGAGGGTATGGTTGCCCGACCCTGGGCAAAGGCTCACCTTGGCAAGGCTGGCAGTGAACAGTACACACTCAAAGAGCTCGCCCATTCGCTGGAGGAACTCATCCACATAGGGCCGCTTCAGCACGTAGACCTGGGGAATGAGCCAATGAGGGAACTGTTGGCCAACAGGCTCAGGGGTGGTAAACAGTAAGGGGACTGGAATAGTAGAAGAGGCGGGGAGTCCATGGAGGCTGGCCCAGGATCTGTTGCTCCCTCAGTCTGCGAACTGCCCAACCATCCCCCTTCCTGAAGAGTTTGGAATGTAATTCCAGGGGTTCCCACCTCACCTAGTGGAAGTCACTAATCCCCAGCCCCTTTTTCACCTTGGTCTTATTTATCCAAATACAGGAGCCCAGGTTAGCCCTCTCACCCCAAGGCTGCAGGGCACCGGCCCCCGAGCCAAGTAATGGAGAACAGGCTGGCCAGCACCACAACCTATCCTGAATTACTTGAACTGGGTCCCGGGCAGTGGGGGCAAGAGGGGCAAGAGGACCCCACAATTCTGCAGGTCTGGAAGTCTGGCTCCATCCCCGGGGTCCTAAATAGGCCTGGGTGTCACATTCTCTTTGAGCCCTGGGCATTCCTCAACTATCAGTTCCATTTGGGAGGTACCTGGGGTGTAAAGTGCAGACACCAAACCCCCACCTCCCTCTGCCCCTCACCTGGTGAACTACCCCATCAATCTCCACGGGGATGATGAAGTCAGCGTTGCTCACTGGCTGTGAGGAGAGAAGAATTGCTGGAGGGGGAGGAGGGGGGAACCCCAAGGGTGGAAGTCCAGCGGAGACCTCCCTCCCTGACCAAGGTAAGCCCCCCTGAGACTGCAGGCTGAGGGCTGCTGGGCAGGGCCTACCTTGAAAGAGCTGTGCACCAGGGTCTCATCCAAGTCGATGACCACGCAGATCTTGTCCGAGTCCTGGGCCTTGGCCTCGGGAAGCAGGTACTGGACTGGGGTCTGCCGTGGGGAGGGTCTGGGCTCAGTGGGACGCCTCCTACACAGGCCTCCCTCCCCAGCTCTCTACCTGAGGACCCAACCAGATCTTCCACCCCCTCCTCAGCTTTGGCCTTGCCAACTGTAGACGGGGGTAGGCTATATGGATCCCTCTTCCTCAGAAAGTTTCCATTTATAAGGGATATATACTCAGATCTCGGGCCAGCCACAGCTGTTGGCAGGGGGTGGGGTTTGAAAAAGGCAGGACCTACAGGGAAGGTGCCTCCCTTTTCTGAAGGTTTTAGGGTAGGCAGGTGTGTTAGGAAAGTTCAGCCAGACCCCCTTCTGCCAAGTCCACTGCCAGCTAGGCCCAGGTGCGCCTGCATTTCCCTCTTGGCCACCACACACCTTAGGGATGGCGCCATTTTCCTCCACCAGCAGGGGAGCCCCACTGTGGGCCGGCCGAGGCTCCCCATCATCTCGGCAGACACAGCAGAAGAGCGAGTGGAAGATGCCCCGACTCCTGGGCTTCTGAGAAGCTGCTGTCTTCTGGTCACCTGAAGCAAGGAGTGATCGTGGGCACACTGGCCTGCATGCAGAGGCTCCATGTACACACGCACTCGGGTCTCAACCCCTGAGCACAGAGAACGTGGGCACGCTCCCTCCATCAGTGCCACACCAGGGTGCCTTTGGCTCTCTAGGAAATGCCCCTTTCCAGGGGCCCCTGCAACTCTTCGACATAAGGAAATCAAGTGTGGTCAAGAAGGCAGCCACTTTAAGGAGTAGGTGGCCTAAAGGAGGGGACAGATGGGGGGCTTTCTCTTTTTCCCAGGGTTGGTTTTCAATCACCTTACCTGGGCAGCCCCTCCTCATGAACGTCAGGGCTCGGGGCCCCATCGTCCACTCCCACTCTCCCTCCATTCTGTCTACCCCATGAGTCCAAAGTTCTCAAAAGAGCCTAGGCCCAGAGGCCAGTGTCCCAGGGTTGTCAGCCCCGCCTCCTCCACCCCGCCCCGTCTCAACCTTAGACTTCTGAGAGGCACAGGCCTTCAAACTAACACACACACACACACAGTCCCCCCCGCGCCCACTTTTCTAGTCCTTTTGCCTCCAACCCCCAGAGAAGCTGGGACTGGACCGTGGACAGACCCATACGACTCCCCGATCTTGAAGTTCACACGGGGGGGGGTGATCCCCACCCAGGCCAGCCCCAGGGGCTCCGCCTGCTCTTACAGGGTCGGTGCGAGTGTGCACAGGCCCGACGCCAACTGGCCTGGCCTGCTGCAACCGCGGTGCCCCGTGCCCTGCTGGCACAAGGCTCGCGAGTCTCTCTTGCACGCTCAGGGGCTCTGTGCCTCCGAGGGCGTCGTCCGCACCTCCACGAGAGACGCCCGAGTTTGTGGGAACGTGGTTGTTTGTTGGCGGGAGATCCCTGCAAGACTACCCAGCCCGCTGTCACCTCAGCACCCCTTCCAGACTTCAGCCTGGAGGGGGCGGAGCCTCAACGGGTGGCCAGGCGGCCGCCTCACCCCCACCTTCCAGTCCAATTGGCGCCAAACTGGGGGAGGGGGCGACGCTGGGAATCGCCAGCCTACTAACCCCTCGCGTGCCTCCTGCCTCAGTTTCCCTACCAGAAGCATACCGAGCGCTCTAGCGGCGCCAGGCCCCGCCCAGCGCTTCAGACTCTCGCGAAGTTCAAACTCTCCCTGGCCCCGCTGGCGGGGGCTCGGGCTGGGCCAAGGCGCGCGCCCGGGACAGTGGCAGCGGCTGCGGCGCGGGGACAGCCCTGAGCCCCGACCTCCCCTCCCGCCGCCCGTGTACCTTTGCCCCGCAGTGGGCCCCGCGCCTCCTCCTTGCTGATCTGAGTAATGACGGCCGAGCTGTCCATGGGGCCCGGCGCGCTCCACTCCGGCCGGACTCTGGCCCCGGCGCCCGGCCTCCCCCCCGGCTCGGGCCGGAATCGGGGCGCGGGGGGGAGGGGAGGGTGGGAGGGAGGGATCCCCGGGAGCTTCGGAGGGGAGGGGAGCCAGGTTCTCGGGGGGAGGGGGAGGGAGGGGGCACGGAGGAAACTTTGTTACAACATGGAGTTTCCTCCCCGCGAGGCGGATGCAAACATGGAACCCGGGCGCCGTTTCAAGGCTCCCCCTTAAAAGGGCAACGGCTTCGGCGCGACCGGGGCTCGGCCGCAGCTTTCATCACTTCTGGGACCCGGCGGACTGGGAGGCGGGCCGGTTCCTGCGGAGATCCTGGGGGCGTCGCCTCTCTTCCTGCGGCGTTCTGGCGGGACCAAGCCTCTGCGGCTGCGTGGCAGGGCGGCCGGCAGTAACCGGCTGCTGCAAGCAAGGGAGCCCCGGGCCTAAGGCCCGCCCCAAGCGCGGGACCCGGAGTGCCCTGAGGCGGCGCAGCCCCACCTCCGCGCATTCCAAGGGGCTGACACCGGCTGCCTCCGTTTACGTCTCTGGAAAATGGGATGATGCTAATTTTCTGTAAAATGAGTGCATTATTATTATTATTATTCTTTGTGTGGTCTTTGAGACAAAGTTTTTTTCTGTAGCTTTGGGGTCTGTCCTGGAACTCGCTCTGTAGACCAAGCTGACCTCAGGCTCACAGAGATCTGCCTGCCTCTGCCTCCCGAGTACTGGGTTTAAAGGCGTATGCCTCCACCATCAGGCTAATTTTTTTTTTTGAGACAGGGTTTCTCTGTAGCTTTGGAAGTTGTCCTGGAACTAGCTCTTGTAGACCAGGCTGGCCTTCAATTCACAAAGATCCGCCTGCCTCTGCCTCCCGAGTGCTGGGATTAAAGGCGTGCGCCACCACCGCCCGTCGCTATTTTTTTTTAATTTTTAAAATATCGTTTATTTGTGTATGGCCTGCACATGTGTACGCGTACCACATATGTGCAGTACAGTTCAGCGGCTAGAAGTAAGCAACAATTTTACCTAGAACTGGAGTTACCAGATGGTTGTAAGCCACTGTGTGGATCCTAGGAACTGGACACCCTGTCCTTTCAAGAGTAGCAAATGCCCTTGAGCCATCTTTCCAGTCCCCCCCCCAAAAAAAACCCTTAAAATTACACTTATTTGTGTATGTGAGAGATGCGCGCCCCACGAGTGGAGATCAGAAGTTCTCTTCTTCCACCAGGGGATGGCAAGATCAAACTCAGGTGGTCAGGCTCACCAGCAGGCACCTATACCCCCTAAGTCTTCTCGCCGCCCCTACAGTGGGTATTGTCTAACGTTGGATATCGTGAGTGAGAAAAAAGGCACTCTTTGCTAGTTCCAGTTATGCAAACTCATCAAATTATGGAATCCTAGAAAGATTTTTACTTCTGTGTATGTATGCCAGAGCCTACGGTGGCCAGAAGAGGGCATCAGATCCCCTAGAGCTGGAGTTAGCGGATCCAACCCCCACCCCGCCGCGGCCGTTGTTAGCCGGCCTGAATGTGTGCTGGCAACCCGTCTGCCAGGGTAGTACATCCTCCAACGGCTGAGCCATCTCTTCAGTTCCGAATTATGTTCTTGATCCACCTATAACTCAGCACCCACCGCAGTCTCGGGGGCATCACAGGATGTGAAAAATTCCACTTCCGTGCCTAGCTAAAGACTCCTGTAGCAAATCTAGCCCTCTTCTCCTGTCAAGCCATTCAGCGTGTTCAGCCTCCGTAGCTCAGGGCCTTGTTTCTTGTACAGGCTGTTCCTTCGGCTTGGAACGTGCCTCCTCGTCCTTGGCAGAGCCAAATCCCATCGAACTAGAAGAAATACCACCTTGTTTAGAGGCCCCTCACCCCCACCCCGCCGTCCCTATCTGTGATTATCAGAGAGGCTAGTTCAAGTGCTGGCTGTTTTCCCAAGTGCCCAGGGGACGCCCTCGGAGGGAGGGCCCAGAATCCGCCCTTGGGCGCCTGAGACTGCAACTATTCAGATTTTAAACACACGTGTCACCAGATCTGTGGTGACACACCCCAGCCATTGCCTAGGTCTGGGTTTACCTACAGGGTCTTCTCGCAGAAAGCGCCCAGTTGCGCCCCTGGAAGGCTGCGGTTCGTTTATTTTTATTTTTCCTGTTTTACAGAGTTCCTTTCATTCGTCGTAATTTAAAAAATACGAACACCAAGCCTTGACACGCCTCGCCACTTCCTCCCCCAGGCACTGGGGCGGAGCTGGGCGGGGGCGCCTGTCGCAGCCCGTCAAAAAGCGGGTTGGGGGCCGGGTCCACGGTGCGCTCGCTGCTCTGCAGCCCCGGCTCAGTACCCGGGATCAGCAGGGAGTGTGGGACGCTGATCTCCGACCTCTGCGTCTGCTCTCTGGGAGCCCCAGGGCTGCCACCCTTACACACCTCACCTCCCACGTGTTGGCGCCCTGGGTCGCCCGTCCTAAATTTTACTCCGGATCTTGCGGACTCCTTGGAATGATATCCTTCTTGCGTTTTCGGCAGAAGAGGAAAGAGCTTGGAAAGGTGAAGGCACAAACCCAGACTCTCCGGCCTCTCTTCGGAGACCTCCTTCTTGGCCAGGTGCACCCTGGGTGCCTCCGCTTTCTCAGCCAGGCCCTCACTGTCCCCAAAAGGAAATGTGTGACCCGAGGTTGAATGACAGACGGCTGACTGCCTTTCATTCCCGTTGTTCCCTAACCCGCTACTCTGAACACTCCCAAACCCTCCACCTAAATCCTCAGCCCTCAAGAGCTACCCCGCCCCCCCCCAACAAAGGAAGGACAGCCCAGATGGGCTCCCTGCTCCGGTGCTGGGCGCTGTACCTTGAGAATGGCAGCACCAGTCCGGAGGGTGGAGGCATTTTCTTCTTTCCTCCGAAGGGGAGCATGGCTCAGTCTCTGCTACTGTTTACTCTCCCCCAGCAGTTGGGGTGGGGGGTGCTTTACCCACACCGTCTATTACGATTATTAATTTAATAGTTGCATACCCAAGAGAAACAATAGTGTGGGCTGCTAGCCCGGCGGGGGACAGCGGGGGGGCGGAACAGGACTCACTGAGACAAGGTTCCCTCCATCCAGCACCTTGGTTTTCCACTTGCTCCCATTTACAGAATGGGGAGGGTGGCAGACCAGCCCCACCCAGGGCCTAAGGAGCTTCTAGTGAAACTCTAAGGTAGTCCTCCCTCTGTAAATCCAATGAGAGTTTTCACCAGGTCTGCCACGGAGATGGGGGCTACACTAACCAGTGGCCTCTGGCCGGAAACAGTTGACCTAGGCCTGACCTCATCTCTGACCCTGGGCCTCAGTAACCCCTACTGACCCTCCTTACCCTTTAAAAAAGAGTTTTAAAAATCAGGGGAAAAAAATCAACCGGGTGGTGATGGTGGTGCACGCTTTTAATCCCAGTACTTGGGAGGCAGAGGCAGGCGGATCTCTGTGAGTTCGAGGCCAGCCTGGTCTACAGAGTGAGTTCCAGGACAGCCAAGGCTATACACAGAGAAACCCTGTTGGAGGGTTGCGGGGAGTGGGGGAGGGGGAGAAGAAGAAAAAGAAAACAATGAAAAAGAAAAAAGTTTTTTTAAAAAATCACTATATTTTATTTCTTTGTGTGTGAACATGTGCCACAATACATCTGTGGAGTCAGAGAATCCACACATGTGGGGCCCAATGTGTGCTCTGGTCCTCAGGAATTGTGGCTGGAACCTTTACCTGCTGAGCCATCTCACTGAGCCCAAGACTTTTGGTTTTTCGAGACAGGGTTTCTCTGTGGCTTTGGAGCCTGTCCTGGAACTAGCTCTTGTAGACCGGGCTGGTCTCGAACTCACAGAGATCCGCCTGCCTCTGCCTCCCTGAGTGCTGGGATTAGAGGCGTGCGCCACCACCGCTCGGCCAAGACTTATTTTCATTATTATAATTATTGATATTTTGAGATAGAGTCTCACTACGTAGCTTTTACTGGCCTGGAACTCACTACTGAGACCAAGCTGGCCTGCCTCGAATGTGTAGAGATCCACCTGCTTCTGCCTCCAGAGCTCTGATGTCAAGGTGTCTGCCGCAATGCCCGAGGGAGATTTATTTTCGTGTATGTTAGCATATGCCGCGAGTGTTAGGAAGCCTCTAGAGGCTACAAGAGTGCCACGTTCCCCTGGAGCTGGAGTTCCCGGCTGTTGTGAGCAGCCATATGCCATTCCCTGCCTGGGGTGCTGGAAGGAAGTCATCTGAGCCAAATCAACCTTCTCGGCGCCCAATTCTAAATCCTAGACTTATTCCTGCGATCAACTTTCCCATCCTTCTGGGTCCCCTAACTCCATTCCACAGCATCTGAGAACTGTGCACTCCGGGTACGCTCACTGACAGCCCTTTCTTACTTAACTTTCAGAATCGTGTGCTCTGTGGCCTTCTCCCTGAACTCCCTGGGTCAGGTGTCCGGCCTCATCCGGTCACTGTTTTTGCTTATTTAGCCCCACCCCCATTCCTTCCCGTGAGAGATCTTTGACAGCTGACACCCTCTTTAATTCGGGACTTCACCTCTCTTCCAATGCTAGCACAGGGCCTACTACAAAAAAGTCACCCAATTAACGCCAAGTGAATTCCCAGGACGTACAGCAAGTTGAGGGGGCACTCAGGAGAAACCGAAGGGGAATCCGGGAGAAGCGTTCTTCAATAGCTCCCTACCCCTCTTCGCTATCTCGGGTCCCATCTTCTCCAGGGGCAAGCACCAAGGCATGGGGAGGCACTCTTGCCCAGGCACCCTCTCTGGCAGCTGTCAGGGTTGCGCCAGATCTGTCCCTTCGCCGCTCCTTTCGGGGGCCCCACTCTTCTCGTTGCCCTTTTAAGAAAGAGGAAATTCTTTTCATAAACAAGCGCCCCAATCTGAGCGTCCAGCCGGCAGCCTACCCAGCTGGGTTCCGGGTAATGGGAGCTACTTTCAGACAGCGAACCTCCCACAGGCTCAACCCTGGGAAAAGGCTTGGTGGACGCCCCTTCCTCGGTGCCGCTCCGGGCTGTTCTAGGCTAGGGTACGAGGAACCCAAGGAGCCTGGAGGAGGGACTTAGGGGAGCCTAGAAACTGTCTAGGGAGCGTCTGCAAAATGTTAGCTCTACACAGGGCGAAGGGTGCCGGACCGCTCGCTGCGGAGGACCGGGTTCCCTGCCCACGCTATTACTACAGCCCTTGGAGAGCACCCGCTTGCCCCTGAGGGACCGCAGGGCTTAGGCCGGAGTGAGGGCGCTCGGGAGAGTCCCTGCCCCAGGGGGAGCTGAGAGGCTAGTGAGGAAACCCTAATAGCACTGCGTGGGAGTCAGGTCAGCCTTGTCCCCTGGGGAGATGGCAAATGAACTGAATGAACTGGGCCTTGAAGGCACAGACTTTTGGATTTTTTATGACCTGGTTCCTGAAAGAGAAGGATTCATTCCTAGGTTTTTGGTTTTTGGCTTTCTTTTTTTTTTGTTCCAGTGCTTTGGAACAGAAGGGAGCTACCGTTCAGTCGTCGGACTATTTTTTAAGTTTCCTCCAACCCCCTCCCCAAGCTTCTAAGCTCATCAGGTTGGTGCTGCTGCGCTTCTGCTCCCCTCCTCCACCTTCCCTCCTCCTTTTCCTTCTGCAGACAGGCTCTCCTGTAGCCCAGGCTGGCCTTGGACTATACAGCAAGAGAACGATCTAGAACTCCTTAAGCCTCCTGCCTCTGCCTTCCAAGTGAGACAATAGAGTTGCTTTGTTTTGATGGGGTGGTCTGGCTGTCCGCTACCTCAGTCTAGGAGGATTACAAGATTGCGTGGAATATAGGTTTTGGATATCTTTTAGGACCAAGCAGCACACACTGTTTCGTTTTTAAGTAATTTTTATGTATATGGGTGCTTTGCCTGAATGTTTGTCTGTGCGCCTTGTGCAGACAGTGCCAGTGTAGGAGGCCGGAAGAGGGCGTTGGATGACCTGCAACTGGAGTTACAGTCACTTGAGAGCCACCACGATGGTGACAGAAAGAGCAGCCAGTGTTCTTAACTGCTGAGCCATCTCTCTAGCCCGGGGCTAGAGAGATGTTTTTTAAATCCTTCAGGTTGGTGGTTAGATGGGTGTGGTCCCTAGCACAGCCGAGGATACTTTACTCAGAGGTAAAGCCCTCCTCTAAACGGGAAACCTGTAATCCAGTGAGCCGGGTTGCGGACCTCCAATTGCCTTGCGGTATTCCGTGGCCTTGCTTGCTGGATCCAGTGTGCTGCTCACCCAGAGCTCTCCCCATCTTCCTGCTCCTCTTTAGGGAGCCCGTATAGGAAGTGTTGGTGGGAGCTGTGAGTCAGAAAGGTGGCTCCGTGGGCGATGCAACAGGTCCAGGCCTGGGAAAGGACCATGAATGGGGGAGGGGCCAGAGCGCTGCGGAAGCCCCGCCTCTCTCCCTCTCCGGCCCTCCCTTATTCCTTTGCTACTCCCAGTACCAGATAGGCAGTAAGGCCCAAGTAGCCCACAGCCAGCAGAGCTACAAGGCCAAAGAAGGCAGGGTGCGGAAGGCTGGGCAGGTAGCTGACCACAAAGTAGAGGTTGATGGCGCAGATGAGTGCCATGATGCAGGACGTGATGACTTTGCTCAACCTGGGGGATGGAAGTCTCCTGAGGACTGGCTGGGTGCCGCTGGACCACCTACATCATCTCCCGGCGCATCCCAACCCCCAGGACCTTCAGCTAGCTCTGAACTGGGGACAGGGACACAAGATACCTCCTTCTCTGACCTATGTGGTCTAGAGCAGACACACTCCCCCCACTGGCTACTTGGGGACCCTTCTGGCTCTGCACTGGCAGGACTTGGCAAGGTAAATGTTCTAGAACGAGCCCCACCAAGTCCTGGTTCCCATAGTTAGTAGCTGTGAGACACTGGGGAAGTTCTTTAAGGTCTCGGGGCCTTGGTTTCATGGGATGGTGAGGAGGACAGTAGTTCCTGCCTCTGTGTGGCTGTGAATGCCAAGGGCAGTTCCGGGGTCTGGTTCCGGAGGGGAATACTCACAGGCCGTTGGCAAACTCCTGCATGATGGCTGGCATGCTGGTGAAAGTCAAGATGGGCAGCACAGCAAAGGGCAGCTGTGGACAGTAGTGGAGGCTGAGGACCCCTGCCCTGATACAGCAGGGAGTGGGAGCAGGGAGCACTGCATCTCCTGGCAGGGAGTCTTTGGGGAAATTCCCTGAGAGCCCTGAGCAGTAGTCTCATCTGTAGTCCTTTCAAAGCAGGAGGAAGTTATGGGGGGCTTTGGTCTCAGGCTGCTGAGGTTTGAAAGCCAGCTCAGCCTCAGTCAACTAACTTCATTCCTCAGTTTTTCCGTCTCTGGAATGGGGATAGTGGGGACTCTTGCTCCTTAGGGTAACTATAGCATCTCGCAAGCTTAGAGGGCTCTTTGGGAATGGGGGGGGTTTACTGTGCTCCTAATTAGATCATGGTTCTCACCAGCAGACTCTGCAGAACGTTGAGTAGATCGTTGAGGCCTGAGAGGTCCCTCAGGTCTCGGAAGACGGCCACAAGCACAGTGGGCAGGATGGCACAAGAGCGAGTGAGGAGGACACGTGCGAAGCGGGACCACCGCAGCTTCAGGAAGCCCTGAGTGGGAGCCAGCACCATGATGGGGCCGTTCGGCCTCGGTTGTCTCAGGCCCAGCCCCCCCCAACTCCGGTCCCCCCTCCACCTCTGCCCCTACGTTCGTTCGTCCGTATTGGAAACAAGGACAGCTCTGATCCTTGCTGGTGGGCAGAAGATGAGTTCCGGGAAAGGGAGGATTCCCATAACTGGTTGCTGGTTGGTTCCATAGAACAACTTTGGGGATTCTGTCATCTCTCCCCTCTGCCACTCAGAAAAGCCCACAGTCCAAGCCTCCGGCAGTGAGGCTGCTGCCCTTGGCCAGTGCCCACCTCCATCACGAACTGTCCTGCATAGGTGCCAGTCATAGTAGAACTCTGCCCCGCTGCCAGGAGACCCACTGCCCAGATGTAGAGGGCTGCAGGGCCAAAGAGACAGCCTAGGATCACACCCTAGTGGGAGAAGGTGTGGTCAGACAGAGGTCCCGCCCACTAGAGGCCCCGCCCCTGATAAGGCGTGACCAGGCGAGGAGCACTTACTCCTTGGTAAATGTCCACGGACACTGTGTGATTGTCTCTAGGGAAGATTTTAGCGTAGCTCTGGAGGCTGCTGTTGGCACAGATGTTGAACTGCAGGCGGGAGTCAGTAGGAGGGAGGTGGGAAAACACAAACTTACTTTCGGAAAATCAGGACCCCAGGCCTTGGTCAACTTTAAACCTGAGGCCCTGCTAGACATAATTTCCTAATAATGATTTTCCTTTCTTTCTTTCTTTCTTTCTTTCTTTCTTTCTTTCTTTCTTTCTTTCTTTCTTTTTTCCTTCCTTCCTTCCTTCCTTTCCCTCCTTCCTTCCTTTCCCTCCCTCCTTCCTTCCTTCCTTTCTTTTATTTATTTATTTTTTTCTTTGCCAAAGTATCTCTATGTAACCTTGTGTGGACCAGGCTGGCCTTGAGTTCACAGAGATCTGTCTGCGTCTGCCTTCAGAGTGCTGGATTCAAAGGCTCGGGCCACCATGCCCAGCTTGTTTTTATTTCTCTTCCTATGAATTTGTTGTTAGTATTTAAAATGCAGTGTCACATAGGAACTGGGCTTCCAGTCTCAGGTCAGTAAGAGCTGGCACAGCCACTACATTCCCGCATCCCCCTCTTCCTCAAAGAGCCCTGCAGTCATGTGCACTAGAAAATAGGCACTTGTTTTTAACCCCACCTTTCTAAATTAAAGAGGCAAGTGGATCTCTGTGAGTTCGAGACCAGCCTGGTCTACAGAGTGAGTTCCTGAAGTCCCCCATAGAGTCCGCTCCCCTGATGCTAGGCAGTACAGTGACATCCACGGTGGGGGGAAGAGGAGTGCACCCTCACACACTCAGGACATGCAGTAAGACCTTCCAAGTGCAAGAATTAGGGAATTCCAGCTGCTCGCTGCCCCCCTCTCCCCCACCTCACTCACAAAAAGGGCTCCACCCTTGGCAAGTGCAGAGCACTAACTAGGATTGTGACAGTCCCATGATGGAGGATTTACTCCTAGAGAGTGACAGACCCCAGCCCAGTCTAGGTCATTGTGCATCCCCACCTGCAGCTGCTTCTCCCCCCCTCCCCCGCACTGCTTCAACTCTGAACTTTCCTGAGCACCCATGGGTGGGCGACTGGCTTCCTGTCCCTCCACATCATCCCTGGGTGTGATACATACAAGAGCAAGGTGCAGGACTCCTTGCTCACTCTGCCCTGTGACTCTCCGGTGATGCCCGGCACTAGAGCAGCAGCTCTGTCACCGTTACAAGCTTGACACCTGTCTCCTGAGGACAGAGGACCCTAGAGCCCAGAGTCCAGCAGAGGCTCTGGGAGAGGTGGCCGTGGACCTGAAACCCGAGGCGAAGCTGGAGGGCAAATGGGATGGCGGGGACACAGATACAGCTGGTACGTAGGAGTAGCGTGGCTCACCGCATCCTCATTGGTTTGCTGGTAGAAGGCCTGACCAAAAACAGCCATAACAAAGAGGTTGATGATGAAGGACACAGAGAGGGCCATGGTGGCTTCAATCAGGAAGTACATGTTGGCTTCGCGAATGTCCACCCGGCGGGTTCTGTCTACCTCTCTAGACTAGGAAGGTCAGAGGTGGAGGGAAGGTCAAAGTCTCTGAGAGGCTCCTGATGGCCTCTGCCCCCACGTTTATACAGTGTTCCCTCTGAGTCACGGCTCCTTGAAGGTCCCCGGTCAACTGCCCTCCTCCTTTCCCCTTGCCAGAGGTCCGGTCCACAGTGACAGGCTATGTGAGTGAAGGAAGAGACCTGACCTTTGAGGTCTCTCTCTAACTCAGCTACGATGTCCCCTGCCCCCTCCATCCAACACCCTTCATTTTTGAATGCATCTGGCTCGTTTCTGCCTCAGAGCCTTTGTGTTCTCCCTGTTTGCAATGGCATCTCCCATCCTTCAGTCTTCTCTCCCAGACTTTTTCAGTTTGTTTCTTTGTGAGTACCGTTTGCCGCGCTCAATTCCTTCCCTGGTTTGCTTTGTCCCTGTCTGCATCCCCCACACTAGGATGCAGATGTGTCTAGAGACGAAAGCCTTGACTGATCTACACCCCTCTCCCGGCTGCCGGCTCCCGGCACACTTCAGACCTGTTATTACAGGTGGGCTGAGCAGCAGAGAATTCCATCCTCCTCTAGAATGCTCTGGGAGGGCGTCAGTGGCCGGAGTCCAGAATCAGACATGGGCTTCCCATGCCTCCCTCCCTTCCCCCTGCTCACCTTGACTAAGGCTGAGTGCAGGTAGATGTTGTGAGGCATGATGATAGCACCGACAATGCCCACTGCCTGCAGTAGCTCAGGCTGACCACAGCCCGGGCAGGAGGGCAGGAACAGGCCCTGAAGAAGTGCTTCCTGGGACGGACGTGCTACCACGTACTGTTGGAAGGAACTTGGTCAGCCCGTTAAAACCACCCTCCTTTCAACCCCATCCCAAAGGCAGGCAAGTAGTGTGGCTACGGGATGTCTCCCTAGACCCCCCAGGAAGGGAAGGACGTGGTCTGATTTCCCACCTCATAACCGAAGGTCAAAGCCATAATAGAAATAAGAAATCCGAAGAAAGCCTCCAGCTTGCGCAATCCTAGGGGTTCGGCAAAGGAGTGTAAGAAACAGACTCCAAACCCCTGTCCCATTAACACTCGCGAATGGCTGTTTTGAGCACTTTGTCCCAGGCACTGGGCCAAGGGATTGACATATATTTCCCTCAGTGAAACTTCACCACAGCCCTATGACGCCTGGGCTATTCTTTCTCGTATTACAGAAGATGAAACCGGAAGCCCTTGCTCAAGACACACAACTGGAGTAAGGGGGACCCGTGGCCCCGGGAAGAGCCAAGGCTCCACGAGGACAGCCCTACCCACTCTCATCCCCCTAAGAAGAGGGACTTTCTCTCACCATAGTTATCCAGGAAGAGGAAGAAGAACGTGTCCACGATGGTGATCAGGACGCCACCCCACAGGGGGATGCTGAAACCACATAGGTCAGGTCAGCCCAGCATGGGCCAGATCTGGAGTCCCTACCCTCTGTGGGGAGTCAGGACCCCAAGTGGCCTGGACAGCTAGGGTGAGGGGAGTGTGGGGTGTGCCGAACCTGCATAGACACCCAGGAAGGGCCAGACCAGGTAGGGGGATCAGGAGTGGTAGGGAGCCCTGGCCTGTGCTATGTGACTCACATGTGTGTGACTTTACACGTGTCACCTCACATTCGGAGAGATAGATTCATACCAGCCCTACATGTAAGGAATGGGGAGGTCCTTGGCATGGGGAGGGAACAGCAGCTCCCCCCAGCCTTGGACTGAGGTGGGCTCGCCAGTGATACCGTCCAGATGAGAGCAGGTTGAAGGAGATAGCTGTGCCAATGACTTCCTGCATGTCTGAGCCCACAATGGCTAGCTCGATGGTCAGCCAGAGGAGGGTGCGGGGCACCTACGGGAAGGAGAGGTTGCTTCCTTAAAAGAAGGCTAGCTGTTTGGCACTTCATTCTTCACTTGCCTTGTGGTGCTCTGCGCTGGGCTATGGGAACTGGAAGCCTGCAGGCTTTTACGCTTGTCAGCTGGCTTGACAGCTGGGCAGTGTGGCGCATGCCTTTAATCCCAGCAAGGCTCGGGAGGCAGAGGCAGGTGGGTTGCTGAGTCTACAGAGTGAGTTCCAGGACAGCCAGGGCCACACAGAGATACCCTCTCTCGAAAAACAAAAATAACAAAACAAGACACACTTAAAGGACTTTGCCATGGGATTTTTATGTCTTGTGAGCGTTTGTGTGCTGGAAGCTTGGTCCCATGTTGAGATGTGGTAGAACCCTTTAGAGCAGAAGACAGAGATGGTGACACAGGCCTGACGTCCCAGAAACCAAGGCAGGAGGAATAGGGCAGCCTGGGGCAGCTTGGTAAGAACACGTCTCAAAAAAATGGTGAAGAGGAACGAGGACGGAGCTCAGTGTGGCAGTGTTTGACGTGGCACTGAGTCCTAGGTCCAATTGTATGTACCCACTCCAAAACAAAGCCAAGCAGAAATTGGCACCGTGAACATGCAGAAATGTGAGCTAATCAGACTTTTGTCTTGTTTTTTTTTTTTTTTTAATTTGGTTGACTCTGGAGATTCAACTTGGGTCTTATACATGCTAGGTGCTAGGAGCATGCTCAATCATTGTGTTACACCCCAGCCTAATCTTTTTCTTTCTTTTTTTGGGTGGGGT
Source organism: Dicrostonyx torquatus (assembly GCA_028555095.1). Lineage (NCBI taxonomy): Eukaryota > Metazoa > Chordata > Mammalia > Rodentia > Cricetidae > Dicrostonyx > Dicrostonyx torquatus. Next base: position 1,934,742 of record JAQHUG010000154.1, on the reverse strand, counting down.
GGGGTAGAAGACAGGATCTCTTCAAGTAGCTCTGACTGTCCTGGAGCTCACTATATAGACCTGGCTGACCTCAAACACAGAGCCACCTGCCTCTGCCTCCTGAGTCCTGGGATTAAAGGGGTGTACTATTACCAAACTTGGTCCTTTAACTATGTGTGTGTGTGTGTGTGTGTGTGTGTGTAACCCTGCCAGACATGATGGTGCACACCTTTAATACCAGCAGTCTGGAGGCAGAGGCATGAGGGAGGGTCTCTCTGAGTTCCAGGCCAGCCAGGGCTACACAGTGAAACTCTGCCTCTAAATAAATGAATGAAAATAAAATAAACTACCCTGCTTCGTGGACTTTGTTTTAGTGATAGATACAGACTATTTCTAGTAGATGCTGAGAGAAACGCTCCTAGTGGTCTTTTTGGCAGTGGCACCGGTGGGGACCTAGACTTCGGTAGTTCTCATGGTTATTTGAGCGTGGCTGCAACCTTCTAGAAGCAAATGACTGCTTTGGGGAGCCCATGGTGTGGGGAAGGGGTTATCTGATTTAGTGACACCTTTTGCCCTTGAACCTTTAGCCCTTCTGACTCCTGAAAGGGTTAAATTTGAAAAGGGCTAGAGACATAACTCAGTGGTAAATTGCTCATCTTAGCATTAGGAGCTCCTGGGTTTATCTCTAGTTGTGAAAAAAAAAATAACCAAGTGAATGAATAAAACAAAAATCCCTTTGAAATACCTCATGGTGTAACTTTGGTGGTTTTAAGTGGTTATCACAACACCCAAGTTCCCCAGCCTGGCAGTGACTAGGCCTGAGCTGCGTGACTGCCAGCAGGACCTGCGATGTCCGGGAGCTGATGATTATTGATTTTATGATGGAAGCTATAAGAAGCTGCTCAGGGTTTGAGAGCCGTAGGTGTTGCCCCTCCATGACCCCTCTGCCTCTTCCTGGCTCACCTTAGGGTAGTAGAGATGGCAGGCTTCACCCAAGTCCTTGCCTGTCACCACGCCTAGCCGGGCAGCCAGCCTCTGGCAGAGCAGGCCTAACACAGTGGCCCATAGCAGCACCCAGAGCAGCTGTGAGGGGACAAAGGAGACCGTCAGCCAGAACAGCACCTCCCGGACAGAGACTAGGTGGGGTGGAAAGACCCCCACAGTACAGTCTCCTTTCTGGAGGGGCTTCCCTGGGAACATCCCCCCAACTTCCCCCACACGCACGGGCTTGACACTTGAACTTAATCCCTTTTCCCAGGCAAACCACCCATGCATGGACTTAACCAAGATGCTCCCACCCTCCCCACAGAGCCAGCATAGAGGCCCAGATTCAATACTTTAAATCCAGCCACAGCACCGGCTTGAAGATCCGACTCAATGTTCCCTGGGTCAAGGAAAGCGATGCTCATGAGGAAACCAGGCCCTGTGAAAGCCCATAGTTTCCTCAGGCTGAATGTGCCCTGCGGGAGTAAGCAGAATCAGGCCATCTTAGATATGGGGGTGGTGGAGGCCGGCCTTGGCAAATTCAGCCCAGGCTGGCTGGCCCTGTCCTCCATCACCCACGCGGTGCTGCCCTCCACCCTGAGGAACCAATGGGATGTGCTGAGTCACTGTGGCTCTGCCCTTTGGATGGGTCATGTTCTGCTGCTGGCCTGCATGTGACTTGCCTGCCTCTTGCATGCTTGTCATACAGACCTCAGGGTCCCGAGAGAGGGACCTTGTAGTAGTAGTTAAACCTCCCCGTTCCAGATCCTCCTCCCCCAGCCTTTCTCATACCACAGGCACTGATCTCTGGGGACCAATGAGGTCTCGGTCACTCAACCCTGTTTCTGGGTTTGACCTGTCGGCTAGGAATCTACTTAGAAGGAGGCAGCAGAGACTGATCCAGTGCCCAGGGAGTAAAGGCACTTGTCACCAAACCTGGAACCCACATAGTAGAATAAAGAACTGGCTCCCCCAAGTTGTCCTCTGACCTCCACATGCATGCAATAGCATGGACACACCTACACACGCACACACAAATGCACAAAATAAACAATGTGATCCATTTTAAAAAGAAAGACTGTGGCAAGACTGGTTGGCAGCATCCTAGAATCAGCCGGATGCTTCTCTTTTATCCCTGTGCTCTCCCCTGGGTGGTTCCTTCCTCCAGTGCTAAAATAGTCTCAGGCTCTTTCCCCTCACGGGAAAGCTGAGGTTCTCCTGAGAACCATGTGATTATTTTTCAGATAACTCCAGAGTACCCAGTTAGTCACTGTTGTGGGCCACAGGAAATGCCCCCTCCCCGGACTGCAAGACCTCAGAGGATCTGGTAGATCCTGGAAGATCCCAGAATGTTCCCAGCATTCCTACCTGCTCTGTGCTGGGGATGGGAATCTTCTCACTCAAGTAGGTCTGTTGCTGAGGTGCTGGGCCTGGCAGACTGGAAATGGAGCCATAGCTAGGCCTGCTCAGCCTCTGGGGGCTCTTGTCACCTGCAATGAACCCCAGGATGCTAAGCGGATGTGACTTTCTTCCAAGATCCAGCTACCTGTCTCCTCCACTGCCTCCACCCCCTCGACTGGCCATTTCATCCGTGTGTCAAGTAGAGGTTTCCAGAATCACTTCCCTCCCAGTGAGCACAGAACTTCTCCAATCTAAATCTCCTGAGTCAGGAGATTTGTGAGACATGAGGCCCAGAGAAGGGCAAGCCGAGGCCCCCAGCTCAGCTGCTCAGGTCCCATGCTCTGCCTCCTCCCTCAGCTTTAATCCTCAGAACGGCCTGACTCCAGTGTGTCTGGCAGACCAGAGCCCCCACAGAGACCATAAGTCCTCTTTGCTGCCTCAAATTGGTCTCCTCATTCACCCTCCCTCACTCAAGTTATACTTGGTCCCTAGAGGTCATCACTCACGAATCATGAGGACGCAGGTGTCTGACACAGTCTGTGGATGGTCAGCAGGCCCAGCAGCGTCTCAATCTGTCCCCTTCTATGGGTGCTGGTACAAGTGAGTAAGAGTGGGGAAACCCACACCCTTCCCATCCTTGCCGGACTCCCACCTCCACATCACCAAGTGCATGCCCACAATTTCACACACTCGGTGTTTCGAAACACTCACCAAACACAGAAGTGGACAGTGGTAGCGGAAGGAGCTGGTAACCCACAGCTTTGCCCCTTCTTCCTCTCCTGGCCACCTTGTGCTCCATAGTATTTCTGGTCTTGTTCCAGGTACCCCCAGATTACCTCTGATTTCAGGTACTTCCTGCCTTTTGGGGTATTAGTGGTCATATCTCATGGTAGCCACTCACAGACACACACACACACACACACACATACTCTCTCTCGTACACACTCTCTCTCGCACACACACACACACTCTCTCTCTCTCTCTCTCTCTCACACACACACACACACTCTCTCTCTCTCTCTCACACACACACACACTCTCTCTCTCTCTCACACACACACACACACACACATACTCTCTTTCTCTCT
>JAQHUG010000154.1:1864109-1931235 GCA_028555095.1 Dicrostonyx torquatus | reverse complement strand
TCTCTCTCTCTCTCTCTCTCACACACACACACACACACACACACACACACACACACACACACAGGCCTCATCTCAGTCTGGAGCTCCAGGGCTATGAGTTGACCTAATGTAAAGGAGGGAGGAAGGTAGAGAGTCCGTCTGTCCTGTGCACCCATGAGGGTCTCAGAAGAAAAGATTTCCCAGGTCCTGCCATGGGCGAATGCTGCGTCCATGCCACAGAATGAACTCCTGGGCATTTACCCCAGAGAAATTAAACATATGTCCAAACAAAAACCTGCACAGGAAGCTTATAACAACATATTTGTAATAGCCCAAAGCTGGAATTACCCCAGCTGTCCATCAACGGGTGAGTGAATCACTACTTGGCAACAAAGGAAACAAAGTGCTACTACATATAATAACGTGGGTAAATCTTCAGGAAATTACACTGAATGAAAAGTTCAAAGCCTTGGGGGCTGGGGAGATGGATCAGCAGTTAAGAGCATTGGCTGTTCTTCCAGAGGTCCTGAGTTCAATTCCCAGCAGCCACATGGTGGCTCACAACCATCTGTGATGAGATCTGGTGCATGCTTCTGTGCTTCTGGCCTGCAGGAATATATGCAGCGAGAACACTGTATATATATAAATTAAAAAAAATTTTTTTTTTGGTTTTTCGAGACAGGGTTTCTCTTTGTAGCTTTAGGCTTTGGTGCCTGTACTGGAACTGGAGCTCACTTTGTAGTGCAGGTGGGCCTTGAACTCATAGAGATCCACCTGTTTCTGCTTCCAGAGTGCTGGATTAAAGGCATGAGCCACCACCGCCCAACTAAAAAGTTTTATTTTTCTCCTGGTTTTTCGAGACATGGTTTTTCTGTAGTTTTTGGAGCCTGTCCTGGAACTAGCTCTTGTAGACTAGACTGTCCTCAAACTCATAGAGATCCGCCTGCCTCTACATCCCAAGTGCTGGGATTAAAGGTGTGTGCCACCACCACTGGGCTTAATAAAAAAAATCTTTAAAAAAAATAAAGTTCAAAGACTGCCTGGGCTGTCGACTGAGTATCAGGTTCCAACAATTTAGTGAAACCCTATCTCAAAATGCAAAGTAAGACCATAGGAGGGAAGTAGTTTAGTAGCAGAATGCTGGCATAGCACGCACTTAGGTTAGAAAAAAAAAAAAGTCACTTTCAAAAGCTTATCTATTAGTTCAACATGATAGCACATGTCTCCATCCCCAGGGCTCCAGAGGCTTACACAGGAGAATAGACAGTTCCAAGTGAGCCTTGCACACATCAGGCAAGTGTCCTGCCATTGACCTGTGGCTTCAGCCCTTGATTTTTCAAGACAGAGTCTATGTGGTGCAGATTGGCTTCAAACTCACAATCCTCCTGCCTCTATATCCTGAGCGCTGAGATTATAGGTATGTGCCGTGTGTGTGTGTGTGTGTGTGCGTGCTAAGAGGAAGAGAGCACCTTGGGGATGGTGGATGTGTGGAGATGTGTGATATATGCCTGTGAGTGTGTGACTGTGCACTGCTGCATGCTCAGACAGAGCCCAGAACAATATATCAAGTGTTTTCCTCACTCACCCTCTGTCTTACTCTGAGTGGTAGAATGCTGGCGTAGCATATGCCTCTGAAACAGGAGTTAACCATTTTGTCAAGCTGGCTGGCCTCAGGATCCACCTGTCTCTAAATTCCAGCTTTGCATCCGTGCCTGACTTCTTTTATATGAGTGCTGAGGATTAGAACTCAGGTCCTTCTGCTGGCAGCGCAAATGCTCTTACCCTCTGAGCCATCTCCCAGCCCTTGTCGTCCCATTTAAATAGTACTTTTACGACAGCAACCTCCTAGAAATGAAGATCGGATCTGCGGTTGCCCCAAGTTAGGGATAGATCAGGTGAAGGGTGGATGTGGTTGTAACTGTGACTTGTGGTGCTGCGATGTGGTAGATATGGGCCCCATGTGTGAACCAACTGCACGGGACTTGATATACCCACATGTCTGTGACCCTTTCACAGCGAATGAGCCTAAGAGAAAGTGAGGACATTATGGCCCAGGATAATGTTCATGGCATTGGATCAATGTCAGTATTCCAACTATAGTAAAAGCAAAGATGCAAGCAAACATTTGAACACCAGCTCCTGGCAACGTTATTTACATTAGCCTAGGAGGCGAAAATACCCACATGTCTGTCCAATACATGGATAGATACCGTATAGTATAGATATGTAATAGAATATGACTTGAGATTAAAATGTCATGGAATCTGATGCTTTAGATAATATAGATAACCCCCAAAACATCATGTCGACTGGGTGTAGTGTTATACGCCTGCCATTATGGAACTTGGGCAGAGGATACAGGAGGATTACCATAAGTTCAAGGTCAGCCTGGATAACAAAGTGACGTTAGAATCAGCCTGAACCGATGTGGGATTCCTCTCTGTGTGCTGTGAATGTGTTTTATTACCATTGGTTAATAAAGAAGCTACTTTGGCCTGTGGCAGGGCAGAATATTAGCCAGGCTGGAAGAGATATAGAGAGTAGGTGGAGTCAAAGAGACGCCATGTAGCTGCCAAAGGAGAAGGATGCCCACCAGAACCCTACCAGTAGGCCACAGCCTCATGGTGATACATAGATTAATAGAAATGGGTTAATTTAAGATGTAAGAGTCAGCCAATAAGAAGCCTGAGATAGCCGGGCGGTGGTGGCACACACCTTTAATCCCAGCACTCGGGAGGCAGAGGCAGGCGGATCTTTGTGAGTTCGAGACCAGCCTGGTCTACAAGAGCTAGTTCCAGCGCAGTTTCCAAAGCCACAGAGAAACCCTGTCTCGAAAAACCAAAAAAAAAAAAAAAAAAAGCCTGAGCTAAAAGATCAAGTAGTATTGTAATTAATATAGTGTCTGTGTGACTATTTGGGTCTGGGCAGCTGGGAACAAAAGAACAGCCTTCTTCTGCACTGGACTATAACTGAGGTGACTGACATCGGTTCTTTGGAATGCCATCAGGTTTCCTATAGGCAACTCTTTTTTTGTTTTGTTTTTGAGACAGAGTTTCTCTGTGTAGCTTCAGAGCCTGTCCTGGATGGAACTCACTCTGTAGACAGTTGGCCTCAAACTCACAGAGATCCACCTACCTGTGCCTCCCAAGTGCTGGGATTAAAGGCCCGGTGGTTTTTTGGAACTCCAAATGTCATGAACACTGATGCTCACAGTGGCTCATCATTATCGTCTGAATGTTTGTGACCCTACAACATTTGTGTGTTAAGTCACTACCGAGGTGATGATGGCATTAAGAGGCAGGACCCTTGCAGGTGTTATTAGGTCACACGGGTTCTACTTTCCAAAATGGGATTACTGCCCTTATAACAAGAGGTTTGAGGGGCTAGCTGAGGAAATAGTTCATTAAATAGAGTGCCTGCCACTATAGGGGGTTCCATCCCCAGCATGAACAGAGTGGTGACATACACCTGAATACAGTAGGCACAGGAAAGGTAGTTAGCCTATGTTTCATGAGTCCCTGTCTCAACACCCTCCCCCCCAAACAAACAAACAAAAACAGAAAACAAAAAACAAGCAAGCAGACCTGGGCTGGAGAGATGACTCAGCAGTTAGGAGCATATACTACTTTTACAGAGGACCCAAGTCCAGTTCCCAATACCCATGTCAGGCCACTTACAACTGCCTGTAACTCCAGCTTTAGGGGATCTGATCCTCTTCTGGATGCTGAGGGCTTTGCACATGCATATGTAAAAGTACACACATAATAAATAAATCATGGTGTATACCACCATACCTGGCTAAATTTCTGTTTCTGTTGCTTATAGATCTCACAGTTTAGATATTTTGTTTTTATTTTCTTTTGTGTGTGTGTGTGTGTAGATAGGGTTTCCATTCATCAACAAGCTGCCCTTAAACTCAGCATTCTCCTGCCTCAGTCTCCCAAGTGCTGGTATTACAGGTATGTGCCACCACACTGGGCTCGAGGCATTTTCTTTTTTTGGTTTTTCGAGACAGGGTTTTTCTGTAGCTTTGGAGCCTGTCCTGGAACTAGCTCTTGTAGACCAGGCTGGTCTCGAACTCACAGAGATCCGCCTGTCTCTGCTTCCCGAGTGCTGGGATTAAAGGCATGCGCCACCACTGCCCGGCCTTCTTTTCTTTTTTAATGTTTTAGATTTATTTTATTCATATGAGTGCCTTGCCTGCATGCATGTCTGTGCACCACATGCATGTCCGGTGCCTGAGAAAGAGATGAGCCTTCATGTGGGCGCTGGGAATCAAATCTGGGTCCTTTGAAAGAACAAGGGCTCTTAATCACTCAACCAACTCTCCAGCCCCAGGGTATTTTCTTATAACAGTCTTGATGGACTAATTCAGTCAGGAAAAACCTTTTCGTGGTCCTGGAACTCGCTCTGTAGAGAGTCCCTAACTAAACTACAGGCTATCTGCGGTGATTATACAGTAGAGCTTTTCAGATGGAGTTGTCCCAATTAAGCAGGAGTTGGTTTCGTCATGGTGATGGTTTCCAGGAACCATCATGAGATTTAGTCAAAGGGTTAGTAAAGCAAAGCCCAACAGAGGACTACTCTGCTCCTTCATAAGGATAAACAGCCTGGGTTTGTTCATTTTTGGTTTTCAGTACTAGGTCCTCAACGGTAGTAGCTGCGTGCTCTACCATTGAGTTATGTCCCTAGCCTACTGCCCTCCTTTTTTTTTTTTTTTTTAACTTCTTGTTTTGGGACAAGACCTGACTAAATTGCTCAGGCTGACCTAGAATTCACTGTATAGCCCAAGCAATCCTTGACTTTGTCATCCTTCTGCTTCCATCTGTTAAGTAGCCTGGGTTACAGGACCACGCTGCCATACCTGGCGCAGTAGAAAGCTGTGTTGTTGGCCGTATCCACTTCCTATTTGCTTTTGCTCAGGTCCCTTCCTCTTCCTGAAATGACCATGAGCCCTTCACTGATGTGGGAGTGTTCTCCTGTATTTTGTATTACTCTTATTGGTTGAATAAAGAGCTGCCTGGCTTATAGATAGGTTAGCCCTTAGGTGGGCGGAGTAGACAGAACGGAAGTTCTGGGAGGATAAGAAAGGAAGTGGGCCAGACGCCATGAGGCTCCTGTCGGAGATGGAGGTACCTTAGTTCCGTCCGGTAAGTCACCCACCTCGTGGTGACATACAGACTTTTATAATGGGTTAGTTTATGAGGTGAGGGCTAGCCGGGAAAAGGCTAGTGATAATAAGCCAGGCAGAGTTTAAATGAATACCGTCCTCACGTGGTTATTTCGGGTGCAGGCAACCAGTGGCTGAGCGGGCCAGCAGCTGGGGGCTTGGGAGCCAGGCGGCTGGGTGCTGGGGAACACAACCCGCACACCTCTCTCCCCCATAATTTACAACACTTCACAAAAGCAATGCTGAAGTACAATATGCAATATGATAAAAAGCCTTCAAAGCAATTCAATAATTCCATCAGTCAGAATGAACTTTTAAGGACGTACTTGACGTCCCAGCATGTGGGAGGCAGAAGCAGGAGGGTCACAGATTCAAGGCCAGCCAGCCTGCTGTTTTATACCACTGAGTTCTCACTATACAGATCAGGCTGGCTTTAAACTCACAGAGTGCTGGGATTAAAGGTGTGCAGTTCCACAGCTGGCTATAGTGAGTTCTAACCCACCTGAGCTATGGAGTCTGTTTCAAATAAAAAAAGAAGAAAATAACCGTTAATGTACACAAAGGTGCAGTCACAGGGATAGTCAATACAGCAATGTTTCTAATTTCAAAACAGGGAAGTTGAGGGCAGGGTGGTGTGGTACACCTTTAATCCCAGCACTCGGAAGGCAGAGGCAGGTAAATCTCTGTGAGTTCAAGGCCAGCCTGGTCTATAGAGCTAGTTCCGGGATAACTAGTGTTGTTACACGGAGACACCAAGAAAAACAAAAGTAAATAAATAGAAATACTATTTTTTGCAAGGCTCAGGTGGCAGCTCTCTCTGAAGTCTTCTGAAGCGATTCCTCTGAGAGACAGACACTGCCCTTCTCCCTTAATATTCCTCAGCCTTGCAGCCTCCTGCCAGTCATTCATTATTCCTCGAGGCTCTCTCACAAAACAGCAAGGTGGAGGCACAGTGCCTGCACCCCAACTACCCACTGCCTCAGAGGACCTGTCTAACACCACCCATTCTACAGCCATCATAAGACAGACAAGCCACTGGGCCAGAACTGGGGGCGAGCAAGGGACCTAGGGGTAGTGACGAGTACCTGTCTGTTCTTTTTGTCTTCCGTATGGGTGACTGGGGAGCCCTTTCACAGTCTGGGGGAGTCTCATGAGTACTGACTCGCTGGTGGTGGAGAAACTGAAGCATTAGGATGCTGAGCAGGGCAAGGGGTGTTCCGTGATCCGCATTCTTTCCTAGGTGGTGGTGATTGGGTTTAGATTCAGGGTGCTACTGATGGCTTTCATGGCCAACTCCAGGCTAAAATCCTGCTCCCCTGTCTACAGGATCTTAAGACTGAAATGCACTTCCTCACCCCATCTGCTCTTAATTTTTAATTTAATTTTGAGACAGGGCCTTGTCGTGTGGCCCTAGCTTGCCACCAACTCTCAGCAGTATCCCTGTGTCAGCTTCCTGAGCCCTGGCTACAGGTGTATGCCAACACAGATGACTACAGGCCTTAATTTTCGTTCCTCTGAAACCATCACAACTGTGAAAATAGCATCTAGGAAGAAAAGATGAAACTCACTGGGTAAAAGAAGTTAAAGCTTCGCATTTTTTTAACCAGAGGGGCTGGTCAGAGACAGTCCCTGCTGGCAGAGTAGCGTGGGGGGGGGCGGGGGGGTGTTTGAGGACACTGCTACCTCCCACTGAACCCGCAGCCAGGATCCTGCCAGTCCCAGCATCTCGCTCCCAGCCGTCTACCTAGTCATTTCCCAGATCCAAAATCTGGTTTCCCAGATCCAAAATCTGGTTGTCCAGATCCAAATCCTGGTAGTCGTCGTCATTGTCGTCGTCATTGTCGTCGACTTCGTCGCTGTCATCATCCTTGCCGTTGTCGCTTTCTACGTAGTCGTCGTCGTCATCGACATCGTCGTTGTCTTCATCGTCATTGTCTTCATCATCATAGTCATCATCGTCGGCATACAAGTAGTCGCCATCCTCGTATTCCTCCTCTTCCTCCTCCTCTTCCTCCTCCTCTTCCTCCTCCTCTTCCTCCTCCTCTTCCTCTTCCTCCTCTTCTTCCTCTTCCTCCTCCTCGGACTCCAGTGGGCGGAAAGGGCTGGGCCGGTGTGAGGAACGCAGTGCAGGAACCGGCGGGCGCAGCATCTCGAAGGACCCGAAGTGCTGGGCGGCAAAGGTGACCACGTCCTCCGGCCGGCGGACCAGCAGGAAAAGCAAGAAGTCGGAGATCAGCGCTTGGGCCTCGGGGTGCTGCCGCAGATAGCTGGTGTGGCTGAGGCGCAGCTGCTCCTGGCGGGGCATGGGGCGGTCACCCACCAGAGCTGAGCACCGCCGCGATTAGCCAGGAGCGCCTGGGCTGGGACCCCTTATCTCCCAGACAAGTGCATTCCGCACTCCCCGTCCATAGTAGGAAAGCAGGTGGACCCCTAAGCTGGCTGCAGCCACTTCTCACCTTCCGGTTCAGGAATTTCGAGTATAACTCCAGGTCTTCCTCCCACACCAGGGGCTTCTTATCAAACTGGGGCGGAGGCTCAATCACATCTAAGTGGAGTGAGCAAGAGAACTGTGTACCCATCCCCCACGTACACAGCGGGGATCCCAGGAACTCTCAGGTATGGGCTTTGTTCTGAGAGGTACTCACGGCAGAGGTCCACCCTAACCATCTGAGGCTGAAAGGCTGCCGCCTCTCCACCTAATTGAAGGACCCTGCTCCACCCCTAGCGCTGGATCTTTCCCGAACAAGAGAGAGGCCAGGTTCATCCCACCTTCCCCTCAGTGTCCCACCCTGTCCCGAGTAACTTACCCTCTTCCCTCAAGAGGGGCATCTTAGTGATGATACAACACCCTGGGGAGCCCACTTGGACTCTCTTAGCCAGGTGCCTGCAGGGCAATACAGAATAAGTTGGAGACAGTCTCCTGTACCACCTGCTGGTGACGGAATGGTGCTGAGGGTAATGAATTGTGGCACCTACCCACCTACCCCACAGTGTGATGGGAGCCTTCTGGGAGATGACTAAGGTCAAATGAAGGGCATAATGGCAGGGCTCTAATCGAGGATTGGCATCCTCCTAACAGAAAGAGAAAGCAGAGAGAGCTGTCTACCCACTGGCACAGAGAGTGGTGGCAGCCGCCAGAAACGCACCAGGAACCAATCCTACTGGCAATTGCTTAAGCCATCCAGTGACTTTTGTTTTAAGCGTTAATTTATCCTGTGTGTGTGTGAGACCAGACAGGCACATGCTTGTGTAGAGGTTAGGTGACAACTTGTTTTTTTGTTTGTTTTGTTTTGGTTTTTTTTCGAGACAGGGTTTCTCTGTGTAGCTTTGGAGCCTGTCCTGGAACTATCTCTTGTAGACCAGACTGACCTTGAACTCTCAGAGATCTGCCTGCCTCTGCCTCCCAAGTGCTGAGTTAAAGGCTTGCGCCACCACCACCCGGCCAGGTGACAACTTGTAGGAGTTGGTTCTCTCCTCCCCTGTGGTTTCCAGGAATTGAACTCAGGTCATCAGACAGACTTAGCAGGAAGCTCCCTCACTGCCTTCCCAGCTGAGCCACCCTTAACTTGGGCCTACCTGTTTTAGAGCTCTTACTACTGTAGGCAGCCCTCAAACTTAGGACCATCCTCCTGTCTCAGCTTCCCAAGGGCTGGGATGACAGGCATGAACACCTGTTCCCGGCTCATCTTGTGGTGTTTTGTCGCAGCAGCTGAGGTAAGACACTACGGTGTCCCCCTGAGAGCTGCCTTGAGGCCCCTGTTTAATCTGCTTCCTCTCCTTATCTTTGTAGCTCTTGGGTCCTGACCCAGACAATGGCAAACATCAGGCCTTGCCTTAAAAGATAACACACATTTATAGTCCCAGGACCTAGGGTACTAAAGCGGAAAGACTGAGATTTGAGGCTCACTTGGGCCCACTTTTTTTTTTTTAAGTGAACGAGATGGACAAAGCAAAGGTACACCCAGACCTCAATGACACACTTTCCTGGCAGTATCACGGGAATAATAGTGACCCCTGTGCCCCACTCCATCCCATGAATGTCCTTTCTTTTTCCTTTGTTTGTTTGCTTGTTTTTCAAAATAGGGTTTCTCTGTAGCTTTGGAGCTTGTCCTGGAACTAGCTCTTGTAGACCAGGCTGGTCTCGAACTCACAGAGATCTGCCTCTACTTCCTGAGTGCTGGGTTTAAAGGCGTGCGACGCCACCGCCCAGCCTTGGATGCCCTTTCTTCATGGTCAGAGCACTCATACTTTATGTGACACTGTCCCCTCGGTCCTCCCCACCAGTGGCTCACCCATCAGAGAGCAAGTAGAATTGACAGGAGAAGGGGATGCCCTCTTCAGAGTGGATGGTTTGTTCCACGATGAACATCTCAGCCTGCTGGTGGCCCAGTTGGATTGTCTGGAAGCCCAGGGATTGCTGCAGCAACCAAAGTGGGGGCTATGGTTAGGTGGTTGCCCACCACGGTGACCGTTTCCTCAAGCCCTGTCCTTCTCCTTCCTGCTCACCAGCAAAAAGTCATACTTAGCATTTCAGTTTCTCACTTGCCACAAAATTTGAGTTGCGTTCTCTAGATAAGTTGGGGATTCTTCACAGCCAGTTCGAGCCACCCACTGCCACCCCCTGCCCAAGCCATCTCAATGGAGGAGTTCTGCTAGCCGGCTTATTTTGTTACAGGGACGAGCATCAGGGTTGGGAGGAAGGTGCTGTCCAATGAGAGGGCCTGTCTCACCAGGCAGACAGTGCTTAGAAAAAATCCTGAGCCAGGCAGGCATCTTTAATCCCAGCTCTGGGAAGGCAGAAGCAGGCAGATCTCTGAGTTCAAGGCCAGCCTGGTCTACGGAGCTAGTTCCAGGACAACCAGGACTACACAGAGAGACCCTGTCTCAAAAACCAAAAGGAGGAAAGAAACTTAGGAAGGAGGGAAGAAAGAAAGACCTGCATTGATCACTGTCCTCCACAAACCTGCAGGTACATTTGTGCTAGTGCACACACATACACAGAAAGTCAGGTGTGCCATCTAGGTGGACACGCATGCAATTGAAATCCCAGTATTTGGGAGGTTAGTGTGGGAGGATTGAGAAGATAAAGCCAGTTTGGACCATGCACATGCATGCGCGCACGCGCGCGCACACACACACACACACAAACCTGTTTAAAATAAAAAGGTATATCTTTGGACTGAGGTGAAACATTTGCCTAGCACTTTCAAACCCTAGATAATGTGTTATTTTTGTTGTTGAGACAGGATCTCATGTAGCACAGGCTAGCCTTGTAATAAATAGATAGCTAACGATGACTTTGAACAATCCTTGGCCTTCCGTCTCTACTTCCCAAGCACTGGGATTATAGGTACATGACTGGCTCTAGATGCTGTGTTCTGTGTGCTCGTGTGTGTGTGTATATGTTCGTTCATGCCTACAGCTATATATGTGCTCGTGTGTGTGTGTACATATTTGTGCATGCCTGCAGGTATTTGTGTGCTCGTGTGTGTACATGTTTGTTCATGCCTACAGGTATATATGTGCTCGTGTGTGTACGTGTGTGTATACATGTTTGTGCGTGCTTGCAGGTATATACATGCTCATGTGTGTGTATACATGTTTATGCATGCCTGAAGGTATATATGTGCTCGTGCACATGTGTGTACATGTTCATTTTTCATGTACATGAATGTTTTGCCTACACACATGTATGTGTACCTATTGTGTGTGTGCATGTGTGTGTGTATGCCTAGTGCCCTCAGACCTCAGAGGCCAGAGGAGAGCATTAATTAGATCCCTTGTAACATGGATTACAGAAGGTTGTGAGCTCCCCTGTGGGAACTGATCCTGGGTCTTCTGCAAGACCAGTAAGTGCTCTTAACCCCTGAGTCCTCTCTCTACCATTTATTTATTTTGAGACAGTCTCATAGCCGGACTGACCTCAAACTTGACATGTAGCTGAAGATGACTTTGAACTTCTGATTCCCCTGCTTTCCCCTCCCAACTGAACCACTATGTCAGGCCAGTTCTCTTGCCCAGGGAGAGTACTCACATAGGTGCAATGGCATAGTTTGCCCTCCGTGTCCAAGGCCAGGAAGCGAGCACCGCTGGGTACTGACTGCTGCCAAGCCATCACTCTCAGAAGCACCAGATTGGCGGCGTTGGAGACAAAGCCCTTCAGTGATTGACATGGGAAGACAGAGACTCCAGTCTTAGTTTCCTGTTGGGGCAGAGCTGAGTCAGAGACCTGGAGCTCAGAAGAGGCAGGAGGTGTTCAAACAGGGTATTGAGTGTGTAGTTCGTCTCAAGGGCTTGGTCTAGGCACCTGACCTCACACAAGCTTTCCCTGCTGTGGTTTTAAGGATGTGGCTTTCACTCTTACCTCACCCTCCTTGACACTTCTGGTCACAACCATCTGGTCATCCTGCTTCAGGATACTCATCTTCCGTTCCATGGGGAGGATGGGAAACTAAAGGCCAGAGCACATGGGCGAATTGAGCTCTCACCCTAAGAGGCCAGTGCCCACTTTCTTCTGTTTGTTTGTATTTTGTTTTTCTGAGACAAAGTGATTCAGAATAACCTGGAACTCCCTATATAGCCCAGGATAGTTTTGTACTTGCAGCAATTCTCCTGCCTCAACCTCCCAAGCACTGATAAACACAGTCAGTCTTGTTCTTTTTTTTGAGACAGGGTTTCTCTGTAGCTTTGGAGCCTGTCCTGGAACTAGCTCTTGTAGACCAGGCTGGTCTCGAACTCACAGAGATCTGCCTGCCTCTGCCTCCCGAGTGCTGGGATTAAAGGCGTGTGCCACCACTGCCCGGGGCCCGGCCAGTCTTATTCTTTCTCCCTCTCTTTCTCTCTCTCTTCTCCTCTCTCTCTCTCTCTCTCTCTCTCTCTCTCTTTTTCTGAGACAGGATTTCACTGTGTACCCCTGGTTGTACTGGAACTCACTCTGTAGACCAGGCTAGCCTTGAACTCACAAAGATCTGCCAGCCTCTACTTCCTGGAGTGCTGGGATCAAAGGTGTGTGCCACCACAACCCAGCTTCAGTCTTATTCTTTATAAAAGACAAAATAGAATTGTAAAGACTTGGATCTAAAATGAAAATGATAACCAGAGCCAGCAAGGTGTCTCAATGGTCTCAGTGGGTGAGAGCACTTGCTACACAAGCCTGGCCACTTGAGCTGGAGTCTGCCTCCCACAGTCTCAAACGCTGCCCTCTGACTGATTTCCACATATGTGTCCTTCCCCCAAATAAGAAAAATTGTGAAATGACAAACAGCTGTCCATGGTGATGTACTTTCTATAATCATAGCACTTGAGAGACTGAGGCAGGAGGATTAAGCTGGAACCCAACCTTGTCTACCTACAATCCTTGTCTCAATAAAGCAAAAAGCTTAAAAATAAGACAGACAAATGGATGGATGAAAAGTCTTAAAGCCTGATGGATGTAGTGGTCCAGCATTCGAAAAAGCAGTAGGATCAGGGATTCAAAGTCATCCTCAGCTACATGTCAAGTTTGAGGTCAGTCCTGCTATGAGACTGTCTCAGTCTAAAAAAAAAAAAAAAGCTGGGTGGTAATGTTGCACCCCTTTATTTCCAGCACTGGGGAGACAGAGGCAGGTAGATCTTTGAGTTAGATGCCAGCCTGGTCTGCAGAGTGAGTTCCAGGACACAAAGAAACTTTATCTTGAAAAACAAAATACAAAACAAAACAAAACACAAAAAGGAAGGACAAAGGCTTCCATTTATGGTGTTATGGTGGCGGTCAGGAGTAAGGCCATACTATGCAACAGGAAAGCAAACAGTGATACACCTCAGAAGAACACACAGGCTTGAAGCTGGGAACAGATTCTCTGAGAAGGCTGGAAGGCCCAGGCCATCTTCCATGTTTAGATAGGTCACGGCCCCATAGAGGAAGTTACTGAAGAGCTGGATGGGGGGGTAGAGAGCCAGGACACTGAAAGGTTCAGTGGTGACAGGCTCCAGGGAATAGCCAGGCTCTGGGAAAGGCCAGGCCACATGGCCCTGGGAAGTGGACAGGCTTTCAGGCCGGAGGAAGCCCCAGTGGGCTGGGCTCCGTTTGTGACTCCGTACAACATTAACAGCAGTAATGGAGGTGGCTGGTCATCTAGCTGTGTGTGATAGAGGGGCAGATTGATGGGTGACAGTAGTGTGATACTTTCCTGGGGTCCCTCCCACCCTCAAAGGGTCTGTGGTTCCTGCTTACCCTCAACCCAGAAGCAAGGCTAGGGGAGGCTGGGAGTAAGTACCTTAATGAACTCTTGACTATGCTGCTCCATTAGCTCCAGTTTATTGGTTAGGTAGCCTGGGTACAGGGAGGCAAGTGCTGACATCACAGGAGACAGGAGTCTGAAATGGACCCTAGGGAAGGCTGGCCCAGGCTGGTGCAATGTGGCCATGGGAAAATGACAGGGGGGGGGGGTCAGCCTTGCTCTGTCCTCCCTGCCATGTCTTGCCCTAGTACCCGTGTAAGTCAAGGGCGGCAGGTCCTGACTGAGGACACATGGATTGGAAGGGGGCTGTGGAGGGAAGATGGGATGCAGGGCAGCTGAACTCTACCTAGGAGGGAGCTTCCGCACGGCGATTTATCGATGAAGCCTCGGCTAAAGGCATGAACCAGTAGACAGTGGGTCATGATGCCTTCATCGTCCCTGTACTTTCCTCTCTGCACCTCGATGGTCAGCTCGCCCTGAGGCTCCCCTGTGTCTGAGACGATGGCCAGAGTCTCGGGGAAGAAGAGCAGCAGTTTCTCCAGCCCTGTTTGGTGACAGAAGCTCTTTCTGGGAACAGCTTCTAGACCCCAAAGCACCCACTTACCCCTTGCCTTGTCTGCCATCTCCTTGCCAGCCTTGCCACCGCTCCCTGTCATCAGCAGGTGCCAGCTGGTGACCCGCCCCCAGAGTCTTGTCCCTCCACAAACACGAGCAGATCCAGTGAAGAGAGTCAGGGCTCTTTCCCAGTTCTCCTCATGCCCACTCCACCATCTGGCTCACGGAAGGAGTCGAGGAAGTTGATGGCTTCAGCATTGGCCTCTGGGAATGGCTGTTGCTCTTGTGGCTGTTGCTGCTGCTGCAGCGGCTGACTTGCTTGGTGGTTGTTCTTGGCTCTGGAGCCTACAAGAGGAAGGAGAAGATAAGATGTCAGATCCTGGGGAAAAGGGCAGGATACGCAGGGCACCCTAGTTCTGATCCCTGTCCCCAGAAGCTGAATTTACTAAGACCACGCTCAGGTTAGGTTGTAAGGGAGAAATATCCCTTCTTCTTCCACCCACAGAAAAACAGCCCATTCCCCACCTGTGGGGAAAACTTTGGAAGACATGCTGATTGAGGTCAGTCAGTCTGTGGCTAGTTGTCTCCATGGCAACCAGTAGCTAGGTACTGCCCCTTAAAGGGCAATCAACCTTTACTTTACTGAGCCTAGATTTGTCAGTCTTTGGGGCTCAGCCCAAGCTTTAGAGGTTGTCCAGCAGAGGGAGCCTTTGACATTCTTAAGAGGCAAGGAGAAACCGGTTATTAATACTTTCTTGGGCTGGAGAGATAGCTCAGCTGTTGAGAGCACTGGCTCTTTTTCCCGAGGACCTGGGTTTGAATCCAAGCACCCAGATGATGGCTCACAACTGTCTGCAGCTGTGTGGGATCCAGTTCCCTCTTCTACGGGCATTCACCCAAATACATAAAATAAAACAATAGTAAAAAGAAGAAGTGGACTCATGCCTGACTCCAAGGAAGGACGATCAGGAGTTTAAAGCCAGACCGAGGCTCACACACAATCTACCTCTAGGTTGTCTGATTATCTTTGTGAGCTATAGTCCTAATATGGATAGTCTCCAACCTCCAATGGCTCAACCTCCCATTCATTCATCACTTTTATGATGATGGGAAAGCCATGCAATTCAACAGAAACTATATTTCTAGCTCCTGGGCCCGCCACATGCTGTTCATCTTTCCTGCAAGCTGCAGCCTTCAGCCAGCCAGGCCAACCGCTCTGCAGAGCAGGCTACGCTTTGCCAAGGACTGTGTGGCTCACAAAGCTTGCTCCCTTCTCATCTTACTACACTGCCATCTTATGGCAAGTTCAAGGAGGTCTAACCCTTCAGAAATAGAGGAGCATAATGATGACGGCACTGGGAGGCATAGCAAACTCTGTGGTTGGTTGGTTGGTTTTATGGTGGTTGTTTTGGGGACAGGGTCTCTCTATATAGCCGTTGCTATCCTGGAACTCACTATGTAGAACAGGCTGGTCTCGACTCATAGAGATCCACCTGCTCCTGCTTCCCGAGCGCTGAGATTAAAGACATGTGTCACCACACTCAGCCTTACAACAAACACTTAAACCACATCTGTCCTCAGCCAGATCCGGTTTTCATGGCATTTATGGATATTACCTCATTTGTCACTCTAGCCTGGCCTAAATACTTACCTTGTTTTGTTGTTTTGAGATAGGATCTTATGTAGCTCAGGCTGGCTTCAGACTTAATATGTAGTGGAGAAGACCTTAAATTTCTGACCTTCCTGTCTCTCTCTCCTGGGTGCTAAGATTAAGGTACATTCCATCATTCCCAGTTTATGAGTTGTTGGGAGTTCAAACCTACGGCATTGCGCATGCCGAGCAAGCACTCAACCACCTGAGCTGCATCTCAGCCACTGAAGTACTTTAAAAATATTTCTTGAGACAAGGTTTCTGTGGATCCCTGGAAATCCTAGAACTCTCTGTGAAGACCAGGCTGGCCTTGAACTCACAGAGATCCACAAGTTTCCTGAGTTCTGGGACTAAAGGCATGTGCCACCACAGATAAGTTCTTACTATGTAGTTTAGGCTGGTCTAGAGCTTGTCATTATCCTGCCTCTACCTTTCAAGTTTTGGGATTACAGGCATGCACTACCATTTTTTTTTTTTACCTCCACTTTGTGGATATGAGAACTAAGGCATAGAGAGGCTCAATGGTTTCCAAACATCACACAGCTAATCCTTGACAGAGCCACGACATGACCAGAGGGAGTCAGACTTGAGTTTGTGCATACAGGCAGCAGCCGGGTAGGATGGTGCATGGTCATGAGTCATTACGTGGGAGATCCAGGCAAGAGAAGCAGAAATCCAAGTCATTCTCAGCCTCACATTGAGTTTGAGGCCATCTTCAGTTGCATGAGACTCTGTCTTAAAAAGATTAAAATAAATCCAGGCAGTGGTGGCACATGCCTTTAATACCAACACTTGGGAGGCAGAGGCAGGCAAATCTCTGAGTCTGGTCTACAGAGTAAGTTCTAGGATAGCCAGGGCTGCACAGAGAGATTCTGTCCTGAAAACAAAACAAAATTAAAAACAATTTTACAACAATGGTATCTTTACATCTCTCCTGAAGGACCTTCTGCAAAGCATGGCCAATCTAAGCATGCTGACTGAGGAGTTCTACCCTGCCCCACTCGAGTGCTATGATAAAATGGGTCATATCCTAGTGGACAAATTTGACAATCTGTGTCCTGATCTCCTGGATATACTCAGGTCCAAAGACATCCCCAAAAAAGTCTCATTTGGTACAGAAATCTGCTGTGTATGTTTCCAGCGCTGTATCTATGACCTGAAGACTGGACTTTGTCATCGTCATAAACAGGTGTAGACTTCTGCTTGGTAACTGAGGAATGAAATTTTGAGCACAGGCTTTCAATAAAGTGTGCAAGAATAAAAAAAATAAAAGAAAAGAAGGAAGTAGAAAGAAAGAAAGAAAGAAAAAAGAAAGAAAAGAATTGAGGCAACCAGGAAACCAGGAAGCAATGGGTGAGAGATGACTGGGTGACAGCAGATAGTGTGAATGGAAACTTGTAGTGCAACAGCACCTGAAGTAGTTAGAAATAGACTTGGAAAAGGAGTGACTATGTGACTCATACCCCAAGCTGTGGCCATCTAATTCTCCTTTGGGCATGTTGGAGTTGCTATATCCAATACAAACAGGTCAACATGATAGCCAGCACCTCAGAGAAATTCTTGACACTAACTAGCCTTAGACACCGAAGGGGGTTGTTCCACTCACATCAGTTAGGATGGTGCTCTTCATGGGACCTCCATATTTCATTTAACATTTTTATTGGCTTTATTGAATTTATTTGTGTAGGGTGAGCATCACACTGCATGTATCTGGAGATTAGGAGACAACTTCTGGAAGCCAGTTCTATCCTTGTGCCACGTGAGTTCTGGGGACTACAACTCAGGTTGTCATGCTTGGTGGCATTCCTAAAATTACATTTTTTTAGGGGGCTGGAGAGATAGTTCAGAGGTTAAGAACACTGGCTACTCTTCCAGAGGTCCTGAGTTTGATTCCCAACAACCACATAGTGGCTCACAACCATCTAGAATGAGATCTGGTGTTCTCTTCTGGCCTGCAGGCAAACATGCAGGCAGAACACTGTGTGGTGACTGAGATTTCTGTCCTGTCTGGTCCCACATCTGTTCAGTCCCAAAGAAACACACAGAGGTGTGCATTAATCATAAACTGGTTGACCTATTAGCTCAAGCTTCTTATTAACTCTTTTTTTTCTTTTCTTTTCTTTTTTTTTTTAAGCAAATGACAAAGACCCAAATTACCAGTTTTTCTTAAACCTAAGCTTAACATTACATACTTAAACAATGTTCAGAACTGATCAATTTGCCAACGTCCATGCAAAACTAGAAAACAACCTTAATTTACACTAAACCAGAAATGTATTACCATTGATGCAGTAATAGCTTTCATTACTAAATACTGAAAACAAAATTGAAATATTTCTGCAGAAGGTTCATCTGGCAACGTTAGCTTCACAGCAGGCTGATACTACTCACTCACATTTCAACACAATGGGAAGCAGATCCATGCTGGTGTCAGAGAACAATCTCATCCTAGCACTACTCAAGAGTCACAGGGCTCACCTTGGATTACGGTTTGTTTTGTTTTGTTTAAAGCAAAGTGCATACAGAGGTTATAACAATTTTTAAGACAAAAAAAAAATGGTCCTATTTTGTGGTCCCAACAACAAACTCAAAAGTCTATGACAAATAGGGGCTCCGATGAGCTGTTTTAAAAATACTTTAGGCCGGGCGGTGGTGGCGCACGCCTTTAATCCCAGCACTTGGGAAGCAGAGACAGGTGAATCTTTGTGAGTTCGAGACCAGCCTGGTCTACAAGAGCTAGTTCCAGGACAGGCTCCCAAAAAAAGCTACAGAGAAACCCTGTCTCGGAAAAACAAAACAAAACAAAACAAAACAAAAAAACCAACCAAAAAATACTTTAGATTAGGTACAGTTATACAGAAAGTCGAGTTCGTTTGAAATCTTCAAAAAAAAAGTTCCTGTTATTCCTCAAATGGTGCTTGTTATGGCTTAACATTTCTGTTAAATGCGTGCGTTGAATTACTTGTCATCCATGCGTAGCAGGTGCTCCTTACCATTTATCGTCAATGACCTTCAACTGTCCGTCTTCTTCAACTTCTAGTCTTTCTTGACCATTTTCCACAATTTCTTTGTAGTAATTTTTTGCCATTAACTATCTTAGTAGAAGTTGATATTGATTTGAAGTTGCCCATTCCGCTGCCACCAAATGATGCTGAAGAGAATGAAATGAGACCCCCCGTGTCCTAGTGACCCGAATGAACTGAATCCTGTATCAAAAGCAGGAAACCCACTGAAGGCAGAGAAAAACAAGCTTGTACCTCGGCTTCTATTTCCTTGGGAAGCCATTCAGCTCCCAAAAAAGTCATCAAATGGGTCTTCAAAGAAGGCAAATGAAAATGGGTCCCTTCCACCAAAAAATTCCCTGAAGACATCATCTGGATTCTGGAATGTGAAGCCAAACTCAAACGGACTGTCAAAATGACTTCCACCTCCTCCTCCTCCACCATTTAATCCTTCTTTGCCGTATTTGTCATAGATGTCCCGCTTTTTTGCATCCAATAACACCTCATATGCCTCAGCTACTTGCTTGAATTTCCGCTCTGCTTCTTCTTTATTTTCAGGATTTTTGTCTGGATGCCATTTAAGTGCCTGTTTCCTATACGTCTTTTTTTTGTTTTTTTTTGTTTTTTTTTTGTTTTTACAGTTACAATATTTAGATTTATTTGATCTTTTATCATAACTAAGGAAAACTATAACTATAACTATCCATTCTTCAACTCCATCAAAGACTCCAGAAGGATATAATATTATCTAAATAAACAAGAAATAAGCAACTTCCAAAACTCAAGAAGTGACAGAGATATCTCGCTGCCTGTACAGTCACCCAAAGTTCCTCTGTACCGTTGAGGCATCCATCTTTGCCTATAGGCCCATAGCATCCAGCAGACATTTCCATAAAGTAGGAAAATTCAAAGACAGTTCAGCCACTTTCTTTTGTGTCCTGCAGAATGTCTCGCAGATTCTTTTATGAAGCAGGAACCCTGAAGGATCATCTCATCTTTAGGCAAATTCAGTAGTCCTCTTTCTGTGGGTTCTTTGTGTCCATTTAAGCAGTCCAGGCAAGAGCAGTTTCTTGGCCAAATGGCTATCAAACTCCATAAGGAGCCTCTTTGATGCCCATCCTCCTCTTGAAGTGGCTTGGTACTGCTAAGAGCAGTTGTGTCTCACAGTTGGGTGATGTAATTTTCTGAAGGTGTTCATGATGACCTTTCAGGAGGGCGTGGTCTATCATACCAGATTGGTATAGGAGAAATTCACAGGGTCTCATCCTCTGTGAAACCAAAAGAAGAACCTCTTTCCAAAAGCATCATATCCTTAGACCCAAATTGTGAAGCAATAACACCTTTATAATATCCATGTTGGTTTAGCTTGGCAGCCCATATAATGAGATGTTTCTCTGTGCTTAGCTCCGGGAAGATTCAGCATGTCTGACCCTGATGGCTTCATGGCGGGCTCTCTCTCCCTATACGTCTTTTTAATGTCCTCAGGTGAGGCATGTCTCTGCACGCCCAGAACTTCATAGTAACCCATCATGTTTTAACAGATTGTTGGAACAAATCCAACACGGCGGCGGGGTGTGGGGGGAAGTCAGGCGGCCAGTGTCCTCGCGGCTCTGGAACAGCTGCGGCCGCTTCTTATTAACTCTTACATTCTACATTAACCCATAATCCTTGTCTGTGTTAGCTAAGTGGCTTGGTACCTTTTATCAGCAAGGCGCTCTCATTTTGCTACCTCTGCGTCTGGGTGACGACTGCAGACTCAACCTTTTCTCTTCCCAGAATTCTACTATTCTGGTCCCCCTACCGCACCCCACCCCCTGCCTATATTTCCTGCCTAGCTACTGTCCAATCAGCATTTAATTAAAGCAATACAAAGGATAAATCTTTACAGGGTACAAGATCATTGTCCCACAGCAACTGTGAACTTAAGAAATTACATTTTTAGCTAGGGATGGTGGTATATACTTCTTTACCCAGTACTCAGAATGCAGAGGTAGGTAGAACTCTGTGAGTTAGAGACCAACCTGGTTGATACAGGGACTTCAAGGGCCAGCTAGAGCTATATTTTGAGACTACTTTTAAAAATATTTTTTAATTAAAAACTATACAAAAGCAAACTATTGCTTTCATAATATGAATTTATGTAAAGATGAACAAAAAAAAATCTTCCTTTGTGGTGTCACCAACATGCTCCAATTTCTTTTTAAAGTTGGGTTACCAAGGATGACTTATATAGTCGAGGCTCACATGGAATTTCGGGTCCTCCTGACCTCATTTCCTGAGTGCTGAGACTGGAAGTGTAGAACACCATGCTTGGCTCATGAACTATGTGGGACTGAACCCAGGGCTTCATGAATGTTAGGTAAGTACCACCTGAGCTACACCTCCAGCCCCTAAATTATTCTAGTTATTACGATAACGTTAAAAGAAAACGTAGCTGCTGTGAGTGTGACTCAGTGGTTCAGACTTGTCTACAGCCTACAAGACCCCGGGCTGATCCCCAGCATGCATAAAATCCAGATAAACAAAAGGCCACCAGAGCATGGTAGTGCACGCCTACAATTCCAGTGGGGTTTCTTTTGGGGAGAGGGGGGGTTGAGACAGGGTTTCTCTGTGTAGCTTTGGAGTCTGCCTTGAGACTTGCTCTGTAGACCAGGCTGCCTCGAACTCACAGAGATCCACCTGCCTCTGCTTCCCGAGTACTAGGATTAAAGGTGCATGCCACCACACCTGGCTGAATTTATTTATTTTATTGTTATTTTACATGAGTGTTTTGCTTGCACGTATGTCTCTATACCCTGATCATGGCTCATGCCCGTGGAAGCCAGAAGAGGGCATTGGGTCTTCTGGAGTCACAAATGCTTATGAGCCATGCAGGTGCTGGAAATGGACCTGGTTTCTCCACGAGAACAGCAAGTACTTTTAAACACTGAGTCATCTCTCCAGTCTATTTTGCTTTTGTATTTTTTGTTTGCTTGTGTTTTGTTTTTCAAGACAAGGTTTCTCTGTGTAGCTTTGGAGCCTGTCCTGGAACTTGCTGTGTAGACCAAGCTAGCCTTGAACGCACAGAAATCTGCCTCCCTCTCCTTCCTGAGTGTAGGGATTAAAGGCATGTGCCATCACTGCCTGGCTGTTTTTGTTTTGGTTGTCTTGGGGTTCTTATTTTGTCTTTTCTTTGTCTTTTTGTTTGTTTTTGTTTTTTTGAGACAGAGTTTCTCTGTAGCTTTTGAAGCCTGTCCTGGAACTCAGTCTGTAGACCAGTCTGCCTCTGCTTCCCGAGTGCTGGGATTAAAGGTGCACGCCACCACCACCTAGTTGTTTTTTGTTTTTTAATTTACATTTTTTTTATTTTTTAATTTTATTTATTTATTTATTTATTTATTTATTTATTTATTTATTTATTTTGGTTTTTCAAGACAGGGTTTCTCTGTAGCTTTGGAGACTGTCCTGGAACTAGCTCTGTAGACCAGGCTGGCCTCGAACTCACAAAGATCCGCCTGTCTCTGCCTCCTGAGTGCTGGGATTAAAGGCGTGCGCCACCAATGCCCAGCTCTGTTTTGTTTTTTTAAACAGTTTTTCTTCATTGTTATTGTGTGATACTCCTTGAGCCAGCATGAACATATACTAGAGCAAGAAGACAAGCCAGCTAGATGGAAATTGGGGGATTAGGGTGGGACACACAGGCTCTGGCCACTGAGCAGCGTCTACTGACCTGGGGAAAATGTCGTGCCCTGAGTCCCGCAAGTACATTCAGTGCCAAGTATTAACACGTTCAACGCTCACAGCAAGCTTCTTGTCTTGGTACCGTTATCATCCCCATTGACAGATGACGAACCCAGGTTTAGAAAGGCCACCTGCCCATGAAAGGGAACTACAGACTCCAACCTTCCAGAGTCTGTCTGTCTTCCTGCCTGTTTGTTTGAGATATGGCCTCACTATATAGCCCTAGCTGACTTGGAACTCTCTGTGTAGACAAGTCTGGCCTCAAAATCACAGTGCTCCCCCTGCCTCTGCCTCCCAAGTATGGGATTATAGGCGTGCGCCACCACACCTGGCCACAGCTCTTGTTCTTGAACACTTTGTTCTAGTGTCCAATGGCCTGGCTTATTACAATATTGGTTGAAGGAGACATTGCTTCTGGGCTGAAAGACACTGTGCATCTCTTGCAGTTCTAACCAGTCTGCAAAACCCAGTGACAGTCACCCATCTTAGGTTGCATGCAGTCAATCAGAGGCAGGACCTATCTTTGTATTCAGATCAACCCACCTTCAAATCCTCTCTCTCATTCAGCTTGAACTTGGAATGGAAACTTTCAAGATCAGGTTCTAATCCAATTTCTTCTTCCTTCCTTCCTTTCTTATTTATTTATTAAAGACAGATTTCCCAGTCGGGCAGTGGTTATTCAAACTCCTTTGGGGTCAGTCCACACGTTTACCACGAGTTACCTCCTACGAGCCCCAGAAATCTGAGATGGCCCTTTTCAAAGTGGCTGTATAAGCCTCTCCCTTCCAAAGCTCCCCATCAGACTCCA
Source organism: Dicrostonyx torquatus (assembly GCA_028555095.1). Taxonomy (NCBI): domain Eukaryota; kingdom Metazoa; phylum Chordata; class Mammalia; order Rodentia; family Cricetidae; genus Dicrostonyx; species Dicrostonyx torquatus. The sequence continues at coordinate 1,908,131 of JAQHUG010000154.1, read as the reverse complement.
GTGGACGTTGGTGGAAGCTTATGCTTAGGTTGTTGGGCACTGTTTCTAGTGTCAGTCACCTGCTGGTTGGGATTCTCCTTTTTTCAGTTCAGTGTGATAATGTTGGAACTGATAGAGCCTATTCTTGATCATATGACCCAAGATGGACCAATAGAACCCCACTCCTAGAACTAAAGGAGATTCTGCTGGGCTTGATGAACTGGCAGAATGAGGCTGAAATTTCTAGAGATCATGTGTGTCCTGCAAGGAGAAAGTCAGAAAGGGGAAGAAATGAATACAGAAGAAAGTAGAACTGAGTGATACCCTATCCATCCATCCATCCATCCATCCATCCATCCATCCACTCATCCATCCACCCACCTATCCATCTATCCATCCATCCATCCATCCATCCATCCATCTATCATCTATCTATCTATCTATCTATCTACCTATCTATCTATCTATCTATCTATCTATCATCTTTTGGTTTTACAAGACAGGGTTTCTCTGTAGTTTTGGAGCCTGTTCTGGAACTAGCTCTTATAGACCAGGCTGGCCTCGAACTCACAGAGATTTGCCTGCCTCTGTCTCCTGAGTGCTGAGATTAAAGGTGTGCACCACCACCTCATGGCTCTATCTATTTATTTACTTTTGTGTTTTAAAAAAAGGGAGGGCTTTTTTTTTTTTTTCAAGACAGGATTTCTCTGTGTAACAGCCCTGGCTATCCTGGACTAGACCAGGCTGACCTTGAACTCACAGAGATCCAACTGTCTTTATGAGATTAAAGGCATGCACCACCACCGCCCAGTGTCTTTTATTTTTTTTTGTTATTGTTTCTTTGTTGAGACAGAGTAGATCAGAGATATCTCCATGTAGCCAGGCTGGCTTTGGACTCCTGCCTCTCCTGTCTTCTAAGTGCTGGGATTAACGGTGTGTGACAGCACACTGGTGCTGCTGTAGTTATGAGACAGGGTCTCACGATGTAGTCCAGTCTGGCCTCAAATTTGCAGTCCTCCTACATCTGCCCCCTAGTGAAGATACTCTGAATCCCTGGCTCTGTCCGTGCCTGAAGTCAGTAGGATGTGACTTGAAGTATATCAATTTCAGGTTGCCTACCCAACCTCATGAAGATGCTGTCCCTCACAGCTTCTTAAAGAAATAAGACAGGGAAATTACTTGCCCAAGACATTGCCAAGCAGGACAGAGCTGGGACTGATTCCGAGGGGTCTAAGACTGATGGTACGTACCCACGATCCTATGAGCAAAAAACTCAGGCTGCTTGGGAAGCACCAGCTGCAGATGTACATGCTCCCCTGTTATTCAAATTGGATAGTCAGGTGGGAGGATCCCCAAGGCCCATGGAAGTGCTTCCCCAGCCCTAGAACTATCCATGAGAGCTCCTTCCACTGAGGATGCCCAGAGCCACCTGTGTGGTCCAGGAGCTGAGGCTCACCCACCAGGACAGCAGTGAGTCAAACGCATCGTAGAGCTAGCCTGCATGAGGAAGGTGAGGACTGTGGCCCATCCCCATGCCTAAGAGGGAGGGTAACCTCTGCCAGAGTGGGAGAACCGTTCTTGCCTGGTCTGGTAAGGTACTGTGCCAGTGTGTGCTGGTCTTCAGCCACACAAGGCCACCTCACAGCTATGGGGCCACTCTACTTCATGGTGTCCTAATTTAATAAATATTTTGAGAAACCCTATCTGGAACCCCCATCTACCCACCCAAATAGTGTATGTTTCAGGCTGGAGAGATGGTTCAGTGGTTAAGAGCACTGGCTGCTCTTCCAGAGGACCTGAGTACCCAGACGGTGGCTCACAGATGTCTGTAATTCCAATTCCAGGGGATCTGATGCTGTCATGACACACATGTAGTCAAAACAGCAACACACATAAAATAGTATAAACAAATCATTTTAAAGTGTTTTTTAAAAAGAAATATCTTTAATTACCTTCATGAACTAAAAACCAATCTTGCTCACTAAAAACAAGAATCTATAAAAAGATAAATTCAATGATATAAAGCAAGACATAAACAGGACTCCAGGTTGGATTTTGTTGTTTTTTGTTTTGAGACAGGGTTTCTCTGTGTAGACTGGAAATCTCTTTGTAGACCAGGCTGATCTAGAACTCACAGAGATTCACCTGTCTCTGCCCCGAGTGCTGTGATTAAAGCCCTGTGCCATGATGTCCAGCTGTAGCTCCTTTCTTTCTCTTCCTTCCTTCCTTCCTTCCTTCCTTCCTTCCTTCCTTCCTTCCTTCCTTCCTTCCTCCCTCCCTCCCTCCCTCCCTCTCTCTCTTTCTTACAGATGTGTTAAAACAAGTTAGAGGGGAAAAAAGCTTTCTGGGTATGGTGGTGGCCCACACTTTTAATCCCAGTACTCAGGAGGTAAAGGCAGGTGGATCTGAGTTTGAGGTCAGCCCGGTCTATAGAGCCAGTTCCAGGACAGACAGAACTACAGGGATCCTCTCGAAAAACCAAATAAAGAGAAAGAGACAGGCTGGAGGCAAGGCTGTACTCCTGAAGTGCTCTTCATTACTGGACTGTAGCTAGCTAGTGTCCTGTGTGTCTCAAGCTGAGGGAAAGACAAGGGTACCCACACATGGGCTGTGGAAGGAATACGTGGAGGGCGTTGTTCCTGGGCTCTTCTGATGCTCCTGGGGATTGAACCCAGGGAGCAGTACCTGATAGGCTGCCCAAAGTTCTTCCCACGTAGTGACCCTCAGTTATGGAACCCAGACAACAGTGAGCAGGCTCTCTGCTGCTGTTACCCATGCAGCAGCACAAATAAGCCATTGAGTTAAATCATTCATTCAACATTTATTGAGCGCCTATTGTGTGCCAGGCACCGTGCTAGGCGCAGAATACAGAGATGCATAAGATACAGTCCATGCCCTTAAGGGTTCACAGTCTAGAAGGGAAGGCAAACATGTAAACAAGTAAAGTATGGTGTGATGGGTGCCACGAGAAGCATTTACAGGGTGCAGAGGTAGCCTGGAAGATGGGTGAGGGATGCCTTCCTGGGGGGTGGGGGGCTGGGAGAGGCTAATATAGGCGTTTGCCAGGCAGAGGAGGCAGGAGGAGTGGGAAGGCATTCCGGCTGAAGAAACAGCATGAGCAAAGGCACAAAGGCGTGGAACTGCGTGTGTCTTGGGGGCAGGGAAGGCTAAATAGTCTGGTGATATTGCTAGAGTGGGTTCCAAAGGCTGGGGCTGGAGAGGGCAGCTGAGGCCAGATGACAGGAGAACTGAGGGCAGGGGCATCTAGGAGGATCAGCAGAGGGCACTGCGCATCCCAAGGGAAGGCTCTGACCCAGAAAGATGTGGCTCCCAGCTAACCAGTGTGCCTGCTACACGACCACAGTGTCCTCATGGTGGCCCAAGAGGGACCTTGTCCTGAGACCAGAGGACAAGCAGAGTGGGAGGAGGGATGAGCAGTGGGGTAGACCTAAGCCTGGGTCCTGGAAGCTGGCACTCAACTGAGCTCCCTGCTCCCAGACCTCCGCTTTCTCTACACTGCCAGCGTGGGGCCTGGGATCCGATGGGAAATCATGTGGAGATGGAAGGGTTTTTTTCTTCTTTTTTTGAAAACTGCAAGGAGCCAGATGAATACCAGGACTGAAAGAATCAGCCTTTAATGATGTCAAGAAGAAAAGAGTTGAGGATAAAGCAAAAGATGTTAAGGAAGACAGAAGCAGGCAGGAATTCCTAAGAACAAGGGCCCCAAGGGGAAAGCAGGATCTCTCAGGCAGACCACAGCTCACTCTCCCCTGGGAAGGCAGGCCCTTGTGACCTGGGGCAGGAGCAGAGGCCAGTGGCAAACCCAGGACAGATGTGTGGCGTGTGGCTCTGTATCCCAGGTCTTGTGTCTCCTTGGCCTGAGGCAGAAGATTCCTTGGCAATCAGGAAACTTTCCCTCTAGCCTTCAGGGGATTTATTGAGGCAGGGATTGGCCAGAGCCAGGCTTCCAGCCCTGTGTGTTCTTAGGAACAGCTCTGCCTGGCAATGTTTTAGCAGGGTAGGTAAGGTAGGGCTTAGAGGCTCAGTCACCGGCTGCCCCTGTTGGTGACCACTCTCCCAGGCACCACACCTTACATCACTGCTTTCAGGGTGAGCTTCTCTGACAACCCTGGATGGGTTGGAAAAGTGGAGGATAGACTAGCCTGGTCAGCACTCTGCTCTCCTGGGTTCTAGGGCTCCAGTAGGGGTGTGGCCTCTGGAAGGGGAGCCAACAGCAGCCTTTCAGATCCGGCTATTGGTCTATGAGTGGGGGAAGGGAGGCAGACCCTCCAAGGCAGCAAAGTCTAGAGATGTCTCAGGTGCTGCCTTCCTAAACACCCAGCTGTACTGACCTGCTGCTGCCTCCCCTCGAGGTCCCATGGCTGGGCTGTGCCCTTCCTGAACAGTCTGGAGGAAATGGTGCTGCCTAGGGCACCAGTGGCGGTGGTGGCATTAGTGATGAAGAGGATGGCAAGGTGTGAGTGATGGGTGGCTTCCCCTCTGCGGGGACAGCCGGGACCGGGGTGGGCTGGGGGTATCACTTGCTCTTGTGCATGTCCTTCAGCCGGCGCAGCTCCTCCAGGAGCTGGGCCCGGGAGTAGCCATCGTCACTGGTGGGGCCTGGCCCCGGTCCCAGAGCTTCCTGTAATGCCAGGCAATGGGTTCTCAGGAATGGGTTGTAGGTGCGCTCCTCTCCCAGGGTGGATGGGCACTGCAGAGCAAGAGGCACAGGGATAAGTGGAAAGAACCTGGGGAAGGACCCATAGAGGGATGTCTGTCCTAGGGTAAGAGGCCAGAGCTCTGGAAAGCACTTGCAGGCCCAGGCTGGGCAGCGACAAGCATTGGCTAGACAGTGGCCAAGTTCCCCATCTCATCCCATCCCACTCCCCAGGCCTCACTGTGCTCTTGCGTTCCATCCGTTGCCTCTGCACCCACTGCATCTTCCTCTCACGGGCCAGATTCTCGGGCTCCACCACACCCGCGAAGCCCAGGTTCTCTTCTGCATATTCATGTCCTAGCAAGGCCAGAGGGGCCAGGAAGCAGGGCAAAGAGAGGCTGGTGGTGAGATCATAAGTCCGTCCTACTCCAAGGCCCCAGGCCCACAGCTACCCAGCCAGCAGAGGGGAGGGTGGGGGCTCTTGGAAAACACCAAAACCAAAGTTGCTTTTCCAACCAAGGGCACTGTTGCGGGGGGCGGGGGGGACGTAGAGAAAGAAAAGGCAGAGGCAGTTTGGGCAGTGGTTTGGACTCATGGGGAAAATCACTAACTTTGGAGCTGAGAGGCCACAGTTAGCCTCTTACCTCACTCAGCATGACTTCATTGATGACCTCCCTAAGCCACAGGTTTCTAATTTGGCAAATGGAAAAGAGAATAACATACCAGGCAAAAATTGAAAGAAAAAAATAAAAAGTTGGATGGGTAAGGAGGGGGAGAATTGGGAAGAGTGTGTGTGTGTGTGTGCCCAGGTATCACTGTGGTTTGTCCAGTGCATACAACAGAGCCTGACAGGTAATAGCTGCACACAGTATCCATTACACAAATGAGCATCAGATGGGTACACGTGGACCAGATTTACTGTTCTCTCAGATAAGCAGAGGCTACTTTCTGTTTGGACTGTGACCATAATTATCTGAACAATTAGGTATCTCTCCAGGCTCCCAAGAGGCCAAGGGCTGATGGGGGAGGGGCAGCAGCATGAAAACCATGGATATCTGTCGGGGATTTCCCCTGGAGCTGCCCTCTCCAGACTCTGCCCAAAGAAAGCCCACCAAGGGTCAGCTCCTCCCTCTGAGATGCTCAAGACCACACCTACAGGATATTTAAGGCTTGCCATGTGGTTCTCCCTCGTGGTTTCTCCTCTTCCCCTAGGACCACCTGGGAATGCTTGGATCAGATTAAAACCTGAACTTTAATTTGGTCTTATCTGATTTATTGCATCAGCAGAGAGACTTAATATCAGGGTACAAAATTTTTCAATATCATATAGCCAGGAAGGAGGGCAGTGTCTGCTCCCACCCCCGGAGGACTGGCTGTAACCATGAACTGAGCTTGCCGGTCTCTAAGAAAGTGAGGGGCTGGGAGGGCCCTGGTACCAGGCAAAGCATGGGGCTGGAAGGAGGGAGAGGGGGCACCTCACCAGGCCACAGCAGGGTGTCATCCCCCAGGTCTAATACGGTGTCCAGCGAGCTCAGCATGGTCTCTGCTGTGCCTTCAAAGGTCCGTCCTGCATGGGGTCAAATGTGAAAGGGTGACACAGTGTGGTCTAAGGGACAGAGGGGTGGGGTGGGACCTCAGCCTCTGGTCCTTCAACTGAGTCCTGCCCTGCCATCCCCAGGCATCTGCTCCCTCCTTACGGGAGAGCTGGTGTGAAGCCCCCAACACACGTGGAGGGCAAGGCTTCCTGGGGTCCAGGCTTGGTGGGTACAAATAATCCTTCCACTAAGAGAGTCGTAGACTCGGCTGCCCTCTGGGACTCTGCAGTCTAGGACTTGGAGTCCTCACCCACCCACAGTGCTTCCGTCTTACTTAAGTATCCTCAACTTTCTATGGCTGCTTCTTCCTGGTCACTATCTTGGGGAAACGGGTCCCACCCAGTGGAGATCAGTGCTCTATGGGGTGTTTACTTAAAGGGTCAGGTCTTCGTCATAGGCCTACCCCTGTGAGGATCTTGAGAGCATAAACAATCAGGCAACACAAGTGGCGGTGACTGCCACTGGGATGCTGGGAACCAACATTTCTTTTTTTTTTTTTTTTTTGGTTTTTTGAGACAGGGTTTCTCTGTGGCTTTGGAGCCTGCACTGGAACTAGCTCTTGTAGACCAGGCTAGTCTCGAACTCACAAAGATCTGCCTGCCTCTGCCTCCCGAGTGCTGGGATTAAAGGCGTGTGCCACCACCGCCCAGCGGAACCAACTTTTCTAAGTGGGACATGGGACAGTGGCTGCCCTGGCCCCTCCCCTCTCTTTGACAGAAACTCACCACAGCCAGAGAGGAAGAGCAGGTCCCCTGAGAAGAGGCAGGAAGGACCTTTGTAGGGCTCCCCATCCAGCAGGTAGACCAGGTGGCCTTGAGTGTGGCCAGGGGTAGCCAGGGCCCGGATCTGAAGCCGTCCCACACTGACCACATCTTGATGACACAGGGGGCTAGGGCACAAAACAATAAGGAAGAGAGGGAATTCAAGCTATGTTGTGGTGATCATGGCTACCATCCCAGACTTAAGGGCTGGGTGCCTTACAGGAGGGTGGCTTCTATAGAGGGTGGAGGCACAGGGGCCCAGGGCCTAAGGGCAAAGCCTTTCTCTTCTGATTATGGGTGGATCATCTTGGGGCAAACAGGGCCAGTCTTCTACATGGATTCCACTTAGCTGTCTAAGAGCTAGGCAGAGTGTTGCCAAAGGTACAGTTGCTGACACCCTGGCAGATTAAAGGCAGGAGGTAGAAGATGCCCACCCATGTCTGGGTCAGGGACTTACTGGGTGAGGTAGGGGATACCATCCTGAGGACTCCCGTACACGCGACAATCCCTGTGCCACCGGCTGAGGTCGCGGTTCCCTCCACTGTGGTCCCTGCAGGATGGCAGAGATGAACACAGGGGATTCCCCCTTCCCTAAGGTACCCCCTGACTCTTGTCCAAGCCATTTCCCTGCTTAAGTCACCCCAGTTTGCTATGCTCCCATGACCAGTTCTTTCTGATCTTCCTGGACTCTCCCGCTCAGCTCCAGTTGCCATCCTCACACTCTCCCAAGGGGACCTGACAGCACCGACCTAACATTCTAGCCTCTGTGTCCTGTGCCACCTGCCAACTAACAGCTGTTCATTCTCTGGGCACCTGCTGCATGCCCATGAAGGGAGCACAGCAGTTCCTGCCCTCCTCTGAGGCTCCAAGCTGCTGAGTGCCATAATACAGGATCCAGTCCCTTCCTCTCTACCTCTGCTGGTGCCTGAGTGACTGCATGAGAAAGTGGGTCCTACCCATCCTTGAGCCCAGCTCCTCAAGCCCAATCCGTGAAGATAAAACTGCCGGCAGCCACAGCCCCACCATTCCCAGCCCCTTACCAGTGCTTGTGAGTGCAGAGAATGGCAACCAAGTTAACTCTTTCCTTTTCAATGGTAGCCTGGAGGAGAGAAGAGGTGCTGAGGGTGGGAGGGGATGCACAGGGAGGCACACTGAAAGTTTAGTTGGAGGTGGGTGGAAAGGGCAGGAGATAGGCTGATGAATGATAAACTGGCGAAGGGGACAAGGAAGAGCAGAGACCCAGTGTGGGGTGCAGCAGAGAGGGGAAGGGGGCACCAGGAGTTGACACGGATACACTCACATTGAAAAATAACACTAGACCCGGGGTTCTAGTCCCAGTACCACACAACACACACACAGAGGGAAGGAGGGAGGCGGGGAGAGAGAGATTATGAACATGCAGGGAAAGGCCAGAGAGGGCCAGATACTGACAGAGGACAGAGAAGAAAGAGGGTCTAGGGCTGGTGAGATGGGTCAGTAGGTAAATTCCAACACCAGAACCTTCAATAAAGGTGGAAAGAAACGACCACAGGGTGTCCTCTGACCTCCACATGCATGCCATGGCACACACACACATGCACATATGTTATACCAGACATGGTGATGTATGCTATGGTGCACGCACGCATGCACGCGCGCACGCACACACACACACACACACACACACACACACGCATGTACACACACCATGCACACATAATGTTAACCAGACATGGTGATGCATGCCATTAATCCTAGCACTGGGGAGGAGGAAAGGGGCAGATCTCTGTGAGTTCAAGGCCAGCATGGTCAACATGTCAAGGTCCATACTAGCTAAAGCTACATGGTGAGATCCTGTCTGGGGGGTAGAGGGGTGAAGAGAAGAAGAGAAAGAAAAAAAAAAGAAGACAGACAACCCCTCAAACACCCAAACAATAAATAAACAGATGAATAAAAATGAAAAAAAAAAGAATATCCACAAGGGGAACAAAGAAGGTAAGGGGCAGACTGGAAACTGCCAGGATTCACAGTCCCAGGCCAGAACCCTCACCCTCTGGCTCTATGCTCTATGAGGAAGGGGGTGTTCTTGTGTGAGGATGCCCACCCATATGCAGGAGCAGATCCCATAGTCAGGGGAACGCGGGCCAGGCCCTGTCTGGCAAGAGCCGCTGGCAGTCCCCACGGGGACTCCCAGCACTCCGGCCCCTCACCTGCACAGCCCTCGGGTCTGAGGGGTCCACGGCCACAGCCAGCCCGGCCTGGGTGTCGATGATGAGGTAGCTGTAGTTGTCGGAGAGGACGGGGATGGGAAGCACCTTCACTCCTGGGGAGGGCAGACAAAGAAGCCGGGTGGGGTGTGGAGCCCACCGAGAGGGTAAGGGGGAGGAGAAGGGCAATAGCCAGGGAGGTGACCAGGGGCAGCTAGAGCTTACCATTGAAGAGGCGGGGCTGAGTTTTGGAATGGCCTTTGGGGTAGCGATTCCGAGCCCTCCGAAGCTGCTGTCGGTAGAAGAGGTACCCGAGCCAGGTTCGGGTGTACAGGCTATACCTGCAGGGCAGATGGTGTAGGGTCAGATTAGTCCTCTCCCACGACTGCAGGCCCCACACATCTGGACTGCCTCAGTCACCCTTGGTCAAGCACTTTGCCATCACCATTTTCTGTAGTCAAAGATGACCAGGTACCCATCCTCCTGACTCTGCCTCTACCCCTCAAAGGCTGGGATCAAAGGTGTGGCTCACCACGTCTGGTTCCTATGCAGCTGGGGATGGAACTCATGGCTTCATGCTCACTAAGCAAACTTTACCGACTGAGTTTCATCTCCAACCCTGGAAATCGCGACACTTCGGGAGCTGCTGCTGCTGGTGGTCTAGAGACCAATTATGAAAGCCACTTGGGTAGATGAAGGAGCAGAATAAGGCCCAGGGTGGCAGACAGCAGGGTTTGCTCAAGGAAGTACAGAGTTATATGGCTTCTTGGCAGATAGAGGGGCAGGCAGGGGTGAGTCTGGAAGGGCTTGACCACCCATCCTAGTCTCACTGCCATCACAGCTATAAGTAGCTCAGGAAACTGGACCAGGATGCCAGAGTTCTCCTGTGGGCTCTGATATCTGCCAGCCTGAGGACACCATGCAACTTGGTAGCTGAAAGCTAACAATTTAGAAAGACAATAGATAAGGGTTTGGCTCCAGCCTTCCTTTTCACTTGTAGATTGCTTGATGAGAAGTGGCTGACTCCAAGGCTGGTAAAGGAATGCAGGTGTGTGTGGAGAGAATGAAGTCCCCTGAAAAAGAATGTGAATTGAGAATTCCTGAGGGTGGAGGAGCATTTTTGCAGAGAGCATTCAGAGCATATCAGCTTGAGGGAAAGACAATAAACGCAAGGTCATGCTGTAAAGGAGGAAGAAGTCCTAAGCAGCCTTTGAATGATGGAGAAAGCCGGTTTCTTCCTCGCGCCTCCAGGAACACATTTGGGGAAAAACACCAGTTTCTATGTTGGGGCGACGGTCCCCGATATTCTCCAAACAAATGTGAGACCTATGAGGTCACCTAGGGCCCACTTCAGAAGGGCCTCTTGGGCTCAGTGCTCTGAGGTTACTCTTGAGTTGACCTTCAAAAGTACTTTCTAAAAAAATTTTATGAGATATATCTTGTTAATAATCAGCTTATATCTGGAAGGTGGATCCCTTTCTCAAATCTTAAAAATAGATAGATAAATAAATAAATAAATGGCTGGAGATGTCATTTAGTGGTAGATCACTCACCTAGCACGTACAAGTACTGTGTTCAGTCCTCAGTACCCCAAACAAACAAGGCTGATGTGGTACAATATAAAAATGAATGGAAAATCCTTGCTCGTTATTTAAATTTTCCTTTTCTTCCTTTCTTCTTTCTTTTTTTCCTTTTGGTGAGACAGGCCTTGCTAGCCTGGCCAGAATTCCATAAGTACACCATCACTCTGTAGTCTTGAACTAACTGGCAGTGGTCCTCTGACATCTGCCTCCCAAATGTTGGGATCATAGCCACAATGTCACCATATTGGCTTTATTTAGAATGACAGTAAATAGCAAATTGAAAACACTACAAGTCAAGAGAATGATGGAATAATGGCAACACTCCATAGTTTATTGCCCCGCCCCCCTTTCTCTCTCTCTCTCTCCCCTCAGAATCTGGCTATATAGCTCAAGGTGGCTTCAAACTTAAGATCCTCTTGCCTTTGCCTCTTTAGTACTGGGATTGTAAGTACACAATCAAGCCAGGCTTATTACTTTTGTACCTCGAATAATACATTTTTTTCTATTGTTTGAACACGGGTTTTTCTTTTAATTAACTATCTTTTTATTTATGTATTATTGTTTGTTTAAGACAGGTTCTTGTGTAGCCCAGGCTATCCTCAAACTTGCTATATTTCCAGCAATGACTCTGAACTCATGACCCCCCTGCCTTCATCTCCCAAGTGCTAGGATCACAGGTCTGTACCAACCACCTTGTACCTCAAGTTGGCATTACACTAGGCAGTAGAAATTATTTATCTGCCCTTCAGTATGGGAAAGAGCTGGCTTCGACCCTGGCTGCGCAGGAAACTGAGGCTGGGGCAGCAGGCACATGGTGAAGAGGCAGTCAGTGCTTGGGGAACCTATCAAGCCAGTCAGAGTACAGAAGGCACTCTAAGCTTGAAAAGTTGAGATGGCATGGAGGGCTGACCCTAAATCTCTCAGTGTGTATGAAGAAGGACAGCCCCTTAGAGAAATACTGGCTGCTTTATCTGCAACCAGTTTGGACAAACCAAGTTGATCGTGGACAGTTTGGCTATAAAGGTTCAGCTGCAGCCTAGCCAGCTCTGCACCTTTCATGTGCCCTGGCAATTTTGGCATGCCAAGAGAGGTTCTGCATTCCTCGTCGGGTGCCTAGCTTTATAGGTCCTTTGCTTTGGTTTCATTTGCAACTCAGCTTTAGTCCTTTAGACTTTCACGTTTTCGGGCACGCTGACTGACCCCTGGCTACTGGCCAGGTGCTGGGTACACTGCACATGACAGCCATCACTCCCTGACGCTGACCTTCTAGAAGGGATACAGTGATGAAGTAAAGAAGATGAGCAGCTGAAAGCAGAGGAAAGACAGAACACAACAGGGCTGCTGTTTCAGATACAGACCTGGCCAATGAGATGGCTTTGCCAGGAAGGACACTTGAGGCCAAGCCTGACTACTGAGTTCAACCCTCAGGAACCCCGACAGTGGAAGCAGGAAACTGACTTCTGCAAGTTGTGTCCTCCGAGCTCTACCCAGGAGCCATAGCACAAGTGCATACGCAGAGAAGAAACAAAAATGCCACAGATACACTAGACCAGAAAAACAGGCCTCCGGGGTGACACATTCATAAGGGTGGGCCAAGTAGGAGCGCGAGGGAAGCAGACTTGAAACTGAGTTCTCACCAACTCAGGGCTAATTCTTTGTGTATTCTGTTGTAATAGCAACGAGCTGGTACAAGAGAGATATCCAGTTAGGGGATGTGAGGGGACACTGACTACAACCGAGATAGCCATGAAGAGATTGCAGGAATAAAAACTATAGGTTTCTAAAGAGCTGAATAACACATAGACCTTTTCTTGTTCAAAAGGATGATTACATAGTTAGATACTTCTACTGGGAATGACCCAGGGTCAATGAAAGTGGCGCTTGGTGGTGAAAAGATTAGGGTTTCTTCATGTGCTGGGGATGGAATGTCACACTCCCAGTGCCTCTGCAGGGACTCCCTTGCTTGTGTATATTTTAATATTTGGTGGTAAATATGCTATGAATTTGGAGAAGGAAGGAGAGAGAGAGAGAGAGAGAGAGAAAAAATTAGATTCAAAGATTCTAAAAGAATCCTGTGGGGGGGCTGGAGAGATGGCTCAGTGGCTGCTCTTCCAGAGGTCCTGAGTTCAATTCCCAGCAACCACATGGTGGCTCACAACCATCTGTTATGAGATGTGATGACCTCTTCTGGCCTGCAGGCATGCAGACAGACAGAACACCGTATACATAATAAATACATAAAATTCTTAAAAAAAAAAAGAATCCTAAGGTTCAGAAATAAGTCCCTCCCAACTCATATTGTTGAACACATATATTTATTTTACATTCCTTTTTTTTTAAATCAACAAGCATAAAAATTACTACCTGAAAATGCACATGCAAAAAGGGGAGGAAACAAATTTGAAACATAAACAAAAGAATAGACACATAAGCTTCAAGACATATTAAGATTGCAAATCTAATCCAGAAAGCGCAAAGTGTCCCTTTGAGCAGTTCTCTTAGAGAGAACAGACTACAGCAGACTGAGACAGTTGGGAGAAATAGGTGCCAGATGGGCAACATCTGTACCAGTAGAGAGCAAGGTTAGTTTCCTGCAGACCTTGCCTCAATGACTCTAGTGGTGCGTGGCTGCCGTGGCTGCCGACAAGAGGTGAAACAGACTGCCCTCCAGGCATCTTTTCTCCTGCACGGGTGACCACGGAGGGTGTGTCATTCTGAAGGTCATTCAGCAAACACTTTTCCTTTCTTAAACTTGGTAAGGGGCTGCACTCAGGATGAACCTGTGCCAGCTGCCGAATGCCAAGCCAATGGTTCCGAGTTCAAGCTGGTGCACAGTGCAGAAAGTAGGGCACTGGGGGTGGGGGATGTCTGGAGCGCGCGCGCGCGCGCACTGGGTCCAAGCAATCCTACTGACATAGCTTCTCTTGGGCAGGTCTCTCGCCTGGGATGTTCTTCCCTTTGCTGCTCTAGACTCTGTACCTTCTCCAAGAAGTGTCCCCTGACCTCACTCCCCCTCTCACTTCTGTTTCGTTCACCATGCAAACCCAACCTGCAGTTTCTAAGGCAGCACAGGAGTGCAGCCTGACACCTGGACACTGGGCAAACCACCAAGCACAATCGGAGAGAGATTTGCATAGTCTCAAACCATCTGCTTCACAAGAGACCAATTAGTCACTGGAGAAACTGGCTCACTGCACTAGAAACTGATGATGAAAGATAAGGTCAGGCCCGAGGGCTCAGTCAGCAGCAGGGCTCTTACCTAGTACCCATATGCACTTGGTTTCCAGCCCCAACACCCACAGAAAAGAAAACAGATGCTAATTTCAGCAGTAACAATATATTTTTGACCGTGGAGGAAGACACAACTTCCCTTCTGTGGCCTTCATGCCCAAAATGCACAACCATAATTTATTCATGAGAAAAACCTCAGACAAACCCAGATGGAGGGACCCGCCATGAAACACCCGGCCAGTACTCAACATCAGAGAGGCCTGGAGGAGGCTGAACAGTGCAGGATCCTTAATCAGAGTCAGGACGAGAAAAGGGGCATTAGTGGGACAGCTGGCAACCTTTAAATACGGTCTGACAGTGTTAATAGTCTCTTGTTGGGCCGGGCGGTGGTGGCGCATGCCTTTAATCCCAGCACTCAGGAGGCAGAGGCAGGCGGATCTCTGTGAGTTTGAGACCATTCTGGTCTACAAGAGCTAGTTCCAGGACAGGCTCCAAAGACACAGAGAAACCCTGTCTCAAAAAACAAAAACAAAAGCAAAAAAGCAAAAAGCAAAAAACAAAAAACAAAAAAATAGTCTCTTGTTGAACTGAATTTGTCGCTTTTGAGAGCTTTACTGTGTTCATGAAACATTAACAGGCTAGCTTGGGCTAGGTATACAGGAATCTGTTTGTGTGCTGTTGTGACCCATCTACAACTATTTCAAACTGAAACAGTAAACAACGAAAGAGGCCCAAGCCCTCGTCCATCATTTCTTCCCTCGTCACTCATGGAAAGGGCAGCACTTAGGATTCCTGCTGCAGCTTGGCTCCTCCTGCTCTATGTCCTTGGCCCGGGAGATAAAGCTCTTGATCCTTAGTACAGAGGTGCCCGGGAAGAGCCATATGAAGGTTAAGTGGCACCAAGGAGGAGAACACATGGAAAGCACCCAGTCAGAGCTGGATGGTGGAAAGGGTTTCAAAATTGCCACTTTCTTTCCCAATCCTGCCAGAAGCTGACACAGCGGCTGGGACAGGTGGCCTGCACCTGGGAGTGCCTGAGAAATGTCCTTGCCTTCCTTGTCCAATGCTAACGTGTGTGCTGGGATTTGGTGGCACTAACAAAAGGCACAATCTGGCTAGACTGTGCTGGTGTGCACCTTTAATCCCAGCAGCAGGCCATGGGATTGGGAAGTGGAGGCAAGAGGATCTCTATGAGACAAGGCCAACCTGGTCAGCAGAGCAAGTTCCAGGTCAGCCAGGACTACAGAGAGAAACCTTGTCTTTTTTCTTTTCTTTTCTTTTTTTTTTTTTTTTTTTTGGTTTTTTGAGACAGGGTTTCTCTGCAGCTTTGGAGCCTGTCCTGGAACTAGCTCTTGTAGACCAGACTGGTCTTGAACTCACAGAGATCCGCCTGCCTCTGCCTCCTGGGTGCTGGGATTAAAGGCATGCGCCACCACCACCCGGCGAGAAACCTTGTCTTTAAAAAGCAAAAAGACAAAGAGGAAGAGGAGGAAAAAGATGGCAAATTTGTGAGTTTAGAGGCCACTCTCTTGGGCTCATTTCACTTGGAAAATATTCACTGTGCTTGCTAGACATGGTGGGAATAGCACAGAACAAAGCCAAAGGTTCCTTGCCTTGGGGATAATCAGGTTGTAATAAAAAAAAATAGTAGAACTCACACACATTAAACTGGAAAACAGATGGACCATTAACTACCAGCTAACTGCAGCTGGCTCAGAGTTACTGAAAGGAAAGGGGCTTGACCGTAAGCAGAACCAAAGCCTCTTCTCTTAGCCGGGAGACTGCAGTGGGACACTGATGGAGCCTGTAGTGACCTGTTGGGTGATACAGAGCCAAAGGTTGGGCACGGGGAAACGTGGCCATGTTTTAGGAGCTTTGCCCAGAGGCCTCAAGGTCTTGGCAGGGGCAAAGTGCCAGAGCAGGAGCCAGTGAGTGGGAAGGGAAAGACCATTGAGAGGGTGGCAAGGCGGTGGGGCTAAGGAGGGAGCGATAGACAGAGGGTGCCCAAGGGGAAGGGAGCCTATGGTGTCAAGTCAACTAGGTTTGGAGAAGCAGGGCCTGGGCTGGGGGTGGGCTGAGGTCCTAGCTGTGCTGGGACACTCTCCCCAGGCCTAGAGTAACCCCCCACTTCTACCCTACCCCGGCCACCACAGTGACTTTACATGGCTCTGGTGCTGAGCTCAACTACTCCATGGGTACCGTTAGCTTTGGCCATGCCACAGTCACAGGCCTATGGACCCCTCCTCTTTAGACCTCTCTCTCAAATGAGGATTTTTCTCAGTTGATTCTGTCACTCTGGATGGCTTATCAGGGGACAAGCCCACAGGACTCATCCCTAGGTCTTTTTGTTTATTTGTTTGTTTTTTGTTTTTCTGTTTTGTTTTTCGAGGCAGGGTTTCTCTGTAGCTTTGGAGCCTGTCCTGGAACTAGCTCTGTAGACCAGGCTGGTCTCGAACTCACAGAGATCCACCTGCCTCTGCCTCCCGAGTGGTGGGATTAAAGGCGTGTGCCACCACCACCTGGCCATCATCCCTAGGTCTTAAAAGGGTCTCCTTCACCTAGATTTTGGCTTCTAGTCTAAACTACAGACAAGGCAAAAGCTCAAGCTCCCATTTATTGAAATGCCAATGCATGCAGAAACCATCCCAGCATCTCATTCAGGATGCAGACACGTGGTAAAGGATGGAGCTGTTGAAGATGGCCACCATCCTAGCCAGCAGCACTGCTCAGTGCTGGGACTGTGAGCCTTCTGCCCTATCTGTAATGTTCTATTTAAGCTGGGAAGTGGAGCTTGGAGTGCTATGTTATCTAGTGGTTTTGAAGATGCCTAAAGTAACTCACTAAAATTAGGATTAGGCTCAGGAGAAGAGCACTTGCCTAGCACATCTGAGGCATCCCCTCCCCCCACCAAAAATACAACTCTAGGCCTGAGTGATTGTGCACACCTCTAATCCCAGCACTTGGGAGACAAAGGCAGATGGATCTTTGTGAATGAGAAGCCAGCCTGGTCTACATAGCAAGACCCAGGATAGCCAGGGCTTCATAATGAGACCCCATTTCAACAACAAAAAAGAAACAAGAAAAAGCAAAGAAAACAACTTCAAAACTGCCCTGCTTATTGGGAAAGGTGGCTACTGCTGGAAGACCAATACATTAAATTGCTGAGGCAGAAGGATCAAGAATTTATCCTGGGTAGTGTCATGCCTGGAATGGTGGTCCTGGGTTCTATAAGAAAGCAGGCTGAGGGGCTGGAGAGATGGCTCAGAGGTTAAGAGCACTGACTGCTCTTCTAGAGGTCCTGAGTTCAATTCCCAGCAACCACGTGGTGGCTCACAGCCATCTATAATGAGATCTGGTGCCCTCTTCTGGCATGCAAGCATACATGGAAGGAATGTTATATACATAATAAATAAACAAATCTTTAAAAAAAAGAGAAAGAAAGAAAATAGTCTGAAAGTCGGGCGGTAGTGGCACACGCCTTTAGTCCCATAGTCCCAGCACTCGGGAGGCAGAGGCAGGTGGATCTCTGTGAGTTCAAGGCCAGTCTGGTCTACATAGTGAGTTCCAGGATTGGCTCCATAGCTACAGGGAAACTCTGTCTCAAAAAAGAGAGAAATACTAAAGAGCTTGAAGAAAAAGAAAAAGAGAGAGAGACACACACACAGGAACACGGAATGGGGGCATTGGTGGCATGTGCCTTTAGTTCCAGCATTTGGGAGACAGAGGCAGGTGGATCTCCTGTGAGTTTGAGGACAGTCCGGTCTACAGAGTTCCAGGACAGGCTCCAAAGCTACACAGAGAAACCCTGTCTCAAAAAACCAAAAAAAAAAAAA
Organism: Dicrostonyx torquatus; assembly: GCA_028555095.1. Lineage (NCBI taxonomy): Eukaryota > Metazoa > Chordata > Mammalia > Rodentia > Cricetidae > Dicrostonyx > Dicrostonyx torquatus. The sequence continues at coordinate 1,890,306 of JAQHUG010000154.1, read as the reverse complement.
AAAAAAAAAAAGAAGAGGAAGAGAAAGAGAAAGAGAAGCTCTGGGCTCTCTCCCTACCTCTGTTCTGGTAGCTTCCTAGGCCTGAAATGCCCTTTCTTTTTGTCCCTAGGCTTCTGTACTTCCCGAAGTCCTAACCATGTCCAGGACTTAGTTCACTCTCATTAGGAAACGTAGCCACTGACAACGCCATCTGAGAACTTCTCCCTTCTGCTCTATCTGGAACACACAGAAATCCCAGCTCCCCAGCTGGGCCCTCGAGCACAGACCTGGTATCCTCCTTGGGCAGTACCTGCCCGAGGCTAGCAGGTTCCCACTGGTTCTTGTGTGGCTCCCTCAGTTTCCCCTCCACCCCCAGGAACCCCTACACTGGCCCAGCACAGCAAGTGGCATTCAAGAAAGGCTGGCCAGCGATTAGGAAAGGTTGGGGAGGGGCTGGGCATGTGCATGGCTCAGTGCCTGGACAGAATGGATCCAGGCAAGGCCAGGGCTGCCAGACCCAGCAAGCCTAATGGCAGTGACTTGCCCAGCTGAAGTCCTCTCCACCCTTACTCCCTCCTCTTGCCCCACTGCCCCCACAGACCTGGACAAGCAGGATATTCTCTGCCAAGCAGGTCACCCAGATTCAAGGGCACAGGTGGGGCTGTGTCTCTGGGACATAAAACCCTAATGCTGCTTGCCATGTAGGCTGCATCTAGGGCCTTAGAGTCAGGGAGAAGGAAGAGAGAACACAGGACAGAAGTTCGCAAGAGGTCCCCAGACCCCACTCTACTCCTGCCCATAAAGTCAGGGTCGAGGCTCCTCCCTGGAGCTCACTGCCACATCTTTAACAATTTACAATGCCACAGCTTTTCTTGCCTGAGCCTGTGAGCAAGCTCTGACTGAGCCCAGTGCCTCCTCCCATGGATTAACAAGTCCTCCTCTCAAGTCTGGGGCAGGTTCCATACTCCCATCTTACAGACAGGAAACAGAGCCTGGAAGAGTAGATCAGGTCACAGGACGGGAAGAGTGGGTAGATATACCCCCTTAGAAGCCTGACCTGGAACCCCCTAAAGTCCTCCCCAGACCCTGAGTCAGGAGTGGGACTAGATGAGCGGCCCTGAACGATTAGAGGGCTTCCCCAATTCCTCTGAAGGGCTTTTTGGAGAAAAATGATGCCAGGGTGGCTACACAGACCTGGCACGTAGCCCAGGATCTGGTCTTCACGTCTGGTAACCGCTCTCCTTCTCAGTCCTGAGCAAGCCCATGGCATCTGCAGGCACTTTGCACTCAACCTCAGAGAGGGCAGGGAGGTCTAGTGGTGTCAGGGCGGGACCCCTGGCCCAAGGACTTTTGAAAGCCCTTGTGAAATTAAGGCTCTTTTGATTCCTGAAGGAGTGTTGGCAGGTCAGTGGTTTCATGGATGCTCTGGGAGCCAGAGGGAGAGGAGAATTTAGGAAAACGGGCAGTGACTGGAGGGGAAATGTGAGGGGTCACTGTAGATGCTATGGCCTATGGCCAACCCTTACCCACCTGACTGGGTTGCCAAGCTCCAAGACTTGACATGGGAAAGGCAAGCAGCCTATCCCAGGCTGTGGGCCTTGATTTCTTCAGTCATTACCTGATACATAGCCTCTGTTCTCCTATTGCTGGAGCAGGGACTTATTTCCCAGCCTGGTTTCCTTTTTCTTCAATTCTTCTAAAACTTCTTATGATCAATAAGGGGGCCACTGACAGCCACACTCTGCATGGGGTCCCCAGGCAGGGCCAGCAAGCCGGGATCTAGGACAGCACTCACAGTAGATCAGAACAACCTACTAGAGCTGGGTGTCCAGGACATATTAAGATTTTGACCTCTTGAGCCAGGTGTGGTGGCCTTTAATGCCAGCACTTGGGAGCCAGAGGCAGGTGGATTTCTATGAGTTCCAGGCTGGCCAGAGTGAGACCTTGTCTCAAAACTGCTACCACCAAACCACCAAATTCCCCCAAACAAAACAACAACAACAACAACAGGAAAGAAGATTCTGACTCCTTCTATCCCCTCCTGGAGTCTGCAGTGCTAGAGACAGAACCGGGGGCCTGGCACATGCGTGGGCATGCGCTCTCCAGCGAAAGTGCACTCCTTCCCCAGCCCTGAAGTCTGATTCAGCATGTCTACAGCCCGGAACAGCCTTTCTACCCACCATAACCACACCAGAAAGAAACTAAAGTCTCTTAACTGGTCCCCTGGGACCCAGTGGGAGAAAGTGTGGGGCTGCAGTGGGAATAATAGCCCAGGCTGAGCTACAAGCCATCTCAGAGCCCTGCCTGGGACTTAGGTCTGTGAATGAGTACAAGGCCACTAGTTTGGGCTCACAGTGCACCATTCCTCACCTCGGTGAGCCAGGGCATGGCTTCTCTGGTATTCGAGGCCCAGCCTAAGCTCCATGAGAAGCCTGGGACAGCTGAGAGTGAGGGTGACATTCCCTCCCCCAGCTCCTCTTCTGCTGCACAATAAAAAGCACACAATGCTGGTTCTTCTTCCCCTCCTCCCCAGGCAGCCCTGAAAGAAGCTGGAGGGCTGTCAAGCTGGGCCCAGAGTCCCATCTCTGGCCAGTATGGGGCAGAAGGAAGCAGGATGAACATATGGCGGTCCCAACTTAGGTACTCCATAAGTGTGGGTCCCCTAAGTAAAATGAGACCTGAGGCATAACTATAGCCCAACAGGCAGGCTCAGAGCAGTGAGACAGGCCAAGGTGGCGAGACTGGTGGCCATGAGTATTTTTGGCCAAGACTCAGCTTGTCCAGGCTTGCATGTGACCAGTGATGGGACACACCTAATAACAAACTTGGAATGGCTGTGACCTAGGAGGGTCACAGGCCACAGGGTTCTATTGAGCAGGACTGGCTCAAGGCCCTGAGGAACAGAAAGTCACTCCCTATTGTGTGCTTTCTTGGGAAGAAACAAGCTAGTGAGGCAGCCAAACAGGCCCTTAGGCGAGTGAGGGTTTCCTGCAGCCTCCAGCAAGCCTGGAAGTCACTTCCCCTGTGCCCAGGAGATGCCAGGGCATGCAAGGTCAGAGTCTCCTGCCTGTTTTCCCTCGCCTTCTCAGTCTCTGCAGCCCTCGGAGGAAGTGTGACTGCTAGGAGCCCTCAGGCAGGATAAGAAACACGTTAGAACCGGCACCCCCTCCAGCGAGCCCCACTTTAGCCAGAGAGAGAGAGAGAGAGAGAGAGACAGATGGACAGACAGACAGACGGACAGCTCCACCTCCGTGTGTGTGTGTGTGAGAGAGAGACAGACAGACAGACAGACAGCTCCACCTCTGTGTGTGTGTGTGTGTATGAGAGTGAGAGAGACAGACAGACAGCTCCACCTCCATGTGTGTGTGTGTGAGAGAGAGAGAGAGAGTCAAGCAGACAGACAGCTCCACCTCTGTGTGTGTGTGTGTGAGTGAGAGAGAGACAGACAGACAGCTCCACCTCCGTGTGTGTGTGAGAGACACACACAAACACAGACAGACAGCTCCACCTCCGTGTGTGTGTGTGTGTGTGTGAGAGAGAGAGAGAGAGACAGACAGACAGACAGACAGACAAACAGCTCCACCTCCATGTGTGTGTGTGAGAGAGAGGGAGACAGACAGACAGCTCCACCTCCATGTATGTGTGTGTGAGAGAGAGAGAGACAGACAGACAGCTCCACCTCCGTGTGTGTGTGGTGTGAGAGAGAGAGACAGACCGACAGACAGACACAGAGAAACAGAGAAAGAGAAGAGACAAAGGGAGAGAGGAAAGAGAGGAGATACCACTAGAAGGCTCTGAGCAGAAAAGTGACGTTTCCGATTATATGTAACTTTGGCTTATTACATTCATTGTGTGTAGGCCTGCTCATGTGTGGAGCTCAGAGGACAACTTGTAAGAGTCACAAACTCCTGTTATGAGACTTGAAATCTTACTCACTGGCTTATCTCAGTGGGCCATGTTTCTGATTTAAATCAGCAGCTTCAGTTGAGAATGCTTAGGGACACTGCAAGCCATGTCTCCCATAGCACAGCTCACAGTGCCTGACCTTCATCTTGGCACAAACAAGGGGTTCTTTATTCAAGGATCCTCATGTCAGGGCTTTTGCCACCCTTGACATTGGATCAGTGGACCCTATTGGCCCAGACAAGAGGTTTCCTCTTTCAGAAATGGTAAAGTTCACCGATGCATGGTTGATTTGGTCACATGGCTGGGGTGATGGTCAAGAAAGATCTCCTGGGGGGCTGGAAAGATGGCTCCGTGGCTAAGAGTGCTTGCTGCTTGTCCAGAAGACTGGAGTTCGGGTGTCTCACAGTCATCAAACACCCAAAAGGAAAGAAAATGAATGGTCTCTTGCATATAAGAATGAACAGGGGCTTGGTCAGCTCAGCTCTGCACAAGAGCCCAGCCTCATGTTCTGCTCACCTCCCCTCAACAGGCAGGCTCTCCACGGAGCTCTGCCAAACCCTCTCCACTACCACCAAGGAGGCAAAGGGGCAAAAGGGAAACTGAGGCTGATGCAGGTTGCTCACATGAGGGAGTCTTAATTCTCCTGACCACGGCTCCTCAGTGCACCCTGGCACCCCTGGAAGCTTGCTGTGCCCAACCCCTGCCCCAGTTTGACCTGGCTCACTTCTGTTCACATGGTCTGTCTCCCACCTAACCTTCTGGGTGGTGGGGTGCTAAGCCTTGCATATACTACATGAGCACCCCTGCTAAGTTGCAGACTTAGCCTGGGAGGTCTTTCTCTGTCTTGTTTTCACATTGTAAATTTTAAAACTTTTTTTTTTTTTCTTTTTTTGGTTTTTCGAGACAGGGTTTCTCTGTGGCTTTGGAGCCTATCCTGGAACTAGCTCTTGCAGACCAGGCTGGTCTCGAACTCACAGAGATCCGCCTGCCTCTGCCTCCCAATTTTAAAACTTTTTACATGCTTTGGTGGTTTGCTTACACGAGGATGTCAGGTACCCTAGAACTGGAATTACAGATTTCTGTGAGCTGCCATGTGGGTGCTGGGAATTGAACCCTCTGGAACAACAGCCAGTGCTCTTAACTGCTGAGCCATCTCTCCAGCCCCTGCATCTTTCTCTTTTCTTAAAAGGTACTTCTGAAAAACTTTAAATTTATGTGTGCGGGTGTGTGTGTGTGTGTGTGTGTGTGTGTGTGTGTAATCACACAGTTACTCGAGGAGGCCAGAAGAAAGTGTCGTATTCCCTGCTGCTGGAGTTACAGACACAGCCACTCTACTGCCTCACTCTGAAGGTCAGCCATGGAGAACACTGGCCACATGCTGTTCCCCAGTATGACCACCCAGTCCTGACCCAGGGCAGCTCGGTGTTATGGGATGAGAGAGAGATGCAGCATTTCCTGGCAGTGGTTGGGTAAACTTAGAAGACAGTTGTGAGAGAACTTGAGGAGGACATGCATCCTCCCTCCTTCCCACCACAGGGTACCACACAAGTAATGGCTACCGCTTCCTGATCTCTTACATGTGGGCTCTTTCAGTCTCCACAGGCGCCCCAGAAAGCAGACATTCACACCATTCCCCATTCTGCAGATGCAAGCAGGCCAGGCTCGGAAAGGTTATCCGCCCAGTGTCACATGCTCGACATGCAGCAGAGCCAGGATACAAACGCTGACTTGTCCAGCCACCCCATAGACTACACGCTATGTGCTTAGCTTCTCTCCACCCTGTTTCCCATAGTCCCCAGTGCACGTGCCCAATGTCAGCCCACATCTGGTGGCTCTACCCTCCGCTGAGCCTAGTTATTCTCATCCCCAGATAATGGTGGCCACTGAGGAAGGCCTTTGCTAAAGTTATCACTAAATGAGAGCCATTGCTTATGACTGCCATTATCTGCTTTCCAGCCCCAACAAAATGCAATGAGATTAGTGGTCCTCACCAACCTTCAGTTTACGGAATGCCTATGGACTCCTCCTCCACGTCCATCCTTCCTGCAGGCTTGGAGGCACCTCGAAACAACACCTACACATTTGCCACATGTTTCCTGCCCCACTCTGAAGGTTAGCAGTGTCTCCCCCCCCAGGGACTGGGCTGATTGTTTCCCAGACACAGAGCAGCAGGGTCTGGAAATCCTATCCCAGGCACACCCTTCTGCTCTCAAAACTGGAAAACTGAATCTACTGCAATCTGGAAATCCAGACAAAGGGGAAACTCCTAGAACCACTGAATTCTTAAAAATTTAGTTTTTAAAAAAGACAGGGTTTCTCTATGTAACAGCCTTGGCTGTCCTGGAACTCACTTTGTAAACCAGGCTGGCCTCAAAAATCACAGAGATCTGCCTGTCTCTGCCTCTGGAGTGCTGGGATTAAAGGTGTGTGTCCTCACCACCTGGTTTTAAAAAATTTTTTTGAAGATTTTTTTTTTTTTTGTGTATGGGTGTTTTGCCTGCATGTGTATCTATGCACTATTTTTGTGTCTGGTGCCCTCAGAAGAGGTCAGAAGTGGGTGTTGGAGCCTCTGTAACTGTAGTTATGGACAGTTGTGAGCCACCATGTGGGTTCTGGGAACTGAGCCTGGGTTCTCTGCAAGAGCAGTCAGGGCTTTAAACAGCTGAGCCATTGCTACAGCCCAGAACCACTTAAATCTAACGTGGTGAGGTAATTGAAATTGAGCATCGGGCTGAGGCAGGATGGCTGCAAAGTCTGAAGCAAGCCTGGGACATAATAAGATCCTATCTTAACCCCTAACACTCCCCCTCGCCCAAAAGAGAATTATGAAGGAGCTTCCCAAAGAGAAAAAAATTAAGGGATTTGAAAAACTCCCAAATCCCAAATTTAGAAATACTCAAATTTAGCAGGGTGGTATTGGCGCACACCTTTAATCCCAGCCCTCAGGAGGCAGAGGCAAGTGGATCTCTGTGAGTTCGAGGCCAGCCTGGTCTACAGAGCTAATTCCAGGACAGCTAGCAGCTAGGGCTGCTTGTTACACAGAGAAACCCTGTCTCAAAAAAAAAAAAAAAAAAAGGAAAGAAAGAAAAAAGAAAAAGAAGGAAAGAAAGAAAGAAATACCTAAACTCTCATGGTTGTGAGTTAGGAATTCTGATTCTAGTTCCTCATGGAACCTCTCCCATTTATCCATTTTCTCAAGCCATTTGTATGACTTCAGGCTTACCAATCCCCAGGAATGCTGTGAAGAAAACTAAGAAACCAAACCAAACCAAATGCGTGCACGCACACGCACACGTACGCACACAAGTGTGCACGCACAGCCTCCAAATCTAGTGACTAGGAATGTACAGATTAGTGGTAGAGCAAATTTAGCATTCCTGAGGCTCAATCTCCAGCACCAACCAAATGACAAACTGACCAAACAAAATAAAACCTCACCCACCCACCCCCAGAATCCAGAAACAAAATACAGTCAGACAGCCACAAACCTTGGCCTGTACACACCTGAAATGTGGCTATAGGATCAGAAGTTCAAGACCAGTCTGGACTACTAGGGAGGCTGTCCTACCAAGGTAACCAGCTAAACAAAAACTCTGCCACCTCGTTACTTTAATGCTTAAACAAAGTAATCGCAAATTAGTCAGAGCATTATCTAGAATCTGCTCTTCAGCCCGTGGAGTTTTTATATCTCTAGTGTAGAGACTGTGAATGGAGCTCTAGGCCTGAAGGTTGAGGAAGAGTGAATTACACATTGTCTTCTCAGAAGCTCGGAATTTCTTAGGTTTAGGCCCTCCCAGATATCTGACCACAGACCTCTATTCCCGTCCTGACATTACTGTCCCTAAACTGCGGTTTGAGGTCCTGCCTATAGACCCTCCCCTCAGAAGCTTGTCTTCGGGTTTCTTCCCTGCTGCTGATTGCTGAGGAACAGTGATTACTATCACTTTTGTCACGGTCGCTTAAAGGAAGTGGCAAAGAGGAGGAGGAGAATTGGCTGGGGAAAGTTGCAGGAGGTTGGTGGCTGGCTGTTGGGTCAAATTTCACAGCCGGGGGGGGGGGGGCTGGAAGCCAGTAATAGGAGATAGAGGGAAAGGGCCAGATTGACCAACAGAGTTGAACCCTGTGAGCGACAGAACAGTCTACCTAGAGTTGTGGAGAGCTGGATAATAGGCAAAAGGACAGTGGCACACTGAGAAAAGTTGGACAGTCCGAGGCATGCTTTTACCCTTGAACCTGCCAGGGAGTCCGATCTGCTGACCTCTGCCCTGCAGTCAGGTGCACGCTCTTCCTGCACCAGTTCCAGCACTCCCCGCTTTCCAGGTTCCTTGGATTCCCGCGTCTAACTTGGCTCCAGTCTTCCCGAGGCCTCTGGTTCCCCTACCCTGACTACTCTTATCTGCGCCGCTAATCCTTTTCCCAACCGGCCCATCCCAATTCTTCTGTCTTCCAACTCTTTCCTTTCCTCACTCAGCACGAACTCAAGAGCTTCTCCAGCCCGTTTCTCTATCTTTCTGCTCCGGTTTAGGACCCCCTAGTCCAAGCCATCCTAGAACCCCCATATCCCTTTTGCGTCCCCTCTCCCAGCGTGTCCGCCCGCCTTCCAGAGCTTGCACGGATCGGAGCCGGGGCACTAACCCGATTCGGAAGAGCAGCCGCTGGCTGCGCGTCATGAGCAGGCCGCGGAAGCCCCGCCGCGCTTGGCAGCCGCGGGGACTCAGGAGCAGCGCGAAGGCGAAGAACAGCAGCCCGCAGCCGGAGACCCACAGCCAGGGCGCGGGCCAGCTCTGCCAAGCCATGCTGGGGGCCGGGGCCGGGGGCGGGGCTGAGCGTTGCTAGGCGACTGCCCCGGCCCGGCCCCACGCGCAGAAGGGCGGGGCTCCCGGCACCTGCGCGCTGTGGGGCGCGGGGCACTTGGCTCCTCCCATTACTTCGCATTCTGACCCGCCCCCTCGCTAGCTGTGGCCTGGCACGCGCTGCAAATCCTTAAATTAAGACAGACTGAGAGACCCTCCCTTTACTGGCCAGTCCGGAGGCGGAGCTCGAGCTGCCTTAACCCTGTGCTAATTAGGGTCCACATAGGCCAAGAGTCCTGCGGGGAAGACAGAAGCCAAGTCTGCCCTCTTCTCTTGCAGGGAACTCTGGGAGAGGCCTTGGTGTGGTCCTCCTGGCGAGAAACCTTCAACTCCTAAACTTTATCAACTGGAAGGATCGCGGGAGTTCATTGCATCTTCTGCCATTCATTTATTCATTCACTACCTTAAAGGCATTGTGCCAGCTTTTGAGATAGTCAAAAGACGCATAAAGAGGGCTCAGCAGATAAAGACACGCTGCCAAACCTGACTCCCACCAGCTGCCTGCTAACCTTCCCAGGAGTGCCATGGTGCTTGAGCCCACACAAATACACAATATCCAGGCCAGGGCAGTCAGTAGTTTGGTGGTGTAGCATGTGCCAGCCTCTGGTTTAATCCCCAACAGCGAGGATGGGAGCCTTCCTGGAGTCTACGCCATGGAATACAGCGATGAGACTCAATCAGAGAACAGATACAATTGCATGCATACATATGTGCGTATGTAATCATAAACATATAGATAGATGTGATGAGGAACTGGCGCTTACAGGGAAGGAAATGGGAGCATAAATGATGAGATGGGGCACGGAGGCCAAACTTAGATAGGGAGAGCATGTGGCATTTCACCCATGTCTCAAAGATGAAAAAGAGGCCACGGTCCACAGAGACTTCATCAAGGTTATGCAGCCATGGGTGGCAGAGCCAGGTCCAGCAACTAGACACCCTCAGGTCCATGCCCCATCTGATTTCCACATCTTCTCACCCTGTTGCTGCTGCCTTCCTAATGAGTTCTAGAAGCTGCTCTGCTCAATGGGGTGGAGGTGGGCGTGAGAGCAAGCGTGCTGCAATGTACAAAGAAGCCAGGGCTGGGCTGTCTGGATGCGGTCTTGCCTAGCCCTATGCAGGAAGGGAAGGAAATGCTGCAAATTCAAGCTCCCCATCGCTCCCACTGGGAGAGGGGCAGAGGGAAGCAGGTGAGGCAATACTCTTGTTTTCCTCCCTGCTTCCTGTGCTCAGCCTGAGAGCCCCAGATAACCAGACCTCACAGCACATTTTCCATCGCCCTCTGTGGTCTGGCAGCCAGTCAGTGCCCACTGTGCAACTGAAGGTTCCTGTGTACAATTTTGTACCTCGACCTCCTTCACCTGCTCCCCACCAAAAAGCCGACGGGTGGGCTAAATTGTTCCCAAACTGCCTTGTAATTCACATAATCCTTGCTTTGATCTGGAAGTCCCAGGCATTCGGAGTTTCTTTTCTGTGGGACCATCTTGAGAGACACAATTTGTAGATACACCCTCCCTGTCTCTTGCCTGCAGTCCTACTCCTTGGTGCCCTGGCACAGGAAGGGTTGAAGCTGCCAAGGATTGGAGAGAGATGAAGACCAATAAGCAAATTCACAGAAGGCATGTCCAGTGCCGGAGAGTTTGTGTCTCTTGCAAAACTGAAGGATTGTGGATCACTGTGAACATACCGTGCTGCAGGGAAGGTGCTGTGAGCAGTATTATATGGAGAAAATAAAACAAAGTGCCTGTAATCTAAAACAGGAAATGCAGGCTCAGTCATGAAAACACAAACAATGGAATCTTAAACCTCCAGGAGCTTGCACCCCCCCATACACTCGTTAACAAATGCATAGATAATAAACTCAAGACACTGTTTATGGAATTCTTGGAGTCACAGCAAGGCTGGGGGTAGGGAGTGAAGGGGAGTGTCGATCCGAACTCACGCAGGCTCCGGGAACCATCCCACTCTGGACTGTTCTGGAAGGCATTGCATGATCGCTCCAAATCTGCGGTAGTTCTCTCTCCTGTCCATGAGAATCAGCTGTTCTAGCAAGCTGGATGCTATTCGCCCTTTCCTGCATTCCGCCCTGCAGTAGCCAACTACTCAGTTGCTAGAATTCACCGTACTCTTTTGTGCTCCCATACTTTAGTATGCACTATGTTTTCTGCCTGGGGAGCCTTCTTTGGTCCATAGATTCAGACCTCACGTGCTTTCCCGAACAAGCCACACGTGTACAGACAAGAACCCTTTAGTAAGATACCAATGCCATACCTTTCTGTTTGCTGACGATATCAGAATGTAGTCTCAGGGTGGAAACTACAATTTAATGTATTCATCTGTAGCTTGCCAGTGTCTGGCGTGGTGCCACATACATATTAAAGACTTCCTAAATGTTCTTTGAAATGTCAACGTCCCATCCCAGCCCATAGGGCCTAGCTGCTTGATAGCTGAGTTTGTCTTCAACCTCCTCAAATGGCATTCTTTCCCTCGTCACTTTGTGCCAGCGACTTGTCCCTCAAATGTACCAAGGTCATTACCAACGCAGGCCCTATTGTCGATTTGATGACTGAGAGGTGGGCCTCTGACCTGTGGGGGATTGTTTTTATTAGGGTAATTGAGGTGAGATGACCTGACCTCTCTGGACTACGTGTGGGTGGCACCCTTCCTTGGGCCGCAATCCTGACTGTAGAAAAGGGAGAACATGCCTTCACCACCCTCTGCTTCCTGATGAGGGATGCAATGCGACCAGTTGCTTGCAGGCTTCTGCTCTCTTAACTTCCTCTCTATGACAGACTGTACATCTTAATTGTGAGTTAACATGACGCCCCTCCCTTTTAGACTCTGCATGGTGGTACACTGTTTTGAACCCAGTCCTCAGAAGGTAGAGACAGTCAGATCTCTGTGAGTTCAAGGCCAGCATGGTCTCCATACTGAGACTCCAGGCCAAGCCAGAGCTACATAATTGAGACCTTGTCGCAAAACCAAAACAAACCTTTCTCCCTTGAGTTGCTTTTCTTGGGGCGTTTTTATCACAGCAATGAGAAGAGAAACCACGACAGGCCCTCTGCACACGCTCCTTCCACTTGGAAACTGAGAAGCAAGCTGCATCTTGGGGATGGCTACATCCTGTCTACCAGGGCTCCCAGCTGCACCTAGGTGGAGAGGGTGCTATAGCATCTAGAAGTAGAGACTCCAGGTCCTTGTAAAGTCTTGTAATGCCTAGGACAAGCCCACAATAAAGACTTGTGTGCCCCAAGATGGCTATAACACAGAGCCTGAGAGAGGGCATCTGCAAATGTAAACTCACTAAGGTGTAAGGTACACAGAAGAAGAGTCCTCCCAGAGGCCTCTGCTGGGCCCCCAACCCTCCATTAGACCACTTACATTATTGTGGTGGTTCTAATGAGAATGATCCCCATAGGCTCATGCGTTTGAATGTTTGGCCCCCAATTGGTGGTACTGTTTGGGAAAGATTAGGAGGTGTGGCCTTGTTGAAGGAGGTGTGTCACTGGGGGTGGGCTTTGAGGATTCAAAAGCCCACTCCATCCACAGTTACATCCACGCGTAAGCTCTCAGCTATTGCTCCAAGCCCATGCCTGTATGCCTATTGCCATGCTCTCCAACCATGACGGTCATGGACTGATTCACTGAAAGGGTAAGATAAACTCTTTCTTTTGCTAAGTTAACTTGGTCACGGTGTCTCTTCACAGCAATAGGAAAGTAACCAAGATAATTACTCGACCATTTCTTTAACCTTCAAGACAGTTTTCACAATTGAACATTGTCTTGTGATTCCCACTATCATGCCCACTGGAATGGAAGTCCCATGAGCCCCACGAGTTGGGAGTATGCACAGTGCTGGCCCAGAGAAGGCATTAAGTCAAGCATGTGGTGAATGAATGAATGACAGAAGCAAAGAATGGCTGAATGAGCTGGGCAGTGGTGGCGCACGCCTTTAATCCCAGCACTCGGGAGGCAGAGGCAGGCGGATCTTTGTGAGTTTGAGACCAGCCTGGTCTACAAGAGCTAGTTCCAGTGCAGGCTCCAAAGCCACAAAGAAACCCTGTCTCGAAAAACCAAAAAAAAAAAAAAAAAGAATGACTGAATGACAATTTGCTGCTGCTGAGCACTGTGGCAGTCAGGAGACTGGAACTCTCTTGTTCTGACCAGTGGGTTTGGTCCCTGCAGGACAGTTGTGTGGAAGATTCTACCTTTCATACACAACCATCCATATCAGGAAGCTGCCGGAGAGCTGTCTCTGAGCACTCACATACCCGGGGCCTTTGGCCACACAACCTTTCCTCTTGGAGCAGCTCAGAGGCACTGCCAAGGTTAAAGTTTGCCTCTGTGACTCTCCAAAAGAAGTCCATTAATAATCTACAGCACAGCCATGTGTGAGTGCATGCTTGTAAATTCAGCAATGGGAAGGCTGAGGCAAGAGGTTTATGAGTTCAAGGCCAGTCTGGGCTACATAGTGAGACCCTGTCTCAAAAGCAAACAACAAATGGGTGCCCCAAACAACAACAGCCAAAGGTAGCTAGGAGTGGAAGAACACCCCTGTCATCCCAGCAACAGCCGAAGGTAGCTAGGTGTGGAAGAACACCCCTGTCATCCCAGCACCAGGAAGTCTGAAGCAGAAGGATTGTGAATTCACAGGCTAACTGTGAATTCAAGGCTAATCAATCTACATAGAAAGACCCTGTCTCAAAAAGAACAAACAAAACAAAATTGGGTGGTGGTGGTGGTACACACCTTCAATCCCAGCATTTGGGAGGCAGAAGCACACAGATCTCTGTGAGTCTGAGGCTGATCTATAGGGTGAGTTCTAGGACAGTCAAGGCAACACAGAGAAACTCTGTATCAAAAACAAAAACCAACCAAACAAATAAAACTAAAAGCCACAAAACATGACTGGAGAGATGGCTCAATAGTCAAGAGCACTGGCTGCTCTTCCAGAGGACCAGAGTTGGATTCCCAGCACCCACAGCTCATTCTGTAACTGGAGAGTGTAACTCCAGTCCCAGGAGACCCAACACCCTCTTCCAGCCTCTCCAGACTCTAGACCTGAAAGTAGTACACAGAGATAACTGCAAATAGTAAACTCATACAGACAACAACAACAACAACAACACACACACACACAAATAGACAACCTTTCTTCCAGGTTCCAGGAATAGAGACAGATGTTCTCATGTTCATTCTTATTTCAGCTGTGAGCCAAAGCTGTGTCACTTGGAAAGACACCCTGACTTCACCTTTGTGTTATGGCTCAAGCTGGATCCTGGTGCATAGCTGACTTACAGGATATCATTGGTGATGATGGTGATGATGGTGATGACAATGATGACGCCGATAACACCATTGTGGAGGAGCTATAGTAGATGGAGCTGTGACAATGTTAAAGAATAGAGATATTAGCAGACATAGTGGCACACCCTTTCATCCCAGCACTCTGGAGGCAGAGGCAGGCAGATCTCTGAGTTTGAGGCCAGCCTGGTCTACAGAGTGAGTTCCAGGACAGCTAGAGCTATTACACAGAGAAACCCCATCTCAAAAACGAAACAAAAGAACAGGGATATCTTATTGGACCAGGTGGCAAAGTCAGTTTTGTTTATAAATGTTGACCCAATGCAAAAGTGGCAACTGGACATCTGGCCAGCTCCACTGGACACCTGGCCAGCCCCACTGCCATGCTGTCATCAAAGAGCTCACTGTGCCCATAGTGACCTTCCCTCTAAGCCATTGTGCTGCACATTCTGAAAACATGGTTTGCTTGGAGGGCTTTCCCTGCCACTTCTCAATGCCATGTCTTAACTTAATCTGCCTCATGTTTTCTGCTTCTTTCCTGCCCACCCATTGACCTGCCTTCTGCAGGGGAACATGTCCTTCCGCCTTGTCCTAGCTCTGGGCTGGGCATGGCTGCCCTATTCCTCATCAACACTAAGACTTTGACTTGCTCCCTTTCCAACCTGGTTCCCTTCACACCTTCTTATTTATTTATTTATTTATTTATTTATTATGTATACAATATTCTGTCTGTGTGTATGCCTGCAGGCCAGAAGAGGGCACCAGACCTCATTATAGATGGTTGTGAGCCACCATGTGGTTGCCAGGAATTGAACTCAGGACCTTTGGAAGAGCAGGCAATGCTCTTAACCACTGAGCCATCTCTCCAGCCCCCCCCTTCACACCTTCTTAGGCAACCTAGTGGTCCAGGTGCCAGCGGATCACCATGCTAATACTAAACTTGGTACAGACACCTAATCAGCAAAGCACACTACAGCCCAGAGTTCTGAGTAGCTTGGACTTCAGGTACGCATCCTCAGATCTGGCTTTTAAGCACCTATTTTATTATTTTTGTTTGATTTATGCCTAGATGACCAACTGCCATGACTCACTTAGTATCTGAACTCAGCAGATCTGGAGCTCTGGGGAGCCTCTGATCCACTTCAAATGCTTGAAAAGCATAGAATCCTGCTGCCTCCCGTCACTGACATTCACTATTGTAGGTCTACTGGGCTCAACACCCTGCATTTTGCACTGGTGATCCAGAACTCAGCCTTAGCCTCTGTCCCTGACCTCAATTCCAAGATTTCTGTGTAGTTCAGCAAGGGCGTGCTCACGGGTCACACCTTTCATTGGTGGGCCACTCTGACTCTGACAGAGCTCAACTCTAGTGTCCTCGTCCCTGGTTCCTCATCCCTGTACAGCTCCTTGAATCAGTCAGTTCCTCCCAGCCATTCAGTGCACATTTCAGACTGGATTTCTTCCCTCCCGTTTGTTGTTGTTTGTTTGTTTGTTTGTCAGTACTGGGAATGGAACCCAAAACCAGGTGCTTGCTAAGCAAGCCCTCTGCCACTGAGCCACACCCATACCCTCCTTATGTGGCCTGAGGCTCCGCCCCTTGAAGCACTTACCCCTATTCCATCCAGCCTTAGCCTGCTAGATTCCTGTACAAACCTAGCTTCTAGCTTCCTACTGTCTCCTGTAAGTCGGGACAACTTTGATTCAGGCCTTATTGGAACTCCAACATCAGTGCTTAGTCGTACTTGCATCTTGCTGGGGTCCCGTCTTGATGGGGCACTTTGTATTCTGTGTTAGAAGGACACACTTGTACCCCGTATCATACAGAGGAAGCAGCATGTGCATGTCGCTCCCAGTTTAGCACGCCGCTCTATGAATGGTTTGTTCATTCTGCATTATTCCCAGCCCAGATGCCTGGAGGAGTACAAGGTTGATATCAGAAGCTACCGTGACTTCGAGACTCAAGCGCCTGAGCCCACATATGCACAGATGGAGAGAAGTGTGGAGGGAAGATAAGGAGGGAAGCCCAGATATCCTGGGCCTCAAAAACAGGGCTAGCCACCTGACCTGAGGGGAAGGAGTGAGCCAGAGAATGACAGACTGTTCTAGTTAGCTTTCTATTGCTGTGATAAACACCATGATCAGAAGCAACTTGTGGAGGAGAGGGTTTATTTCATCTTACCACTTATAGTCCGTCACTGAAAGAAGTCAGGGCAGCAACTCAGGCAGGAACTGAAGTGAGGCCTGGAGCAGCACTGCTTATTGACTTGCTCCCCCACGGCTTTCAACCTGCTTTCCTATACCTCCAGGGCCGTCAGGCCAGGGTTGGCACTGCCTAGAGTGGGCTGGGCCTTCCCACGTCAATTTTTACTTTATTTTAATTGTTATTATTTTTGGGTTTTGGGGATTATTTTTCCTGTTTTTTGTTTGTTTTTTGAGACAGTATTTCTTTGTGTAACAGCCTTGGCTGTCCTGGAACTCACTTTGTAGACCAGACTGGCCTAGAACTCACAAAGATTCACCTGCCTCTGACTCCCGAGTGCTGGGATTAAAGGCATGTGCCACCACCACCCGGCTCATAAGTCAATTATTAATCAAGAAAATGCCCTATAGACTTGCCTATAAGAAAATCTCGAGGTCCCCTGTCCTAGATGACCTTAGCTTGGGTCAAGATGATAAAGAAAACAACACAAGAAAACCCTAAGAACCACATTCCTTCTCTGTATAGAGTCTGCTGCTGGGGTGCAAGGATGACAGTTTTCAGGCTGTTATCAGACGGCTGGCTCTCTGAATCAAAGCACAGTGCTCAGGAGCCTATCCTGTCTCCTCTCGGTGACATCTGCAGCCCCGGTATTTCCATGACAGTCTCTCTACCCACAGCTGTCATTTTGCTCCTCAGGCCCCGACTTAATTTCCTTTGCCTTCAGCAAATGTCCTTCAAGAACACAAGTTCTGGGGCTTCTCAGCCTTCTACGCGCTGGCCGCTTACCCAGGAATCCTCGGGGTGCCAGGACCCTCCCGCCCATGTTCACACAGTGGCGCTCAATGCCGCCATTTTTCTCACTCTAAGAGCAAATTCAAATTAAAGCTTCCCTCAGAGGTCCGGCACAGAGGCGCATGAAATAATTGCAGCACTCGGGAAGCTGAGGCAGGAGGAGGCTCCACACAATAACAACACCTCCCACGCCCAGGATTTAAGTTCAGTGATAGAGCCTAACATTACAAGGCCGTAGGTTCAGTCATTAGTGCTATATAGACATACATGCATGCATCAATTCATTAATTAAAAATATGACTTTGGAGATGGCTTATCATGTGTATACATGTGCATATGCACCTGTACAGACATGAACATACCTTCATACCACACAGATACACAAAATGAGAAAGAAAAAATGGCAGACTCGGGGCATAGCCCAGCGGCAAGGCATGCCTAGTATGAGTAAGGTCTAGACTCTGTCCCCAGAAATAAACAGATGAGAGAGAGGAAGAGAGAGAGAGACTAATGACATGACAGACTAATTCTGTCCAGTGGGGTCTTCCCCAAAGGCAAAATTTTTATTTTTTGGTTTTTTGAGACAGGGTTTCTCTGTTGCTTTGAAGCCTGTCCTGAACTAGCTCTTGTAAACCAGGATGGCTTTGAACTCAGAGATCCACCTGCCTCTGCCTCCTGAGTGCTGGAACTTAATTTATAGTTAAGAAAAATGAGGAAGTTTTAGAAAAGAGGGTGACAGGTACAGGATCTCCTGTACTTTTCAAAAGTATTCTGTAAACCTGAGATCATCTCAAAGCAAAGAGTTTTAAAAAACTGGAATATACACAAATAGAGTTGTGTTCATATGTTGAAATAGTTTGGATTTTCTTTCTTTTTTTTAATTTTTGCTTTTTTTGTTTTGTTTTGTTTTTCAAGACAGGGTTTCTCTGTGGCTTTGGAGCCTGCACTGGAACTAGCTCTTGTAGACCAGGCTGGTCTCGAACTCACAAAGATCCGCCTGCCTCTGCCTCCCGAGTGCTGGGATTAAAGGTGTGTGCCACCACCGCCCGATGTTAATTTTTGCTTTTTGAGACATGTTTCTCTGTGTAATAGTCTTGGTTGTCCAGGAACTCGCTCTGTAGACCAGGCTGGCCTCAGACTCACTGAGATTTGCCTGCCTCTGCCTCCCAAGTGCTGGGATTAAAGAAAGGCAAGTGCCACCACCGCCCAGCTTTTATTTTTTTTTTAACATGGACCTGGCAGATTCTGTTGGCTGATTAATGGTTAGGGAATGGCCACATTCCCATTTTTTCCTTGTTAACTTCTATTTTGCCCATTCTCCTTTCAGCAGCTCAGCCTTTAGTTCTTCTCCAGCCTGGTGAGTAGGTCTTGATTGGTCTAAGCCAATTGGTACCCTGCCAACTATTGGTTAGACCCAGGGACATGATGCAGTTCCTGCCATAAGATAATAATAGCAAATATTTATATAGCACACAGCATGTGCCCGGCACTGTTCTCAGCACTTGAAATAGAAGAACCCTTGGCTCTCACATGACTCTATCAATCAAATACTGAGAGATCAATTCACTGGCTCCAGGTCAGAGCTGGTGAGAGGACGAGAGAGTATGATGGGGACCTTCTTACCAAGTGTTCCGTATTCCTAGCCAAACCCAGGGTCCTTTGCATGCCAAGCATGCTCTCTACCACTGAGACGCATCCCATTCCCACCGGCAGCTTTTGTTTGTTTAAGACAGGCTCTCATGCGGTCCAGGCTGTCCCGACCTTCCTGCCTCCCCTTTCCCGAGTGCTGGGACTACAAGTGCTCCCCACTAGTTCAGCTTTGCTTTCTCAAATGTCCCCTTTCTTTCTATAAAGAAGCCATCTTTACTGCTCCAGCATGCTGTCATCTGCTGGTAGTGTCTGGTACCCCAGCAACCTTTTTGGTGCTATCACAAAGCAGTTTAAGGGTATGGCTATTCCAGGATGGCCAAGATGGCTCAGCTGGTAAAAGCACTTGCAGGGCCAGCCTGACAACCTGAATTCAGTTTCAGGATCCCAGAGTGGAAGGAGAAAACTGACTCCCAAAAGTTGTCCTCTGACCTACACATGTGCATTCAGACTCCCAAACACATCACACACACACACACATGCACACACACACACACACACATGCACACACACACGCATACACACACCACCACCACTAATATGTTACAAACACTGCAGATGGCAGAGCATAAATGGAGCAAGGACCTTTATCTCTGAAGACCTCATGGAAAAGTGGGCATGGTGGCTCATACCTGCTATCCTAGCATTTGGGAAGATGAGGCAGATGAGGCAGAAGAAATGCTAAGAATTATAGTCTAGCCTGGGCTACACAGACTCAGTCAGTTGCAAACAAATAACCAAGTCTTGAAGTAACCAGTCCTGGAGTTTCTAGCCAGGTGTTTCCCTCTGCCTTTGTGTGTGTGTGTGTGTGTGTGTGTGTGTGTGTATGTGTGTGTGTGTGTGTGTGTGTGTTTACGCCAAAAGACAAACCTTGAACATAGTCCTCAGGAACAATTTCCACCTCCTTTGAAACATGGTCTCTCAGTGGCCTAGAGTTCCTTCCTTCCTTAACTTTCCCACAATAATGGAACCTATAACCTGAACCTGTTAGCTCTTAGATGCTTTTATTTTGTTTTTCTTGCTTTTGTTTTTGTTTGTCGTTGTTCTTGTTGATTTTTGAGACAGGGTTTCTCTGTGTAGCCCTAGTCCAAGAATTCCCTTTGCAGATTAGGCTGGCCTCAAACTCACAGAGATCCACTTGCCGCTGAGTGCTGGGTATTAAAGGTGTGCACCATCACTGCCCGGCTCCCTAACTTGCTTTCTGTCAAGAGTACTGTATCCCAACCGCAGACGTGAAACTAGGACAGAGACTTTGTCCGTGTGCTTTTGGGCATCACTTCCTTTGTTTCTTGTACCTTTTAAATCTTCTGTGACCTTCTATGGTGTGATGCCTCTTGATTTTTTTGTGAAAACAGAACTTTTTCTACTTTTCCCTTTCCATTTATTTTCAGCTCATCATCTGGGCATTGCTGTCACCTCTCCAACCCGACAGCCGGTGTTCCTTGAAGGTCAAACCCACTTGTCATTGTTCAGTCCTTGTCCCAGTCCCCGGGCAGCAACTATGGCAGGGGAGCATGCCACAATCCCTTCTTGTCCCACCCTGCCAGGCTATTGTGGCTCTCCTTTCACACATATGACCAAAGGCCTCTGCCTCCCAAGTCTTGTATAGGCTGGCATGACTGGCTGCCCCTTTTCTGTCTAGTTCTTGTTTTCCCAGATTTCAAGTACTGCCTGTATGCTCATTTCTCCAAAGAGATATGTCCACGGACCCCCCTCGCGAGTGGCCAATCTCAGTGCCCATCTTCATGCTGGTCCCCTTCATATAGATGACCCGGGGCTTTTCTACATCATCTGTCCAAAGCTGACCTCATGCTCTTATCTCACTCCACCTGTGTCTTCACTGTCCTTGTGATGATTAATACTGGCTTTGTCAACTTTGCAGGACCTAAAATTAATCAGGAGATGAAACCTCTGGCCAGGTCTGTGATGGAGTTTCTATGCTGGGCTAAGAGAAGAGGGAAGTGCCATGCCACGAACTGGAGTTTGAGGCAGGAAGAAAAGAAAAAAGCAAGGACTGAGCATGGTGTACACACCTTTACTCCCAGCCCTGCATGGTGTACACACCTTTAATCCCAGCCCTAGAGAGGTGAAAGCAGGCACATCTCTGTGAGTTTGAGGTCAACATGGGGCTACACAGGAAGTTCCATGCCAGTTAAATAGTGAGACCCTGTTTCAGGGAGGAAAGTAGGGGAAGAGCACGAAGTATCAGTGTTCATCTCATCTCTCTGCTTCCTGATTATGCGTGCAGTATGGCCCCCTTCCCCTTCTGCCATGCCTTCCCTGCCATGCTGGACTGTACCCTCAACTGAGAGCTCAGATAAATCTCCCTCAAGTTACCTTTGTCACATATTCTGCCAGAGCTATGGGAGAAGTGGCTAATGTTACCCCAGCTTGGGCAATGTCTAAGTCACTTTTCTATTGCTGTGAGGAGACACCATAGCCAAGGCAATTTATACAAGAAAGAGCTCACTGGGACTCACAGTTCCAGGAACTTAAAGAGTCCATAACTCTTATGGTAGGGAGCATGGCAGCAGGCAGGCAGGCATGGTGCCAAGGCAGTGTCTGAGAGCTCACACCCTTATCAGCAAGTAGAAGGCAAAGAAAGAGACACTGGGAATGGCATAGGCGTTTGAAACCTCAAAGACCACCCCCAGTGACACACCTCTTCCAACAAGGTCACACCTCCTAATCCTTCCCAAAGGCTGCATCAGCTGGTAACCAAACATGCAAATCTCTGAGTCTATGGGGACTGCTCTCATTCAAACTGCCCCACACATCGTTCTCCCTACTGTCCCACGGGCGGGATTTCAAAGGCTACACATGTCTTAGTCTTGGCTCTAAGACCTAGCTCTGTCATTCCCTAGCTGTGTGACCTTGGGTAAGTTATATCACTTCCCTTGGCCCAGCCTCCCCATCTATAAGGTCAAATAAGAGGGCTCACTTGCAAGGGCTTCTGTGGAGCTCACAGGAGATGATGGCTGAGTTCACTCTGCAAAATGTCTGTCAGGTGGACACTCAAGAACTATTGACTTGCCAGGCAGTAGTGGCCATGCCTTTAATCCCAGAACTTGGGAGGCAGAGGCAGGGAGATCTCTGTGAGTTTAAGGCCAGCCTGGTCTACAGAATGAGTTTCAGGACAGCCATGGCTACACGGAAAAACCCTGTAAGAAAATGTCAACAGCAAAACCTTTTAACTTGAAAAGAACCCAAAACCTTGCTTTCCCATGTGTCCAACTGGTTCCCTTCCCCTGGGCATCCTGTGGTCCTTGGTTGTCCCTTCTAGTCACTGACTTGTTCTCTTGTTCCCCACTCACTGCTTTTGGCTTTATTTATTTATTTATTTATTTTAAATATTTATTATGTATACAATGTTCTGTTTGTGTGTATGTCTGCAGGCCAGAAGAGGGCACCAGACCTCATTCCAGATGGTTGTGAGCCACCATGTGGTTGCCGGGAATTGAACTCAGGACCTCTGGAAGAGCAGGCAATGCTCTTAACCACTGAGCCATCTCTCCAGCCCTTTTGGTTTTATTTTTAAAGATCTCCAAGTCTTTCATCTGGACCCTTGCCTTCTCTATTCCACAGGGGTCGCTCTCTGGAAGATCTTTTTAACCCATGAATCTAAGTGCATCCCTCTCCTTCAGAAGATGCTGCCCCACCCACTCCTCCTGCATCCCAGGAGGACACTGACTGTGGAGAAACAGCTTCCTCTCCTACCTCTGCACCTGTTCCTGCTTTTGTCCATTCCGCAGCGAGCTCCAAGCTCACTGACTCCCTCCCCTGGAATGAGCCCTCAGCTCCTTTACCAGTCAAGGAGTCTGCAGTAAGGAAACTAAAGACACAGAACTTCAGAGCAGTGCCAGACATTCGGGAAGACTGAGCCTGTGGCCGAGGGCTCCTCCCAAGACCCTGTGTGCTCCTCTAGAGCTCAGGCCCATCTCTCAGGTGCCAGCTGTACTCCTATCCGGAGACAGCACACAGTCCCAAAGACATACCTGTCAAATGATACGTGAACTATTAGGCTGGTTCCTAGAAGAGGCCTTTTCTATCTTGACTGACTTAGGGAATGATGTCCCCTAGTTCTATACACTTCTCTGTCACTGTCCTCAGCAGGTAGTGGGGGAGTTCCTGGTGCCATGCAAGAACTCCTGGATTTCTTTACGGCAAGGCAGGTGCCAGGCTGGCTGACTGCATCTTCACTGCCCCACTATTTACTTGGTACTGACTTTGTGGCAATTAAACTGCTTTCCTTTTTAATCTTTTTCATTTTTATGTGTACACGAGTTTGACTAGCCGGGCAGTGGTGGCGCACACCTTTAATCCCAGCACTTGGGAGGCAGAGGCAGGTGGATCTCTGTGAATTCGAGGCCAGCCTGGTCTACAAGAACTAGTTCCAGGACTGACTCCAAAGCTACAAAGAAACCTTGCCTTGAAAAAGAAAAAGTTTGAGGCAGAATTGTTTTGTGTAGCCTTGGCTGTCCTGTAGACCAGACTGCCCTCAAACTCAGAGATCTGCCTGCCTCTGCCTCCCAAGTGCTGGGATTAAAGGTGTGCGCCACCACTTCTGTCTCCTGTGAGACAAGGTCTCTCTTGCTGTTTACTGCTACTTACACCAGCCTGGGAGCCTCTGCCTTCCATCTCCCACATGGGCATTGCACCTAGTGTTTACATGGGTTCTGGGGGTCTGAACCTGGGCTCTCAGGCTTGCTGGAGGAGGCGTTCCCCACTGAGCCATCCTCTTAGCCACCAGGCCCAGCTTCTACCATAATTGTGAAATCAACCTCTGGTCCTCACCAGTGCTCAAACACGAGGAAAGAATTATCAGGGTGTGATCCTTCCCTTCCGTTCCTCGCTGCCAGCACCACAAATCAGATCCTCAGAATGTCATGTCTGTGTCACTGCAGGCCCCTTCACACCCGTCCACCTCAAGTAGTAGAGAAGCCTTGCTGGGAGCCCACACGCTCTGCCTGAAGCCAGGGTCCACAGGGCCCAGTGGACATCCCTTGCTTTAATACTAAGATCTCAAGTCAGTTTTCTAATGCTGTGTCCGCACGTGCTTCTGAGTCAGCCCGCACTGCTTGCTGACCTGTCTTCTGCCCCACAGTCTTTGTTTTGTTTGAGACAGGCGCTAATGTAGCCTCAAACCCCGTAGCTGATAATGACCTTGAACTCTTGATCCTCCTGCCTCCCCTTCCCAAGTGCTGGGAGCCCAGGAGTGACCACCTTGCCCATCTGAGGAATCTTTCAAAGGAAATTTCTTCAGCTCTCAGGTGCCTCCTGCCCAGCCCACCCTTGGGATATGCTGTACACCCAGGGGGAATTAAAACTAATTCAAGCTCCAGCTTCCAATCTGGGGAGTCGAAGAGTGTGTATGTGTGTGTGTGTGTGTGTGTGTGTGTGTGCGTGTGTGTGTGTCTCAGTCCTCAGGGAAGCTGATGTGCCTCTCCTTTCAGTATCCTTGCAGCTAAAAAAATTCAGCTGCCTGAGGATGCTGCTCAGCCAGCAGCAGCACACTTGCCTGACACAAACATGCCCCGGGTTTGATCCCCAGCATTGCAAAGTAAATAATAAATTCAATTTCCTTCTTGAAGGTATTTCTGATCACAAGTGTTTAGCCAATACTTCTGGAAAGTGCCACATAACAGTAAGAAGTGAACTGTTTGAAAAGTTGCTACTTTTGTTCTTGAGGTTCTGGGGGGAGTTGAACGGAGCCACTGTTTCCTAAGTCTGGAATCTACCTCTCTGTAGGCAGGAACAAAGCTGCATGCTTCTTTCCTGGTTCTCTGCCCCACCCCCACTCCACCCCCAGCCCTTAGCACCTGACTCATTGGAGTGTAGACTATGCTAATGAAAGACCTTCATGAAACCTGTGTTATTCACCAAAAGGCAACTCTGAAAGGAAGGAAATGGCAGCCTCTTTTGTGGAGATGAGCAAGCTGAATCTCAGACAGGCTAAATGACTTATTCCATCACATGGCTAGTAAGTGACAGGATCAGAATTCAGTTCTGGTTTTACTGGACCTGAAATCTGTACCATCCACTCTCACTATGCTGGTGTGTGTGTGTGTGTGTGTGTGTGTGTGTGAAGAGATGACTCAGGGATTAAGAACATTTGTTGCTCTTGCTTGCAGAGGACCCAGGTTTGGCTCCCAGCACACACATGGTGGCTCATAATTGCCCCATTTCTAGAGGATCCAATGCCTTCTTTTGACTTCTCTGGGTATCTGGCATACATGGGGTGCAATACATGCATGCAGGCAAAACATTCATATACATTAAATTAAATAAATAAATGAATAAAAACATCAAACAAAACCACACAACCCCAAAATAAAAATTAAAGCACAAGAGAAGGCAGAGCTGCGCGGAGACAGCACTTGCCAGGGGACTGTCCCTTTGGATGAAGTGGGCCATCTACAGTGTCTCTTCAGGGGACAGGAAGGATAATGGGATTCTCCAGTGTCCACACCCAAAGAGAGCTGGAGGACCAAGAGGCCGCTGAGTCTGTGTGGACCAGCTCCAAGCACAGTGGAGAAGGGCAGAGAGGGTGTGACCAATGGATGAAAGGACTGAGTGGCTTGCAATGACAGTGGGCATGCTTGGCTCTTGTGGAGGGGACTGGCGGCCACTGCCCTTTGACCTGTGATGACTCAGATACTGATTTCTTGCTCTCAGTATCTAGCCCCTACCTCATACTCACAGCTTAGAATGGCTTTGCCCGAGGTAGCTCCATGTTTATGGTCCCCCATCATGGAGCCACCTCCCCAGTCTCTTTAGGCCATGCCTGGGGCCCAACCCTCTCTTTGAAGTTTCTGGAACACTCAGAGGTTGTCCAGGTTCAGGGTTATCTCCATCACTTCACATATCCTGTTCCGTCACTATCACTATCATGTGGGGACCACATGCTCACTTTTGTTCAAGTGTGAACACAGAGATCACCCCCCCACTTCTTCTCCAGTCTCAGGTTACTCTTATATGCTATACTCTCATAGAAGTTTTCCCAGAGAAGCCCATCTAGATGAGCCTCCATCTCTTAGCAAATGTCCCTTCTCTTAGCGTATGTCCATTTTCCTTCAGTTTCTTTTCAAACTAACATTTTCTCATGGAGGCCCTCACTGACCTAGACCCTGATTTGTAGATCAAGCTGATTTTCAGTTTACAGAGATTCACTGGGTTCTGCATCCTTAGCGCTGAAATTAAAGTGTGTGTGCCCATACCCAGTGGAGAACTTATTCTAAAGACAGGCTCTCACTGGAAGTTTCCCACTTTCAGCATTCCTCCTGCCCTAGACTCCCGTGCTGTGTGTGCAGCGCTGTGACTGCTAGTGTTGTGTGTGCGGTGCTGTGTCCTGCTGGTGTTGTGTGTGCAGCGCTGTGCCCACTAGTGTTGTGTGTGCAGTGCTGTGCCCGCTAGTGTTTTGTGTGCAGCTCTGTGTCCGCTAGTGTTGTGTGTGCAGCGCTGTGTCCTGCTAGTGTTGTGTGTGCGGCGCTGTGTCTGCTAGTGTTGTGTGTGC
>JAQHUG010000154.1:1796933-1862907 GCA_028555095.1 Dicrostonyx torquatus | reverse complement strand
CTGCTAGTGTTGTGTGTGCAGCGCTGTGACTGCTAGTGTTGTGTGTGCAGCGCTGTGTCCTGCTAGTGTTGTGTGTGCGACGCTGTGTCTGCTAGTGTTGTGTGTGCAGCGCTGTGACTGCTAGTGTTGTGTGTGCAGCGCTGTTCAAGGCCCATGTGGCCTATAGATGAGTTCAAGGCCATTCTGGACAATTTAGTGAAATCACATCTCAAAATAACACAAACACAGACGAAAACATAACGAGCTAATATTGTCAACTCGACACACCTGGGAAGAAGGAGCCTCAATTGTGGAATTGCTTCCATCTGATGCCCGTTCTCTGGGCATGTCTAAGAGGCATTGTCTTCATTGCTAATTGATGTAGAAGGGCCCAGCCCACTGTGGCAGTGCCATCCCTAGGCCGGTGGGCCTGTGGTGTATAAGGAAGGTGGCTGACTTTTCTGAGCCTTGATCTTTCTGAGCGGAGCTGGTAAAGTGAGCAGAATTCTCTGCTTCAGTTCGTAGCCAGGTTCCTGCCTTGATGTTCCTTTCCTCCCCAGGTTGCTTTTGGTCATTACAAACAACAGAACAAGCGGGGAAGAAACTGAGCAGGCTTTCATATGCCCATCACCTAGCTGCAACTAACAGCTCATCGTGATTTTCTAACTTTTTGGCCATGGGATCTCAATAACACATACTTTACAGGCTATCCTCCTCCTCACTCCTCCCAATAGCTTTAATTAAAAATTAACTAATTTCAGCCAGACTAAATCCAGCCTGGAGAGGGGAGGTGGGCATGCAGTCCCACCCTAGCTGAGGAGTTACTGGCAGCTGAGAGAGGGACAGTCCATGTTCTTTCAGAGTGTAGCTCCTGGTAGACTGGCCATACTCCAGTGGACGGCCATGCATCTAAGAGAATACGGGCAGCACAAACTGGACTTGATGGGTTAAAAAGGGGTGAGGAGCTGGAAAGATGGCTCAGAGGTTAAGAGCACCGACTGCTTGCTCTTCTAGAGGTCCTGAGTTCAGTTCCCAGCAACCCCATGGTGGCTCACAACATTCTGTAATGGGATTTGGTGCCCTCTTCTGGCCAGCAAACGTGCATGCAGGCGGAACACTGCATAATACACAAATACATTTTTTAAAAAGAGAAAACCAAGTTGGCTAGGTAGGGAAGTGGGTATGAATCTGGGATGGATGAAAATGATCAAAATACATTTTGTGAAATTCTCAAAGAACTAATAAAAAAAAGAAAAAAACCTATTTAGTGTGTGTGTGCTTGAGTGTGAGAGTGTCCCGTGTGCCACAGTTCTCCCACGGAGGTCAGAGGACAGTGTACATGAGCCAGTTCCCTTCTTCCAGCATGTGGTTCTCGGGATGGAACCTTGGTCGCGGCTGGTAGCAAGCCCCTTGTAGCTTTTTAATATGTACCTCCTCCCAATATGATGTGCTGACAAAGCGTGGATTGAAGGGGAAAAATTACAATTTACACTCAGATCCACATACTAGACATACAGACTAAATAAACTAGAAACAAAGTTACACTGAGATATAGTCCCACTTTACTTAGTCTGCTTTATTATGTTTGTTAATCCTGGCTGGGATTCCCTAACTGACGCTGGATACAGTGTCAAAAGCACTGAGTTAATGTTCTTCCACCTGTGTTTCTGCCAAGTTGTGGGAGCCTAATTCTTGTCCAGCATTGCTAGCCAGACTACGCCATCTAGTGGTCATACCTGGGATTTGACAGCGCCTTTCTCTTACCTAGAGGTGGGTGGGGGGTGCTTGTGGGAAAGAAAACAAATTTAGTAAAAAGTACTGCTACAGGCAGGGCTGATCTAGGGAGCACATGATTGTAATCCTAGAACTTGGGAGGGATGAAGAACTCAAGGCTAGTTTAGGCTATAGTGTGTTCAAGGCCAGCCTGGGCTACAGGAGACTCTGTCTCAAAAACTAAAATCTATTGGTTCAGGTCTTTCTTTGGCTAGGTACCTTGGAGTGAGGCCAATGACAAATCCTGACCCCCAAAGCTGTTCTGTATGGTAGCTACTAACCGCTTATGACACCAACTTGTTAGTATAAAGCCAATTTTTGCTCTACTTTTAGCTAATTACAGATCAAATGATTTTTTGAGGGACAAGGAGGAGGTGCTGGGGCCATGGTATAGCCGCACAGTAGAGCACTTGCCTAGCCTATGCGAGAGCCTGGCTTTAATCCCCAGAACTGGGGGGAAATGTGCTAAGATCAATACATCGCTGATTCTCATGTGGTCACAGAACTGTCAGAGGCAAACTGGGCGGTGGTGGCACACGCCTTTAATCCCAGCACTTGGAGGCAGAGGCAGGTGGATCTCCATGAGAAAGAGGCCAGCCTGGTCTACAAGACCAGGACAGCTAGGGCTAAAAGAGAAACAAACCCTGTCTCGAACCCCCCCCCCCAAAAAAAAGGCTGGAGGGCTGGGAGATGATGGTAGAAACTTGGGACAGTTGGGAGCTACCCACCCACCAGGTAGGAATGAGAAGCAAGCAAATGTTGCCTCTTCTCGGAAAGCAAATTTCTTAGATATACAAGAAAAACGTGAGAGGGAGGTGGGTGGGGAAACCAGACGGTGAACTCTCCAACTCTCCAAACAGGCCAGATGGCTCAAAAGGCCAAGGTACAAGATGGCATTGGGCAGGGTATAAGGGTCAATGTGATCTTGACCCTGCTGAGAATCCTGGCCTGGACAAATTCATCCCAATCGGTCCTCTTCATTACTGAAATACCAGGCTGAGTTCAAGTTCATATTTGAGTCACTGGGCTTCTGGCTCCTGACCTTTATCATGGTCTTTCTGAACTTTTAAAAAGTGAATTTATGTAAAATACAATAAATTTCCAGTTAGTGGGTATGCACATTTTTTTTTGTTTGTGTTTTTTGTTTTTGTTTTTTGAGACAGGGTTTCTCTGTAGCTTTGGAGCTTGTACTGGAACTAACTCTTGTAGACCAGGCTGGCCTCTCACAGAGATCCACCTGCCTCTGCCTCCCTTCCGAGTGCTGGGATTATAGGCATGCACTACCACTGGGCGGTATGCACTTTTTTTTTTTTTTTTTTTTGGTTTTTCGAGACAGGGTTTCTCTGTGGTTTTGGAGCCTGCGCTGGAATGGTATGCACGTTTTTTAAAAGATTTTTTTTTTCATTATGTATACAGTGTTCTACCTGAATTATTATTAAACACCAGAAGAGGGCGCTATAGATTGTTGTGAGCCTCCATGTAGTTGCTGGGAACTCGGGACCTCTGGAAGAGACACCAGTGTTCTTAATCTCTCCAACCCCAAGCTTTTTTAGCTTTGCCCCAAGAACTGGCAGCTACTGTTTTTAATCCTTACAATCATATTTTATTATTACCTTCCTTTGTACAGACAAAGCCACCAAGGCTCAGAGTTGTTAAAGACTATCTCCAGGGTCCCACAGCCATGAGTGATTTGAACTTGAAGCTGCTAGAGACTCTTTCCCTGGGGCCCCGGCTGGCTTCCAAGTCTGGAGGGAAATAGCCTTCCAGGGGATCTGGGATTTTTTTCACAAGCACCACAGGTGATTTCAATGTTCAGAGAAGATGGATGGGGTGCCCTCACCCTGACGACTGTGCCTTGGTGGATACCAAACAGGTTCCAGCTTCCTCATTCCGTAACTCACTTCTATTTCCAGTTGGGTCTGGGTTATACAGCACCACAGGACTGTTTATAAAGTCTGTTGTATAAATGGAATCACCCAAGGCTTCGAGTAACCAAAGGTGGCAAAAGCAGAAGGTAAGATGCGTCTGTAGGTGAAGGGGAACCAGGGACAACAGCCCTGCAGGCCCAGTCTTCCCAGTCCCTGCTCTCACCCTTCCTCTTGCTCCTCTCTTTTCTTCTCCCCTCCCTCCCCCACCTCTCTTTTGAGCAGGGTCCAGGGTAACACACACTAGGTCTTGCTAAGTAAGGACCTTGAATTATGGATCCGGAACCTAGGGCTTCTAGCGTGCTAGGCAACCAACAGAGCCACATTCTCCATGCTTCCCTTCTTCAGAGTCTCAGAGACGCAGCCTGATTTTGAACTTTTGATCCTCCTGCCTCAGCAACCCCTAGGACTTGGGACTGTCAGTATGTGCAGTCCACTGTTTTGTTAGAAAAATATTAAGTAAAGTTTTTAACAAAATGTTAGTTTTTTTGTGGTTGTTTTTGGAGACAGGGCCTCTTGTTTTGTAGATCTGAATGTCCTAGAACTAAACCTGTAGACCAGGTTGGCCTTGGCCTTGAACTCATAGAGGCCTGACTGTCTCTGTCTCCCAAGCATACAATAATGTTAATTATTATTAATATTATTATATAACATTGATTATATAATTAATGTTAATATCTAACTTACAATCAATGCATCTTAAATTTTAAAGTCAATGAAATTTATTTTTTTGAGACAAGGTCTCAACATGTAGCCTTGGCTAACCTGTGACCTGTGACTTAGACTAGGCTGGCCTTGAACAGGTAGCCTTGGGTAACCTGTGATGACGTAGACTAGGCTGGCCTTGAACTGCTAGAGCTCCCCTTAGAGCTCCCCATCTCTGCTGCTTCCTGAGTACAAGGATTAAAGGCGTGCACCACCATACCCAGCAAAGCTCAATATTTTATTAACAGTTTTCCCCCTTTTCTGTTCAACACGGAGCGATCTCTATCAGTTTTGACATCTAATGCCTGTTGTTTCCTTGCTAGGATGCAGTTTCACCTAATTGCCACCTGATGTTCAAACCCAGAAACACTGCCTGGAACATATAATTGCTCAATAAACATATTTTTCTTTTTCCTCACCTCCCCCCACAGGGTTTCTCTGTGCAGCCCTGGCTGTCCTAGAACTTGCTTTGTAGACCAAGTTGGCCTCAGATTCAGAGATCTGCCTCTGCCAGGATCAAAGGTATTTTTGTGTGTGTGAAGTAAAACACAAGGCTAATTTATTAGCAGGAGGAAGACCCTCAGAGTCCCCTCCACCCCCATTTCTCTCTCCCCTGTGTCATTCATGCTTGTGGCCCTCCCCACCCCACCTAAGAGCTGCAGGGCATTCTGGGTCCCCCAGGTGATGGGGCGGGGCCAGGCAGGGTAGCGGAGTGAACTTTGTCTCTAGTCAGGGAGAAAGTGGAAGGTTTTCCCCATCCAATAACTACAAAGTCGTCTTTGAAAGAAGAAAAGCATCTTCTTTGAGGAAGTAGATATAAATATCAAAAGTCTTACAGGGGTGGTAAACTCAGTGAAGCTGCCTCGGTAACCACAAAGCTGTGGAAGGAATTTTGGAGCCTGAAGCTAGACTGGAGGGGGCAGAGTCGCAGAGAAAGCTGTGGAGCCTCCCTCCCTTTCCTTACTCACTCCCTTCAGGCTCCCTGGACTCTCCCCTCCCCAGCAACCTTTTGGTTTCCTCCCATTCAGGAAATAAACTTCAGCCTGCTATCTTTCACTCTCCGCCCCTTCCTGACTTTCTGTTCCAGTAGGACTGTGGGATTGCCTGAGAAATGCCAGACTTGGGGTGAGCTGCAATTTCAGATAAACAATGAATACTATTTTTAGGGTAAGTATTCCAAAATGTTGCCTGGGACAATGGAGGCATACACAAAATGGAATTATCTGTTATTTTTGAGTCTTTGTTTGTTTGGTTTTTATCTTTTTTTTTTTTTGTTCTTGTTTTTCGAGACAGGGTTTCTCTGTGGCTTTGGAGCTTATCATTTTTTTAAAAAAGATTTATTTTTGTGCACTGGTGTTTGCCTGCATGTGTGTCTGTGTGAGGGTGTCGGATTCCCTGGAACTGCAGTTATAGACAGTTGTGAGCCACCATGTGGGTGCTGGGAATCAAACCCAGGTCCTCTGGAAGAGCAGCCAGTGCTCTTAACTGCTGGAGCCATCTCTCCAGCCCCTATCATTTTGTTTTGAGATAGTTTGATAGGTAGCCCAGTCTAGCTTGAACTGGCTTTGTAGTTTAGGATGACCTTGAACTACTAGACTTTTCTGCCTCCACCTGCTGGGTTCACAGACGTGGGTCACCTACCTAGTTCTCCAACAATGGCTTCTAACCTAGAGTCTTGCTTTTCCAAAGCCTGCAGCCCTGCAGCCTTGCCCCAGGGCACAGCGAAAGGCCCACTAGTTTCCTTATATATACATAAGAATATATACATATGTATATATGTGCATACACACACACACACACACAGCCTGCCAAACCTTGCAGACTGCAAAACTCACATAGGATCCTATCCCTGTAGCAAAGAAAGACCAAAACTAAGCAAAAGAACTGTGCTTTTTCTGGTGAGTTCTTTTTAGGAGAGGAGACTTCCTAAAAAGAGGTCTACAGGCGATGGAAACTGGGGTACACCGAAAGGTCGGAGTTGTCAGTGGAGCTAGACCAGTCCTCCTATATAATTTCCTATATATAATTTTCATCTAAATTATACCTCACTATACAAATAATATGCATACTGCATGTGTGTGTGGTGTGTGTTTGTTAAATGTATTTTATTGTGTGTGGCATATGCATGTGTGTGTTGGGGTGGGGTGCACTTACCTCTGGGTTGATGTCCAGTGTCTTCCTCTGCAACTCCCCCCACAGACAGACAGACAGACAGACACACACCTTTTTGGAGACCGGTTTCATTGTTTTGGCCTGTCTCCACATAACCAGCCATGGATTTACAGGCATGCAGCACCACAGCTGGCTTTCATGTGGGAGCTACTGATCTAAACTCAGCTCTCAGGCCTGTGCAGGAAACAAACAAACAAAAACAAAACAAAACCCTTCACTGGGTTTTTAAAGTTGACACCAGCAGTGGGAAGATGGCACGGCTGGTACAGTGTTTGCTATGCAAGCAAGCACGAGGGTCTGAGTTTAACCCCAGTGCTGGGGACGTGGAGACAGGTCCTTGGGACTAGCGGCTATGCAGCCAGCCTATTCGACACGCTCTTGCCTGGGCAAGGGTGGGGTGTGCAGGAGACACAATCATTGAGTAGAAATGCCTAGTGCTGGGGTCAGGAACTACTCCTGGGTGCTCAGCCTCTACCTCACTTGGTGTCTAGCTGTGCTTTTTCATTGTAATCCTTGACCGTGAGTCTGAGGCAGTGGCACATACCTGTAATCCCAGCACTCAGCACTTGGGAGGCGGCAGGAGGACTGTGAATCCTGGAAGCCAGTGGAGGTGGCATGTGGCAAGCAGTGACCCACACACATGCACAATACACACAAATAGATGTAATTAAAAGCAATTTAAAGACAGTTGAATCAGGCGGTGGTGGCATGCACCTTTAACCCAGCACTCAGGAGGCAGAGGCAGGTGGATCTCTGTGAGTTTGAGACCAGCCTGGTCTGTATGTAGAGCGAGTTCCAGGACAGCCAGAGTTATATAGTGAGGTCATGTCTCAGAAAAAACCAAAAACAAAATAAAGAAAATTAAAAGGGGAAAGTGTTAACAAACTGTGAAAAACACTTAGAGGTGAGTTACTGTGCAGCTATTAACACGAGATAAGCACTTTAAACATTGGTGCTCTCCTACCCAGCAGCCTACCACAGCTAGCAGGAAGTGGACTTTGGAACCACACAAACCCAGGTAGCTGCTCCTGGACCGGAATACTACTGAATGGTTTGGCTTTGTTTTCTTTTGTTGAGATAGGGTCTCCATGTAGCTCTGGCTGGCCCAGAGGGTCTCCTGAATGCTTGGAATTAAAGGCGACATCGCCACATCTGGCTAACTGAACTTAAAACTCTCTTCAAATTGCATTAATTAACTGATTTGTTGCCAGAGGCCAATTTGCAGTCTGTTCTCCTTCCTATAAATGGGTTCAGGGAACTGATCTCAGGCTTGGTGGCAAGTGCCTTTACCCACATAGCCATCTTGCCAGTCCCCCCTCCCCCAGTAGTGTTGTTTTGTTTTGTTTTGTTTTGTTTTCCCTTAAGACTGCTTCTCACCTTGAGGTCCCGACTGACCTCAAGGTCAAATACTGCCTTCCAGAGTGCAGGGATTTTGGGTGTGTGCCACTCAGCCTGGTTTCTGCTGCGTTTTTTCACGGGTAATAAGGGGTGGGACAAGAGGAGCTAAATCCCCAACCTAGAAATCAAAATTTAACTACCCTGTTAAGACTTCACACCCTTAACCGGGCAGTGGTGGTGCACACCTTTATTCCAGCACTCGGGAGGCAGAGGCAGGTGGATCTCTGGGAGTTCGAGGCTAGCCTGGTCTACAAAGTGAGTTCTAGGACAGTCACAGCTGTTACACAGAGAAACCATGTCTTGAAAAACAAAACAAAACGACTTCACCCCTTTCTGAAGTGCAGTCATGCACCACAGAATGAGGTCTAACAGGGACTGAATATATGGTGTGGGCCCAGAAAATCATTTTTTTTTAAGGTGGGGGGACTTTATAGCCCAGGCTGAATTCAGACTTGCTGTGTCATTGAGATAATACTGATCCTTCTGCTTCCCCTTCTCAGGAATCAAAGTTCCTAGAAATAAATTCGGCTTTCACCAGACCTTTGAGCAGGCTAATTATCTGACTAGAACTTCAAAACTGTGTAGAGGCTGGAATGCTGCCAGCCCAGAGCCTAATTACAATTTCTCTTTGTTTTATCTTCAGCCCCCCAGTAGCCCATCCCTTGTTATCTCTGTGTCTGATCTCATAACATAATAAACCTTCCTATCAACTCAAAGGCTGCGTGTCCTCAGATAGGCTCAGAGGCCTACAGACAGCCAAGGTGTCCTAACGGCCTACTTACTTTTTCCCACAATGCATTTGAAAAGTGCCTTAACTTGGGACTTTTTTGGGTTCTACCTGTATAAAAACTCCATCAAGTTTTGTGTGATACACTGTTATTCCCAGCACTCGAGAGGCAGATGCAGGCAGATCTATATGAGTTCTATAGGTCGCATACCAAGCCTACCAGAGTTACATGGTGAGACTCTCAGAACAAACATCAATCCTCCCCACAAAAAAACTTCATCAGACTGTTACCATGTTATAACATGGAATTTTGATATCCTAAATCTGTGTTCCTTGACCATGGTCACATATTTGACTCCTCTTAACCCCTTTGAGGTAATAGTTTAGTGTTGACATTCCCAAAATATCTGATATTCCAGGCTTACCCTACTCCACACTGTTTATGCAGAGGTGGGGGTGGAACCCAGGGCTTCTTGCATGTAAGCTGAAGTAGACTATTTTTATTCCTAGTGACACAGGGATGTTAGTGTAAATACCTCATGAGGATTGCGCAATAATGAAATTCCCTAACCTAACAGGGGTCTCTGTCTTTAAGTGACACACGACTGATTCCAAGTAGAACTTTTGAGTCTCATGTCTGTATTTAAAGTTTCAAACTTGAAAAGGAATTTAGCTTAAAAGCACATAATTGTCAGATAATTATTACAGATTTTCTATGACCAAAAATTCTTGTGTATGGTGAAATTGTAAACGTAGCACAGCTGTGTGATACAATATTACGCATCACTGAAACTATTCTTTTTGTTTTGAGTTTTTCAAGACAGATTTTCCCAGTAGCTATGAAGCCAGTCCTGGAACTCACGCTGTGGACCAGGCTGGCCTTGAACTCACAGAAACCTGCCAGTCTCTGCTTTCTGGAGTGCTGCCATTAAAGTCCTGCGCCACCACCGCCCCGAGAAACTATTCTTTGTTGTTTGTTTTTGCTATGCTGGGGATGAAACCCTTGTCAGCTATGCCCCTGGCCCTTAAGTTGTACTGAAGTACCAGTTAGTGACAAAAAATAAAACAACCCCCCCCCCACACACACACAAAGTGAAACCAGGGTGAGTAATTGCAACACCCGGGCTGAGGCAGGGTGACAAAGCACTGGAGGCCAGCCTGAGGTACTTAGCTAGATCGCCTTTTCCCCCAGAATTAAAACAAAAACAAAACAAACAAAAAAGGCAATACTTTTAAGACAGGACTCGCACTAAAGCCCCTAGCGCTGCGCGCTGGTACACAGACGCTGGCGACGACGCTCAACTCGCTCTTCCTCCTGGGGTGGGGTCTGAAATTGGTGGAAAGAAGTTATTTTCTTCCAGTGAGTTCGGGTTTTGTCCACAGCCCCGAGCCGGCGTCGTTTCCAGTAAATGGGAACCACCCACACCTGGCTGGCGGTTGGGGTCGGGGCGGACCCCCCGGCTCCCTCGGCCTCTGTGTAGGGCGGCTCCTCCCCACTGGGCGGCCGAGGGAGGCGGGGCGGGGCACGGAGTCCTAGTGCTGCCTGGCCCAGCCCAGTCCTCGCAGCCTCCGGGGCCCAGGCGGATCTCACGGTTCCGAACAGCGAAGGCAAGTCAGGGGACTGAGGCTGGTGGAGGTGGGGACCCGGGACCAGTGGGGACTGAAAGCGGACAGGGGCGACGCTGCGCCGGGGCGCCCAAACTTTTCTATCACTCGCGGCCGGCCCGCCCGCTCCGGTAGTGAGCCCGAGCTAGAGTGGGTTCTTTTCGTTCTGTCATTGCGAGTTCGCTTTCCCTGTGCGCCTGGGCAAGACAGATGGCCCGAACGTACGGCGCAGCCGCGTGCGGCACGCTACCGGGTGCTGACCAGTGTCTTGCAGAGTACTCCCTCAGTGGCTGAGAAGTCTGTCTGTCGCAGGGCGTGTCCCCCACTCCGGGGTCCCAGAGTGGCTGTGCTGCGAGTGAGATGGGGGCTATCATGGCCCTCAGCTGGGAAGAGGGAGGGCGGAAGCCAGCCCGGGGCCTGGCACCCACCTGGAGCTGTTTCTCTGTATCCTGGCACCGCCAGGTGACGAGGATCTCAGTTGGGAGTGGGAGGAGGGAGCCCTAGCACAGTGATTAGAGTGGAAGCCAGTGGGCCAAGCCTTAGGTCTAGAGATGAGTTCATCCCTACCCAAACATGTCCTGTCTCCCTGCCCCTGCTCTCTTGTTGTGTGGTTCAGGAGCCACCCAGGAAGTACTTTGACACTCATGAACTTTGTGTGTGTGTGTCTCACTCAGTCCAGTGTAGCCTTGAACTTGTTGCAATACTCCTGCCTCAGATTCTTAAGTGCTGGAGCAATACAAGTGA
This sequence comes from Dicrostonyx torquatus, assembly GCA_028555095.1. Lineage (NCBI taxonomy): Eukaryota > Metazoa > Chordata > Mammalia > Rodentia > Cricetidae > Dicrostonyx > Dicrostonyx torquatus. Next base: position 1,851,879 of record JAQHUG010000154.1, on the reverse strand, counting down.
AAGCTGTTATGCCTGACTCTCATGACCTCTTTAGGTCTGAGTAAAAACAAAAGGGAAATTGGAAAAGGGACATCGGGTTGGGGAAGTCCTGGGAGTGAGGCAGAACGAGAGAGAGAGGGAAGGAAGGCTTCCCCTGCTGTGGCCTGTGCATAGTATCCACGAGGCTGGGGGTCAACCCAAGTACCCTCAACACAGGCTAAGTGGGGAGAGCTGTGTTGAGGGCCTATTAGGTGTCTGGTTCTCTGGGACTCTGAAATATTTATCTCAGTGCTGAGCTTTGGTTTCAAAGCCAGTGCCTTTGGCCTGGCCAGTGTGGCCTGCCAGGCAAGCCAGCTGCTTCTTTGGGCTGCAGTGTCTGCCACGAGAGGCCACCATACTTCCTTGCCCCGCGCTGTTCTCCTCACCTCTCCAGTTCATGGCGACCTGGTCTTGGTTCACAGTTTCAAAGGAAGTGAGACCAGGAAGGGCCCTGATTTCCTGTCTGACTTCAGGTCCGCTGTTGTAAAACTGGGCAGATCAGAGAGGTAATGACAGGTTAGTTGGCAAGCACTCGGAGAAGCCTGTGTCATGGGCTAGGGTAATAGGTACTTTGGCTCAGCCTTCTCCTTAAGAATGGGGGAACCTCAGCTAGAAGCCACCTACAGCACAGCACCTCCACCCCAAGACCTCTCGTGGGGGTGGGGCGAGGCTAAGAAAGAGAAGAAGCGGGGGTGGGGTGTGGGGGTGTGTGGCTGGAGAGATGGCTCAGCCGTTAAGAGCATTACCTGCTCTTCCAAAGGTCCTGAGTTCAATTCCCAGCAACCACATGGTGGCTCACAACCATCTGTAATGGGGTCTGGTGCCCTCTTCTGGCCTGCAGGCATACACACAGATGGAATACTGTATACATAATAAATAAATATTTAAAAAGAGAGAGAGAGAAGAAGCACCAGGAGTGAATGTGTGGTACCTTTTGTGCCAGGGACTAAAGCAAGAGTGGTGGGCTCAAGACCAGCTGAAGCTACAGGGGAAGGCCCTGCTTCACAAAACAAGGCAGTAACAGCACTGAGGCACAGCACCTCAGACTGCTTAGACGACTAAGGCAAAAGAAGGACCGCAAGCCGGCCTCTGGGCTCCAGAGTGAGGCCTTGTCTCAACAAGCCACAGTGAGGTGACGTACATTATCTTTAGATTGCCTTCAGTTTTCTTGCAACGCTAAAGAAGAGCTGACCTTGACAGACCTTTCTGGACCTAGCTGTGGGGACTGGTTTTGAAGTAGGAGCAAGATGCAGAAGTCCATAGGTCTCTACTTGTCATGGATTTAATGCATCAGTTAGGGAGGAAGGCGAGACTTCCTTATGTAGAATGAATGGTGTGTTTCTATGACACGGGGTGATGTGTGGGGATGCTCCTTTCCTGGTCCTGTGCGGGCTAGACATTTCCTCCATGGTTCAAGGAGCAGCTGGAACTAAGGGGCAGGGAGGACCCTAGCACTCAGCTGATTCCTTGAGAACTGCTCCCCCACTCTCAGGTACTTCCTGTGGCCCTAGTCTTGAACTTGGGATCTTGCTAGGATTACAGGTGTACACTACTGGTTCTTTTTAAAAACTGTGTATAATTTGTGTGTGGAAGTGAGTGCTTGCAGGGGGAGTTCAGAGGACGACTTGCAGGACTTGGTCCTCTCCTTTCAGCACGCGGTTGTCAGGCTTGGCAGCAGGTGCCTGTACCTGCTGATCCGCTTAGACCTTCTGCCTCATTGGTAGTGCAGTTCTCAGGAGCAGGCTGGTGGGAGCATAGGGGCTTAAGAGATGGGTGAGGGAGACAGGTTTTTCTTAGGGTTAGGTCTCTGTGTCATAAACAGGTGGCCTGGGTCAGCATCACACAGGTTGTGAAGAGTGAGGGCCTTATGGGAGCACGTTAGGAGAGAGTGAGTTAATGGCTTAGCCCTTGCTATGTGTCTCTGCCTCTGTATAGGTCTCACACATTATGAGAGGCATCCAGTATGTAGATTTCCTGGGGCAGGGGTATGCCATTCTGCCCTGAAGCTTCCTATTCTGTTTGCCTGTTTATACAGAATTTAACTGGCAGGACTGAAGTGGATTTTGATTTTTCAGCCCAGGATAATACCCATATAACAGATGTAAAAATCGAGTCTGGAAGTGGGAAGTGACCTACCCAACTCATGTACTGGAGTCAGTGCCAACCCTGCTCCTAGCATGGAGATTTAGGCAAAGATGGGAGAAGGAAGCACATCCACGGTGCACTCAGTTCTGCCATCTTTACTACCTCACCCTCAGCCCTGTGCACCCCCACCAGGTGTGCGTGCCTCAAATGTCTTCCCCAGCAGTTGTAAAAGCACCCCAAATCAGACAAGAAGTCCAGATCATCTCTGCCGTTTGCCTTTCTTGGGCCTTTAGATTCTAATACCACTCCTCCTGCTTTAGATTCCTGAGTGCTGGCATTACAGGTGTGTGCCATCCATCATTCCTGGCTTGCAAATTTAGCATTTTTTTTTTTTTATTGGCAGAGTGATTTTGGGGGTGGGGTTCGAGACTGGTTTTCTCTGTAGCTTTGGAGCCTGTCCTGGAACTAGCTCTTGTACACCAGGCAAGTCCCGAACTCAGAGATCCACCTGTCTTTGTCTCCCGAGTGCTGGGATTAAAGGCCTACACACCACTGCCCGGCTGGCAGAGTGATCTTTTGTGAGCATCAGGAGGCACCTTAGTTGCATTTGGCTTAGCTGCTTATTAAGTGCTGACCTTACCACTCTTAGGTTCTTTTCCTTCCCCATCCCTCTGTGATTTTCCACCGTGGTCTGTTTAATAGTCCTATTCTTCGGCTTATAACCACCACCCCCCCAACCTGGAGACAGGAGAGACACAAATGGGATAGGTAGGGCCCTTGTGACAGAAATGGCAGCAGCCCTGCTAATGGCTTCCTCTTTTTTGGCTTGTTTCTCACTATATCTCTAGCAGTCCTGGTACACCCCCCTCCCCCCAGACCAGGCTGACCTTGAACTCAGATTTGCCTGCCTTGGTCTCCCAAGTGCTAAGATTAAAGGCTTGAGCCACTGTGCGTGGCCCTCTTTCCTTATCTGTGTACCCTGGCCACACTGACTGGTGGCGTGGCTGGGACCTCTGAGATTACAATCCTATAACAGAAGATGAGGTGGTAATGTGCCTCAGGACTGGGCCTTTCCTTACTTTCCAGGACTCAGACAGAGGAATTCTAGAGTTGGGACCTAGGGAGTGGCCTGGAGCCTGGGAGGGAAGAAATGGGTTGGGTAGTATGAACAGGAAATCATGACAGAACTGGGGAATGGGTGGCTTGTTCTGGCACCTGTGGCTTTCCTGATGTGTCAGGCTAGGAAGGGAAGTTCTAAAGTACTTAATTTTTTTTCCCCCTGAGATAGCGTCTCACTATCTTTTTTTGGCTGGTCTGGAACTTGCTGTGTGGATCAGGCTGGCCTTGAACTCACAGAAACCAGCCTGCCTCTGCTAGAATTAAAGGCAGGAAGCCCCATACCTGGCCTTAGAAGTTCCAAATTCTTGGCAAGAGGGCCTGTCATGGGCTGGAGCGCTTAAATTTCCTGGCTCCAGCTGACATTTCAATGTTTGGACCCCTCTACTTCACCTCTTAGTCCCTAGGCCAGGGCACCTTAAGAGTATGAAATTAATTCTGGGTTCCTTTTCCCATAATCCAGCCTGATGGCTGGCTTAGATGCTCTTGGTTGCTTCCTTTTCTTCTGTTTTCCTATGCTGGGGTGGGAGGTGTTCTCTTGGGAAGAAGGAGGGAAGAAGCTAGGCATGGAGACCTGGGGGTGGGGGTGGGGCTTCCTGAGATGCTTGCTGAGCAATTATTTCCATTCTGGTCTGGGCATGAGTTCCTGGCATTCAGGAGGGCAAGCTGCCTGGACCAGTCAGCTGCTCTTCTCTGCCCTTCGCTCCAACACACACTCTGTGCTTGTAACCCCAGTAGCTCAGCCTTCTTTCTACAGATTCCAGAGTCTTAACATTTCATATGGCTCAGGAGAGCCAGAGCCAGAATCTGACCTCAGTAGGCCAGGTACAGAGTCGGCCCCTGACACAACCCGGGGGCTAGTGGGGGAACAGCGTCCCCAGATTCTACATTGAAAACCTTGGCCACCAGCAAATCCTGCTGTTCGGGCCCAACACATGCTCCTGCGGCCACCATGACTGAGTCAGGGAGAAGTGCTGGTATTTTCCTGAGATGGGATGGATCACTTGAGAGACATACAAGCTGAGACACAGAACTGCCAGGATGGGACAAAGTCTGGACACTTGGATCACAAGCTGGCGTTTGCTCACAGAGAAGCTGGGTGCCTAACTTAGATGAATGCTCGTGGGTCTCTGTAGCTCTGGGACTCCGTGAAGGCCTCACAGCCCCTGGATGAGCTCAGAAGACCTGCGTTCTTAGCTTCCGGCCTCATCTGTACTCTGTCTCCTCGGCCCTTCTAACCTTGTTCTTCCTCCAACCTGACCTTTTGTTCTTTTCTAGTCCCCATGCCTCAGTTTGGCAAGGAAAGTGGCTGGCCACTTCCCTAGGGTGATGCTAGCTCAGACCTCAGACCTAGAGGAAGTGTTGGTGGTAGGCTCCTCATGGAGGCCGGGCAGGAGCTGGCAAGAGCTGGGGCCTGCATAGAAGCCAAATTGGGGGTTCTGGGTGTCAGAGGTTCTCGCTGATCTGACAGGTGTTGTCCTTGCCATGACTCTGGTGAGTGTGGCTGAGGTTGGCAACTTCCTGGCTGGTACTAACACAATGGGTTGACTCTCCTGCACCCAAGGTCAGACAGCCAGGATTGTGTTGTGGCCTAGGATCAGCTTGTCCTAAGGGGGTGGGTGTCCTAGATTCTGACATTATGGTCTCCTCTCTTGTGCTGATGAATGAGATTGGAGCCCACTGTGGGGAAGGTGAATGGTTGGGTATCCATTTCTATGTAAGCCTGCTGTTGTCACTGCTGGAGGAGTTGAGACCAAAGCTAAGGTAGTTAGGTGGATGAGAGGTTGGGATAGACAAACTTTCCAAATAAGGGACTCCAGCAGAAGGGCACCAGAGTTGGCCTTGGGGGCTAGCCTTGACTTCCTCATACCCAGTGGGGTATCCCGGCCAGCCCTCTCTACTCCCCTAAACCTCAGTGTCTTTATTTGTAATGACAATGCTCACCTGCTGGGCTACTTTAAGGAGTTAGTGAGGTCGCAGCTGAAAACAGCCAGAAGGATCCTTGCTGGGCATTGTTTTGAGAGTTCTTTTCATTTTTACTGTTCCTTGGAGGCACCCACACTGGTGTTGAACCCATTTTCCAGGTGAGGATACTGATGCATAGCAACATCTCTGGTTCAAAGGGGCAGGTCGCTAAGGACTCAGAAAATTAATTATACTCGGATCAGCCAGGTCCACTGGCAAATTCCTCTGTCCACAAGCACACAGGGCAGGGCTAGGGAGGGCAGGAGGGAGACCATGAGTCAGCAGCTGAGCTACTCTAGACCCTGGAGCCCCGTCCCAGGCAGTGAGTCACACTTCACCCCCTTGCTCTGGGAAGTGGGAGGGGCAGCTGTCTGCTGAGCAAAGGGTGAGCCCCAGTAGTCTGTTTCCCAAGGTCACAGACGGGGCTCCTAGAGTTGTCTGGGGCTCACTGAACCACCCCATTTCACATATACCTTGTTAAGGGCCAGGTCATTGTGACATCATGGCTCGGCCTTTCATGGCAGTGCCTCTTGGGGCTGTGTAGCCATCAGCCTGCACCCCCCCCCCCAATGGTGGATGTCAGATAGACCAGGGTTATTGAGATGAGGGCCAGAATGAAATGACAGACACATTGGCACCAAAGGTAACCTTTGCCTCTTCCTTCCACTAGGATGCCATCCTTTCTGTGAGTCAGAAGGGGACCCTGGGAGGGGAGGGAGTAGCGTTTAGGGGAAGAAGCCTTTTGCTCCAGAGGATGGGACAGGAAAGGTCCTGCTTCTTTTATCCTGTTTGTGATTATTCTGTCCTTCCATAGCCTCAGACCTCTCCAAACCAATGGCTGGGTCCTAAACTCACTCTTCACTACTGGCTCTGCCCTGCTCACTGCCTGCCTCCCAGGCTTCCCGGCCTGGCTCCCTTCTCATACTCTGTCAAGAAGGGCTTTCTTCTCTCTGGTGTACCCACACGTTCTTGCTCTGGGGAGATGAACAGCTTTCCCCAGTGTGACCAGCTCAGAGACCTGGCCTGTTACTCGATACTGACCACGTTCCCTTGTGAATAACTCCTGTTGTCCTGAGAGATGAAGTGAGGGCCTCTATCTGATCTCTGAGCTGCACTGGGTGCCCTGAAAGGAGACGCTGGGACTGCTGCGCTTCCAGCAGCACCCTCAGAGCTTTGGGGGTCTTCCCTGTGAGGCAGGGTTGACTCTGTCATGGGGTACACACAGGAACGGGTGGTTCTATGATGGAAATAAGAATAGCTCGTCCTTAGCTTGTCTGAGTCCTCATCTCTACCATCTCAGAGGCCCCACAGGCTGTGAAGAACGTGGCACAGAAGGCCTAAAGAGTACAGCATAACAGGAAAGACATATACCAAGACCTCAAAGTGCCCATTCAGGGTGTGTTCCTAAACTGTGCATCTATACAGTGGGAGCCACTTCGCTATGGTAGGCCTTGAGGCGCACTTGAAGCATAGCATCTGGAGTGCCCTGCTCCCTGACTGGAAGTCTCCTGTCAGAAGCACTCCATCCTGTGCCCTCCCTCCTCAGATGGCTCTTCTTGACCCTGCCACTGCTGCAGGGAAGAGCCCAGAGACACCCTTTCCAGGGCTCTGGAGCAGTGTCTACTCCCAGACCAGGCCAGTGAAGGGAGCAGCAGGCACAGGCTGCCACACGCCTCTGTGGCAGGAACCTGAAAGTCCTGTCTCCTGCCTGCCCCGCCCCCCCTCGGGGCCTGGCAGTTCTGGCCCAGTGGCAGGCTTGTTTTCCTCTTTCCTGCTCAGCTTCTAGCCTGGCTCTACCCCGTGTCTGGCGCTCCAGCCAGCTGCTATGGGGGCTGGGCTGACCCCTCCAGAGGGTCCCAGCTGGCCAGCACTGTGACTCACCAGGAAGCTCTGCCAGGGCCCATTCAGCTTCTTCCCTGGTTCTGCTGTCAAGCCACTGCGGCAAGATTTCCTTAAAGGAGAACAGGGAGTTCCCCCGTGGGGCTGTTCTCATCTGTGGTTCTGATGCTTAGCAGTGACGCTGGGTGTCTGACTAATCCCCACTCCCACTTCACTGTGCCTGGGGAACAAGCAGGGCAGGGAAGGGGAGGCCCTTCCCGGATAAAGGCTGCTGTGAGAGAGTATAAAAGCCAGGGGCTGGTCCAGTGGGGTGGTGGCCTGTGGGCAGTGAGTGGCATGTGTGACCTAGAGACACAGCCTGTAAGGGAGCAAGGGTGGAGTGAGTGACCAAGAACTCATGACTGCTTGCTTGTTTCCTATTGCAGGTCCCAGAAGCTGGGGTTTCCCTTCAGCCCTTGAGTGGCCATGTCCAATCCCACTGCCCCGCCTCCCTATGAGGACCGCAACCCCCTGTACCCTGGCCCTCCACCTCCTGGAGGCTACGGGCAGCCATCTGTCCTGCCAGGTGGATACCCTGCCTACCCCGCCTACCCCCAACCTGGTTACGGTCACCCTGCTGGCTACCCACAGCCAATGCCTCCCATCCATCCAATGCCCATGAACTATGGTGAGTCCTGGAGGGTAGCTGGGGGTGGATGGGACAAGATAGACTTGGGGCCCAAGGAGCCCTTATATTCCCTTCCTCCTACCATCCCCTTTGATACCCCTTTCCTCTGCCTGTCACACCTTCCCCTTGGCCTCCTGTTCTTCCCTTCAGCCACTTGCTGACCTACGTATTCAGTAAGGACACTGAGGCCATAAGACATATACCAGAACTTACCCCCGGGAAGATAGCTGGGTGAATTAATGGCTTCTAAGTGGTTGCCTAAGGTACCACTTCTGTTTCTCAACAAGGCTGTTGCCACTGTGTGTGGGCACCATGTCTTCCTTAGGAACCCTAAGCACTTTTTTTTAATATCCTAGGGCTGACATCTCCATCATTTATATACAGTCTGGTTTTTGTCAACAGCCAAAATGTCATGGTTGGTCAGTGAAGGTGAGGTTAGACTACAATAAGCCTCTTTTCGGGGTGGGGGGTGGATTTTTCATTTCTTTTTGATATGGGAGATTGAATTCAAGATCATTACATGCTAAGCATGTATTCTGCCTATGAGCTGTACCCCACCTCATTTTGGGTAGATTTTGGAAGCAGTTCCCAAAGAGGCATCCATGGAATGTTGGTGGCTTGCAGTAGCCTCAGTGTCCCAGAGCCACTCCTCCCTGGACACGTGTTCTGAGGCAGACCTTAAGATATCACTTATAGGTGACAGTTGCATGTTCTGTGTACACTGTGAACCTGCTACAGACCAAGACCTTGACTCCTGTGCCCACTGTCTGTGTACGTCTCCCCTCCTTTTCTCTGGCCCTCTAGCTCCAAGGCTACTGCTCTATCATCCAGTTCTACTCCCTAGATGTCAGCTGCTTCCCTAGATGGTGATGCCACTTTCCTGCCCCAGTGATGGGGGCTGGGCACAGAGCCTGCAGCAGATGCCTGCTGACAGGCAGCTCTTCTTCACCTAAGCCCAGCTGGGGTTACTCTGAGGGTGCCCAGAGAACTCTAGCTTGATAAAGGAATCTGTGAGTTACAAATGTGTCTTCTGAACAGAGGTACCTGAGCCTTTGTTTGAGACAGGGTCAGGGATTCTTTGAGATGGAGGCTACCTGTCCTAGGTCCCCAGTTGGTTTGACATGATCTGTGTCTGGTCCCAGGCCATGACTATGGTGGGGAGGAGAGAGCAGTAAGTGACAGCTTTGGCCCTGGAGAATGGGATGACCGGAAAGTCCGACATAACTTCATCCGAAAGGTGAGATGGGGCTGGAGCTTGGTGGGGATGGGGGACTAGGCACATGTACACATTCCCACATAAACACCTTAGTTCCTACCTCCTTGTAGTTCTGTACCCCTCCTCAGAGAGGATCCCCTTCTTTATGATCCCCTTTGGGATGCTGGAGTCCACCCGGGAAAGTCTACTTGTATTCTGCTCTCTCCTCTCTGCACTCTTCCGTTAGACAGCAAGCAGCTGGGAACTGAATGAGCATGCTGTCTCTAAGCCACCAAGCATCCCTTCTTTCAGCCCTTGAACAGAGAACCACTCTCAGTACCAGAGCAGGCAAGGAGAGAGAGCAGTGAACTCTAAACTTAGAATAAGCTAGCTAGATGTTGGATAGGAGGAAAGGGGTCAAGAAACAGCTGGAGAGGCCAGTCTGCAGCCAGGGAAGAGTCTTTGAGGGCTCAAAAAGTGGAGTCTTCCAAATAACAGTTATTCTTTTATCTTTTCAAGATAGATTTTATTTTTAATTAAGGTATGTGTCCATGTGTGTGTGTCCAGAAGAGAGCATCAGATCCTCTGGAGCTAGAGGTCCAGGTAGTTGTGAGCTGATGTGGTTGCTGGGAACTGAACTCAGATCCATGAGCAATATATGCTCTTAACCACTGAGCCCTCTCCCCGGCCAGAGCCTTCTAAACTAAAAAGAGATCCTGCCCTACAGAACAGGGGTGGGTTGGTGGGTGGGGGCAGGAGCCTTGGCACGGACTATCCTCCAGGGAGAGGTCAGTATGAGATGTCAGTTATATCCCTGGTTGTCTGTTCTAGGTCTATTCCATCATTTCCGTTCAGCTGCTCATCACGGTGGCCATCATTGCTATCTTCACCTTTGTGTGAGTCTCTCCTTTTCCCAGCCTGGGTTACCTGCTAGGCTGTCCTTGGAGGGGTGGCTCTCAGCTGGAGGCAGACAATCCATTGTATGACTTCCTCTTGGCATCCTGTCTCACAGGGAACCAGTCAGTGCGTTCGTGAGGAGGAATGTGGCTGTGTACTACGTGTCCTAGTGAGTGCATGGTGTTGCTGCCGTGAAGGGAGGTGGGGGCAGGGGTTAATATGCCCTAGGAGAGGCCTTCCCAGAAGCTGGTGCCAGTGTCCAGGTGGCAGGGGCTGGGGGGTCACCTGAAGAGGAGTAATCTCACAGAATGCTAGAACAGGGCCAGAGCGATGTGTGGTGGTGACATGTGGGTTTCATGGTACAGGCTTTCTTACCCAGTGTCTATGATCACCCTACACTTCCTTCTGGTCCAAACCCTGTACAAGGCTTCTCGATGAGTAAGGGCTGAGAGTCTTACTCTTACTTTCTACAAAGAAAGTTTGTCAAGAAGCCTAGGCAGCTAAGAGCTGCCCATAGAGGGCTAGAAGCAGGCCCAGGGCGGCTTGGCCTAGAGCTATGTCCCATCTCTTCCCCCAGTGCTGTCTTCATTGTCACCTACCTGACCCTTGCGTGCTGCCAGGGACCCAGGTGAGTGCTGGGGACCCAGACAAGAGGAGGCAGAAATTGGGACAGGTGTAAAGTATTTCGAGAGGAAAAGAGACATGGGTACGAGGAGGAAGCGGTCACGGTTAGAGCAATGTGTGACACCTACCTAGCTATCTATCATCCTCACAAGAGATGTAAGAATCATACATACAAGACACACAGCATTTCGAGCATTTAACAAACAAGAAAGACAAAAAGGGAGAAGGCAAATGGCTCAATAGGTAAAGGTACTTTCCACCGTGCCTAAAGAGCAGAGATTGAGGCCCAAGACCCACGTTACAAAGGAGTGTGACTCCTCCACGTGTCCTGTGATGCATGTGTGTACACACCCAAGTAATAAATACAAAAGGGGAACTCAAGGTGCGGAGGCTGAGGAACTGTCAGTCACAGAGGCCGCATGCTCTGCTGGCTCCACAGGCGGGTCTGTCCCAGGTTAGCCTTGTGTAAACACTTAGGTACTCTCCCTAAGGGAAAGGCTCACTCCCCAGGAACTTCCTTCTGCTAAAGGAACTGCTAAGATTGATGGGCCCAAGGCAGGTTAACCAGGGTCTCTCTCTCTCCAGGCGCCGGTTCCCATGGAACATCATCCTGCTGACCCTCTTTGTGAGTCTAGAAGGGGAGGGGAGGCCTCTCTCAGAGAGGAGTTGGGGGCACCTTGTGGAAAGATGTCCCTGGTTGTCGATTCCCCTTACCCAGCCCTGTCCTTGTTTTCCTTTGTGACTGTTCTTTCCAGTACAGCCACATCTATCCCCAGCTCTGGCAGGGCCATAGTAGCCAGTGTTGGGGCTGGACCTCAGAGCCTGACACTGCTCTTCTTAACTCTTGGCCTTGTTTCTCTCCTTCCCTCAGACTCTGGCTTTGGGCTTTATGACAGGCACCATTTCCAGGTATGTTCAGGGACATTCCTCCATACTCTTGGGAAGGGAGTATTGTGACAGGTTGGATGGACTGTGGGCACAATCCCAGACATAGGGACTCTACATTCATGGCTTATGATTCTGTGCCATTTCAACTCTTCCCTCGCCCCAGTATGTACCAAACCAAAGCCGTCATCATAGCGATGATCATCACTGCTGTGGTATCCATTTCTGTCACCATCTTCTGCTTCCAGACTAAGGTGAGGATGGAGAAGGCCCTTCCCTGGCCATCCTGCCCTTCACACACACACCTGGGTTTGGGTTTGGACCTTGGGCCGGCCTGGAGGGCCCAGAACCTTGTGGGCCGGGGGTTTCCCTAGTCTAATGCCGAGCACTCATGTCTGACCTGCCAAGCTGTCTCCTGTGTGTATCCTTAGCATGTCACTGACACTGCCATGCTCCGAGAAGCAGTGCAGTGTCAGTCCTCTGGGATGCTGAGGATGGCAGTTATCTGACAGGTCCTCCTTCTCCCTTTCTTGTAGGTGGACTTCACCTCGTGTACAGGCCTCTTCTGTGTCCTGGGGATTGTGCTGATGGTCACTGGGATTGTCACTAGCATTGTGCTGGTATTCAAATATGTGAGTGTCCTGCCATGAGGGCAGGCAGTGAACCCAGCCAGCAGACTTCCTGTAGTGCAGGGGTGGGCTCTGGTTCCCACACCCCTCCATTGGCTAGTGCCACACCAACACAATACTATCCTTTTGGGTTTCTCGCTCAGGCAGATGGTAAGCCCTTTGGGCCCTAGACAGCACCACTGAATTCTATAGGGAATGGTAGATTAGCTGAGACCAGGTTCTGCGATGCAAAGCTGAAGGACCAAGTCAGGCCTGAATGTAAGGGGCTTTGGGATCACTGGTTCTGATACCTTCTTTGCTTCCAACCAGTCAAAGGGAGAGCATGGGGCTGAAGGGGAAGGGTCAGGATGGGAGGGTGCTACCTGCCCCACCATGGCTGATCCTGGCCTATGCACTGGCATTTGGCAATGGTGTTGAGCAGGGTGGCAGGCAACTCAAGTTTGCTGAGGGGCCTCTCTAAGCTGTCCCTAAAGTGGATTGTAGGAGCCGGTGAGCTGCTTTGCTGAGCCTGCCCCTGAGCTCGCTCTAGTCAGCTGCCACGTTTTCAAACACTCCTGTACTTTGACTAGCTTTCAGTTGGGCTGAAAGGTGCTGTGACTGGTTTTATATGGATACTGTGGCACATCCTCTGCTCTCTCTGGCAAATAAATCACATTCTTAGTTTCCCCCAGGATCTAGAGGCAGGGTAGGGGGCCCTGGAGAGGTAGCTTCCCTGACCTCCCTGCTCAGCTGGGTCTCAAGGGCCTGCTTCCGTCGTGCTTAGCTTGGCTTCCTAATGCTGTACTGTGCTGTCTCACAGATTTACTGGCTGCACATGGTCTATGCCGCTCTGGGGGCCATCTGCTTCACTCTGGTAAGTTTGGTTCCTGTTCTGGGAGGGGAGGCTGAAAGGGTAGAGATGGAATTTAGGCAGCTTGGAAGGTGGGGCGGGGCCCTGGACAATTGTTCTTTCCTATTTAGAGCTTCTAGAAGTTTCTGGCATCCCTGTTGTCTTTTGTTCACACTCCCTGCTGTGTAACGAGAGTGTGTCAGCCTTCTTAGAGAAGTAAACAAACAGCTCAAGGGCAGAGACTGTGTCACACTACTCCTTAGTGAGTCCATTAGCAAGCAGGATGGACAGCTTAGCTCTCAGGACATTCTGCTGACCAGAGATGAACTCTGCACTCTGAGGTCCTGGGCACTCATGTCTGATTTCCCTGCAGTTCCTGGCTTATGATACACAGCTGGTCCTGGGGAACCGGAAACACACCATCAGCCCAGAGGACTACATCACAGGTGCCCTGCAGATCTACACTGATATAGTCTACATCTTCACTTTCGTGCTCCAGCTGGTGGGGAGTCGAGACTGAGAGCTATCCCCTTCACTGGCCTGGGACTCACCCTTTCCTATTGGGCTGGGCCCAGGTCCCTTCTCCCCTCAAGTAATCTGCCCAGTTTCCTCTCTGTCCTGGGGATGGGAGGGCCTCTGGCTGTATTATGTGAGAACCAAGGGTGCAGGAGTTACTGGCAATTCTTGTCCTTGGTGGACTTGGTAAGGACCAGACTGAAGTTGTATCTCCTCCCCTTGACCCATAATGCGCATACACCAAACTTTCCGTGTGTGGTGGGGAGAGTGGGGAGCCTGTGAACACAGGAGCTTCAAGGTGAAGAGGCTCACATCCCACCTCGGCCGCAGGGTTCTAGGCTAGGGAGCTGGAGCTGTCCCCCTCCAGGTGCTTTTCCCCCAGCTCCATTACTCATGGGCCACTTACTCTGTCTGAACTCTTTAGGCTTGGCATCTCTTAGCTCTGGAAGCTAGGAGAGATCTGGGCCCTGCAGTTTCCCTGCTCCAACCCCATCCTCCAGTAACATGTATAGATTATTTATCTGGGTTAGGGGAAGACAGTGAGCAAAGTTTATTCAGTATGGGGGCTGAGAATGGCATCCACCTGGCTGGCACCCATCCTGCCTACCATCCAGGGCCAGAGTGCTCAGGGCCTTCTGAGGCTTTCTCTGCTCAGACACTCAGAAGACGGTGGGAGGCGAAGGTCAGCAAGTGAGGTGCTTTGTAGGATCCTGAGTGGCTGGGAAGGAGTCTAGGAGAGAGACGGGTGGGGACATGGAAAGTGCCTTGGGTTCCCTCTCTGGTCTGAGAAATACTAAAGCCCACTCTGGTACCTAGTGACCGTCCCTTCTAACACCAGCTCAGTCTGTGCTGAACTCCTGCTGGGAGGTTTTAGACTAGAACCCCCTCTCCAAGCCCGCTACCATTTTCTGTAGAATCCAAGCGCCCCCAGCTGGTACTGACCGCAGTGGAGACAGAAGCCAGTTAATCAGGTGAGGGGGGAACCTTACTAGCCCAAGGACACAATTAGAGCTATTCTGTCCAGTATTTGATTCTGAATATATCCCAAATGTAATAAAGTTTTATGTTTGGCATTGAGACCCTGTGTAGCTGTGGCTTTTTTCACTGTAAGGTGGTGGCTTTGGCCAAAGTGTCCACTTCCTTTGCATCTTAGGATGAGTCTCCAGCCAGTTCTACAGAACCAAGCAATTTTTTGTGGAACAGTTCTTGGTGACGGGTGAGACGGGCTGCTGAAATGACAAAAGCTGGCTGGGGAAAGGGGCTCAAATCTGCACATCTGTGTTGTGAACCCTCCATAAAAGCTCCCTAGCTTGCCGGGCGGTGGTGGCGCATGCCTTTAATCCCAGCACTCAGGAGGCAGAGGCAGGTGGATCTTTGTGAGTTCGAGACCAGCCTGGTCTACAAGAGCTAGCTAGTTCCAGTGCAGGCTCCAAAGCCACAGAGAAACCCTGTCTCGAAAAACCAAAAAAAAAAAAAAAAAAAAAAAAAAAGATAAAGCTCCCTAGCTTTAACTTCCCCAGGAAGCTGTGTCTTTATATAACATTTTTTTTTTCCAGGCAAGAAAGGGGCTAGGCCACGGGTTTGGAATTTCTCTTGGAAACTAGTTTCTCTTACAAATGAGAAAAATGAAGACCAGAGTGGCTGACATATTTGGATGCTTTTTCATCCGTGCCCTGAATGTGGCCTTCGATTTTTGTCTTCTTTTGTTTTTTTGAGACAAGTCTCTTTATTCTGTTCTGGCTGTCTTGGAACTATGCAGACCATCCTGGCTCATACTCAAGAGATCCACCTGCCTCTTCTTACTGAGTGCTGAGATTAAAGATGTCCATGCTTGACTGATGTGAACTAGTTTAAGGCTCCATGGGAACCTGCCTTCCTGACCAGTAGCTCTGAAGGCTTGGGTCTCCACGGCCTGTGCGTAAGCTTGTTGCACTAAAGTCTGGTTATTTCACCACCCAGCTGGGAACACAGGTCTTCACTGAGGGAACAGGGATGAGCAGCCAGCCCCACTCTGCCCCTCCCCTCCCTGGGGCTTACAAATTCAGTCCTGCTTCCTTTCCACGCCAGTACTTAATAACTTTATTTGCCTTTGGCTGGCTCTTCTGTGTGGAAGAGGCGGGTGCTGGCAGCAGCTTGAGCATCATGCGCCCTCTGGTGGGCCTCGGGAAATGACCACAATTAGCCACACAGAGCTCCAGTCAACAGTCTAGTGCAAGGTTGCAGTGATCCTCACTCAGTTCTGTACACCAGACCCAACTTCGGGGAACTGGGCTTGTTGAGAGGAAACCCTGAATCTCTGGCTCTCATACTCGCCCGTGTTGGAAACCCGCATGTTCTGCCGAGCCTTCATCTGCTTCAAACGGTCCTTGTCCACTTCCTGCTTGGTGAGGACGAAGAAGAGGATACCACAGGGGAAGCCGATGGCCCTAGGGATGGGGAGATGTGCACCGGGTTTGGGCAGGGACTGAGCTAGAGGAGCTGGAAGAATCAGTCCAGTTTTGCCAAGTGTACAAATGCTGTGGCGATAGCTGTCCTGCTGGTCTTTGTGCTGGCTGCTGCAGGGACCCCACTGATCTGATCCTCCTGCTGCCTGCTTAAGACACTGTAATAGCTCTCTATTATATCCACGCCAACTCCTAGGCATGGCACTAAAGGCCCTGTGTGGTCCTGCCTACCTCTTCATTCCTCTTTTTATGGCTGATATTCATGGGCCTCTTCACTCCTGCTGACCGCTGATGTGTGATAGTGTAAGTAGCCCTCTGTGATCTGCAAAGGTCCCCTGTGCCTAAACTGCCTCACATCCCTTCCCAGACCCCTCTTTTTTCTTCTTGGTGCTGCAGATTGAATTTAGGATTTCAAGAGTGCTAAGCATGTCTTAACCTCTAAGGTCTATCAACCAAGTCTTTTTCTTAATCTGAGCAACTACTACTCGAAGGGAGGGTCTTGGTAAGGGTCAAAAGAACGTGAAGTCATGACCTGGTGAGAATCCCAGCTGGGAGCCTCAGTTCCCTCCCTGGTGAGATGGAAGTGCAATGTTTACCTCAGAAAGCTTAAAACACTTACATGGCAAAGTACTGTCACGCCTCAGGCACTTGCTGGAAAAAAATGTTAATTTCCCTCCATTTTCCTTTAATGTTGACCAATGATATGTATTAAAGCCAGATTCAGAAGCAAATAAATTCACAGAACCATTTCTAGCTTCTACACAACATATTCTTAATTACTAAGACTGGGATCTTACCCCAGCTCCCAATAGGAAGGATGAAGCCAACGACCCAAATTCAAACCAGATCAGCTCAACTTGCTCCACAGTAAAGTCACTGTCTCCCCAATGTTACATATTGTTCCATCCCCATCCTCACTCCCCTACTTTGAGATTCCACCTCTTGAACTCAGAGATTCTCTTCCTTTCCCTTGGACTCAGCTCACCATCTGCAACTCAAGTGTCTAGGTCCTGACACCCCTCCAGTGCACTCCCCACTGCTAGGCAGAGGGGCAGTTAAAACTCACCAGGCTAGTCCCACAGCTTTCATGGGGTTCTTGCCCCTCTTTCTGGGAATGTATTCCAGCTCAGGAGAGAGGGGCTCAGGCTCCTCCTTGCACTCCGGTGAGCTGTGGCTCTGCAGTGCTCTGGTCCTGTTCTGGGAAGCCTTGTTAGCTGTGGCTCCAGAGAGAATCCCTGTGAATGAAAGAAAGACAGTATAGGATGAGGGAGGGGAGAGACTGCAGTTTGGAGTAACAAGTGCCGTGAAGAATCCAAAGAGAAATGGGAAAATCGCCATCGAGGTGACACCTTTGGAAGCTACTTCCACGTCACTGCGGGCTCCTCATCCTGGAGCCAGGACAGCGAGCTTCGCTGCTGTTCTTTCTATTCAGAAGATAGGTTGGGAAGGACTGCAGAGAGACTCACCGGAGACATATGTATGAAGGAAATCCGGGGAACTCTTTTAAAACTGCAGGACCTTAGCTATCCATCCCCTCGTACTATAGAAGAGGAAACTAAATCCCTAAGAGACGAGCTGCTCCGCACAAGGTCAAACCGCTAATTACCCAGAGCTAGAACTCAAGCCTCCAGAAGTCCAGCGCTCTTTCCTCTGCACTGCGGTGAGTATGAAACCCCTGGAACGCGGGAGACTAAAGGCTCCTTCGGAACTCCCTCTAGCAGCAAGACCCTAGACATGCTGTGTAACCTGAACGCAGGGGTTAGATTGGGTGACCTCTAGAGCATCTTTCACCCCCAGACTCTCTAAGATCCTGCAGAGAGGTGTGGGCAGCAATTAGCAGCCTGATTTCCTGCTGTCGTGCCGGGTGGAATGTAAAGGGAATGAGATCTTTTAGCGCCCTGCCCTCCCGGGGGTCCCTCTCCTTACCCCGGAGGACGCGGGCATTTCTCGCCCCACGGCCCTTCAGCGCCGTAGCAGCTACCACCGCCGCCATGTTCAGGTCCCACCCCCTTCACTGCGCTCCCCGCCGGGAATTGTAGTTTGCGTAAGGGGCCTCCCCCGCGCCTTCCGTCCTGCCTACAGATCAGAAACTACATTTCCCAGAAGTCCGTGTAGCGGACCCGGGAGAACTACTCCTCCCAGGAGACCCCGGAGGCGCGCACGCTCGCTTGTTTCTCTCCAGCTGGGGGCGGAGTCATGTCGGGCGGAGCTTGGGTTCTCCCGCCACGCCCCGGCCTGGTCATCCCACTTCTGCCTTGTGATTGGCGGCTCTGTCAGTCCACCTCTGTCGGAATTGGTCCGGATTCCGTCGCTCTTTCGGCTGGGAGTCACCTACGCCTACTTCCTCCCGGGAGGAGGGGCTCGAGTTCCGCGTCGTCGCGCAGAGCTGACTCTGGGAGGCGTTTGGGCCCAGAGAAGTGGATCGGGAGGTTTCGCCGCATGGAGTCCGAATCAGAGAGCGGAGCGGCCGCTGACACCCCGCCGCTGGAGACTCTAAGCTTCCACGGAGATGAAGAGATCATTGAGGTGGTAGAGCTGGATCCAGGCCCGCCCGACCCGGGTGAGAACTGTCGCTCCCGAGGCCATGGGACAGAAGGCGCTCACCCCTGGCCTCTGACCCCTGCTTTCCCCCTCCCCCCCTTTCCTACCGGTCGTTCCTACCGACATTTCTTTCCCAGCCCTCCTTCCCTACCCCCCACACTAGTTTCGAGGCCTGGCTGGGTGGGGGTTCCCTGACGCCTCCCCTGGCCCTTCCCCTCACACACCCCCTTCCCATCATGCCCTCTGTCATCTCTACCCACACAGTCGCTGGCCAACGCCAGGTCCTCAGACCTAGCCTCTCTCCCCTTCTCCGCCCCCCAAGCGCTCTGTTTCTGCTCGGTACGTGTGGGACGACACCTTCACCTTTGGCCACACCACCCACCCCAGCGTCGCCTTATTCTCTCTTCACCCCTCACCCCATTCCTCTTAGATCTTTCGAGATCCATCTTTTAACGCTTTTCCCAAAGCAGATGATCTGGCCCAGGAGATGGAAGACGTGGACTTTGAGGAAGAGGAAGAAGAGGAAGAGGGCAATGATGAGGGCTGGGTCCTGGAACCCCAGGAAGGGGTGGTCGGCAGCATGGAGGGCCCGGATGATAGCGAGGTCACCTTTGCATTGCACTCAGGTAGGGCTTTGAGGGGATCACCTCAGGTCAGTGCAGATGGACGTTTGAGTATGATCCGTTGACCATGGATAGGATATTAGAGACAAATAGAGAAAGCCTGCTGGAAATTCATAGGAAGGGCCAAAGGGATTAGGCTTTGCGATGGGGTTAAGTGAGACACCTAGGTTCAAATCCTACCTCTGCTATTCAGCAGTTTATCACCTTTGTTAGCTTTCTGGATCTTGGGTGTTCTTTTTTTTTTTTTTTTTTTAAAAAAAAAAAAAAAGCTATCTTGGCCAGGCACTGGTGGCGCAAGCCTTTAATCAGCACCTGGGGAGGCAGAGGCAGGTGGATCTCTGAGTTCGAGGCTAACCTGGTCAACAAGTTCCAGGACAGCCAGGGCCACACAGAGAAACCCTGAAATGGAAGGCAAGTGGCAGTCCAAAGGGAGCGTTCACAGCAGACTTCTCAGGAGCTAGCTCTTAGTCAGCCCGCCCCGGGATGCTCTCATCACTTCATTCATACCCAGACTGGTGGCATCCCGTGCTCCTAGCTGTGCACGTGGACCCCCCTCTTGGCTTGTACCTCAGAGTGGGATGGTAAAGGGAACGGAACAGCAGGGGATGTGCTCTGGAGGAGGACTTGAGGATTTCTCTAACAACCTAATGCTTCAAACAAGAACTGGATATGACCTTTCCAGGAGAAAATACCTATGGCTTTGGGGGAAGGGGTTGCACTGAGACAGAATTCTAGGTGAGAGCCCAGTTCCATCCCCTTTCTCGTGGACTATCTCTTGGGACAGCATCTGTGTTTTGTGTGAGTCTGGACCCCAAAACCAACACCTTGGCAGTGACCGGCGGTGAAGATGACAAGGCCTTCGTGTGGAGGCTCAGCGACGGGGAGCTGCTCTTCGAGTGTGCAGGTGAGAGGCTGGGAGGCTGTGTCCCTCCGGGCATCTTGGCAGCTGTTTACTAGCCTCTGTCTCGGGCCGGATCCTGGAAGCCACTAATGTTCTTCCTTTTCTGCCACTTTCTGCTTTTTAAGGTTATATAGTTTGGGTTGGCCTTGGATTTATTATGTAGCCAAGGCTGGCTTTGAACTTGCTACATCTCTTGGGCAAACTTGAACTCAAAATCTGCCCGCTTATCTTTGCAGGCCATAAGGACTCTGTGACATGTGCTGGTTTCAGCCATGATTCCACCCTTGTGGCCACAGGGGACATGAGTGGTCTTTTGAAAGTATGGCAGGTCGACACCAAGGAAGAAGTCTGGTCCTTTGAAGCAGGAGACCTGGAGGTGAGATCCTTGGAGTGGGCTTCAACTCTGGGGGACCCCAAGTAGAGATGAGCACTGCTGGGAGGGGCAAGCCTAGCTCTACTGGAGATACTTGCCTTGAACCACAGCATGCCAGCTCCAGCAATGTGTCTGTTCACCTGTAATGCTCTCGTTAGCCTTAGAATCAGGGACACCAGGGTGGGGTTCATGGACTCTTAGGCTGGGTAGCAGGCCTTGCTTGCTGAGCCTCCTCTCTGCCCAGTGGATGGAGTGGCACCCTCGCGCACCTGTCCTGTTAGCGGGCACGGCTGACGGCAACACTTGGATGTGGAAGGTGCCAAATGGTGACTGTAAAATCTTCCAGGGCCCCAACTCCCCTGCAACCTGTGGCCGCGTCCTCCCTGATGGTGAGAGAGCTGTCTCTTCCTGGGGGTAGAGGTGGATCCAGTGACTTGGGGGTACTCCAGTCATCCCAGCCTCCTCCTGCCCCACTAGAGCTTCCCTGTGACTTCAGGGGGAATTTGGGTACCCCCTACTCTATTCTCCCTGCTCATTCTTTGCTTGCTGTATCTGAGTGTACTTTCTGTGCTTTGGTCATTCATGCCTCGGTCCTTAGGGAAGAGAGCTGTGGTAGGATATGAAGATGGAACCATCAGAATTTGGGACCTCAAGCAGGGAAGCCCCATCCATGTACTGAAAGGTATCAGACAGAAGAGGGAGGGTGTTGACCTGGGCTTGGACTCAGAGCCTGAGAGCCGGTGCAGGACTCAGAACCTATGTATCCCTGCTCTGTCCTAGGGACTGAGGGTCACCAGGGCCCTCTGACCTGTGTTGCCACCAACCAGGATGGCAGCCTAATCCTCACTGGCTCTGTGGATTGCCAGGCCAAGCTGGTCAGTGCTACTACTGGCAAGGTAAGAAGCTTGGCCTTCTGTCTGAACCTTCTGCCCCTCCCCTGCACTTTTCCTCCTAAGTTACAGGACCTGGAGCTCAGTTCCATGACCCTCTTCTCTTAACTGTAGGTGGTGGGTGTGTTCAGACCTGAGACAGTCGCCTCCCAGCCCAGCCTGGGCGAGGGAGAGGAGAGTGAGTCCAACTCCGTGGAGTCCTTGGGCTTCTGCAGTGTGTGAGTGTGAGCAGAGTCTTGGCCTGGAAACCCAAGATGGAGGGAGGAGGTGGCTTTGCAGAGAGACCCAGTCATTAGGACCAGGGAGGAGGGAAGGAAGGTGCATAAATCTCGAGCCTCGAGAGCTGTCCTTGTTCTTCTGCTTCCAAGGATGCCTCTGGCTGCTGTTGGCTATCTGGATGGAACCTTGGCTATCTACGACCTGTCCACGCAGACACTCCGGCACCAGTGTCAACACCAGGTATGATGTCTGGGGCTTTGTTCCTACTCAGCGGGCTGTTGTCCTCTGTGGCCCCGTGCCCCGCTCTTTCTGAGCGTGGGGACAGTGTCTTCTCTCCCTCCTGACTTTTGCCCTACCCTGTTACTGTGTCACATTCCGGGACAGTCGGGCATTGTTCAGCTGCTGTGGGAGGCTGGCACTGCTGTGGTATACACCTGTAGCCTGGATGGCATTGTTCGTCTCTGGGATGCCCGGACTGGACGCCTGCTTACTGACTACCGGGGCCACACCGCTGAGATCTTGGACTTTGCCCTCAGCAAGTAAGCATAATGGGCTGGCAGCTCTAGAAAGTGGGTCTGGTGTGAGGTAGCACAGGTCCTTGGGGAATGGGAGAAGATTCTAAGGGAAACCAGACCCAATGCCTGGTTTCATCCTTTGATGAAGGAATGAATGCCAGGCCACCTGTGCAGTCACAGTCCTGAGATCTCTATCCCACCCATTGTGGGGCAGGAGGCTGAGAACGAACCTGTCCCCCTTGGATCTGTCTTATTCCCATACTAGGGGTTTCCTTCGAGGATTCTCTTAGAGTTTCCATAGACATAGTCGGGAGAGGGCTTGAGAACGAGGTGCAGACTCAGCTAGGGACCTAGAACGGATGTGATGCTGGAGCAGTTGCCCTAGGATCTCTGGGGCATGGGCCTCAGGTTCTTTGGTAATTTCACCCCTGTTTTCTGTCCACAGAGATGCCTCCCTGGTGGTGACAACATCAGGAGACCACAAAGCGAAAGTGTTTTGTGTCCAGAGACCTGACCGTTAGCTGCGGCTCTGGCATGGTGTCTGGTGTTGAGGGGATAAAGGGAGACCCCTGCCCTCTGTTCCCCCAGCAGAGGTGCAGGGTACAGAGGGAAAAGGAGGGGAGGGCATTGGACTGCTTTCCAATCCCTTCAGCTGACCTGCCCACTCCTTGTCCTTTTCTTCCCTGGAAACCCACTTTACCAGGCCCTCCCTCTCCTGTCCAGCCCTGGGGCCCTTTAGGAGGCCCATGTTTCTTTCACTTTGATTTGCTGGTGTGAGCCATGGGGTGCGTCTTTGTATGTGGGGGGTAGGTCTTTGAGGTTCCCGTTCTTTCCCTTCCCAACTCTCTGGGGAAGGAAAGGAGGAAGAGAGACTAGTTACAGATTTTAAAAATGTAAATAAAATATACTTCCCAGAGGCAGTGTCCGTGTGCATTTTGTGGCGGCTGGACAGAACAGTGCTTGGTTGGAGGTGAAATCTCTTTGGTGCACAGTCCGTCTCTGGGTCCATCTAAGGCAGTCAACCTGCCCCTCTCTCTTATTGAGATATGGAAGGAGATAACTTGAAATGGTAGCCAGAGATTTATTTGGTCAGGGTGAGGTCTCGTGGAGCAAAGGCTCCAACCCAGAGAAGTAGGGCATAAGAGATGGATGACTGCTCCTGGGAGGCAGCAGTAGCTCTGCTTCCCTAGTTCAAGTTCAGGTCCATGCTGCTTTGGCTGCTGTGGTAGTAGGCAGTGGTGCTGGGGCCTGGACTGTCCCTCTTGGCTCTTCCTCGAAGCACTCGCAGCCACCTTTGGGCAGCTGCCCTCCATGGAGCTGTGTAGCGCTGATCGCCCAGACCCATGGCCACAGGCACAGCTGCAGCACTGGCGCTGCCCAGTGAGGTGAGAGATAACAGAGTTCCCGGCCCTAGTGGTGGACGCCGCTCATAGGCCAGCACTGACAGGAGCAGTGTGGCCACATACGGTCCCCAACACAGCAAAAAGAGCAGCGTGGCTCCTGCTTGCGCCCTAGCCTGCCTCCAGGTGAGAGTCCTGGCCAGGGTTGAGGGAGTATCACGGCACACTGCCCGCTCCAGTCGGCAGATATCCTGCAGCTGGCGGTGGGCGGTAGCCAACACTCGGACAGACAGAAGGGTAGCAGCTCCCACAGCAGGCAAAAGGAGCCCATAGACTTCAAGGTAGAGGTAGGGGGCTGGGAAGACAGCTTGGGAGCTGCAGTTGGCACCAGGACTCCAATGGTTCCAGCCCAGAGCGGGCAGGCTGGCAAAGAGCAGGGGGCTGACCCAGGTGAGGAGCAGGGCTAGCCGCATACTCCCATGGGGCCGGAATGGCTGCAACACTGCCACATAACGCTCCCCATGCACGAGCAGCAGGTTGGCAAGCAGGGAGAGGAAAGAGAAGTTGGGGGCCAAGTGGAGAAAGAGACAGGACCAGTAGCCCCGGTGGCTCCTGCTCCACAGCCCAGGCAGCATGGGTAGTGCCAGTCCTGTGAGGAGCCCAGCCAGTAGCAGGCTTAGGAAGAAGCAGCCAGCAGGTGGGCTGCGCAGGTGGCGGTCCAGGGCGATGCCTAGGGCCAGGAGCAGGTTGGCGACAATGATGAGACTTGCCAGGGCCAGGGAAATCCCCAGTACCCCCTTGGGAATGGAGCTGGCCACCTCCCCAGTGTTGTTGGGTGTCATCATGGGCCTTGGCATATGGAGGGCCTGAAGCTGCAGTCAGCATGCCTGTATGGAAGAGTGGCCAGAGTTAGGTTGGAGCTGCAGTCACTGTCCTGGGGGGACGGGACAACACGTTAACATAGAGGCTGGAGACTCAGACTGAGCCATACCCTGATACAGATTTTCTCAGTTGAAACGTAAACAATTATATAGGGAAGTCATGCTTTTGGTTTTGCTTGGAAAATCAATTCTGGCAAGAGTTTCCTGTATGGTATCTTAGTAGAGGCTGCACTTCAGGCGATAACCACCTTTGGGCAGCTTCACCTATTTCTGTCATCCTCCAGCCTCAGGGCAGCTGTGTTTACATGACTGTCTGGATTGAAAGACAACCTACCCAAAACATGTCAACCTCTGCCAGCACACATTGGGGTGCCAAGAGAGGACGGTGGCCAGATAGCCATGGTGTGAGAGGCTCCTGAAGGCATAGAGTGCCCTGTCCCTGCACCCCCACCCGGTTACACTAGGAGCCTGTTACAGCTCAGTGAACAGCCTCCGGGTAGGACTTCCAGCCCATAAACTTGACTCGTTCACTCCACACTAGCAACAGGCTCTTCCTGGGAACTAGAGGGAAGTGTGGGGAGATGCTTGGCAAGGAATTGGGGGTGCTAAGAACAGAGAAGACCCCCCTCCCCCAACCTCTAAACACAGGCTGAGTCCTGGGCACAAGGCAGAGCCTCCAAATTGACCCTGTAGCTTTCTTTCACTTGGCTCTGCCTAGTCTCAGCCCCAGGTCACATGCAAGGGCCAGTGGGAGGGGTCCTGGATCCTGTCAACAGGGGAGCATCTGCTGTTGCTAGGATCAAAGTCAATACGGAAGGATTCTGCCCTCCCATCCTGTGGCCTCTCCCAGGACCTGCAGCAGCTCTATGGTTACCTTGGCTGAGAGATGCTCTCCTATCCCAACAGCTCCCAAAACTGTACTCCTGATCTTTCCCTCTCGTGGCCTTGCTCTTCATCATTCTCCTCCAAAGGCCTCTTTCCTTCTCCAATGGCCCTCTAGTGTGCTCCCCTTCCTTCCTACCCTGTCCACTCTATTAAACTACTGAGACCTAGCTCACAGCCCTTTAGTCCCTCACTGGCCTCCCTCAGAGCAGAGAAAGCTCTAGATCTACAGCCAGGGTTAGTGACCTGTGGGGTGGAATGGTGTCTCCTGAGTACTCCAGTGGCTTACACCACTGCACTGACTTCTTCAGGATCCGACCTGGAGGGGCTGGGGTGTAGCTACTCACATGGCTCTTAGGAACAGGTGGTGCTTGCTAGCTGGGCCTTCCTCTGAGGAGCAGAGTCATAGCAGCCACTCTTCAGGGCTTCAGGCCATGCCTGGTGTCCCGGCCCATGACTGCATGTTGCTCCTATGCTGGGGAAGGCAGGAACCAGGCTCAGGCTCTGCCCTGGTCTGGATTCCTGAAAGGATGGAGGAGTCGGTGCTGGAGGGCCTCAGTCTTGGCTCCGCCTCTAGGGTGGGACTTGGCACATCCTGACTGCTTTTACTGAGAGACCTCCTCTCCTGTCTAGTGAACCCTTCCCTAGCAGTCTGCCATATCATGAAACCTAGGTGTTTTCCTTACGGCTGAGAACCCTCTTACTGTCATTGCCAGGCTCATCTGGGGAATACATTTCAGCCAATGAACAACTGACACATAACACCTCCCGGCAGCACCCCAGCTAATAGAGCTGGTTAGGTATCTTAAACCCTGGATGGCCACAGCAGCCCACAGCCAACTACATACACCGAAGAATAGTGTACGTACAAGATGGGAGGTGGTGGTTGAGGGCTGGGGCCTGAGAATCTTCACTGATGAGCCTTTTATTTTTATTTTTTTTATTCATTTTTGTTGTTTTTGGTTTTTTTGAGACAGGGTTTCTCTGTAACAGTCCTGGCTGTCCTGGAACTCACTTTGTAGACCAGGTTGACCTTGAACTCACAGAGATTTACCTGCCTCTGCCTCCCCAGGGGTGGGGTTTAAAGGTGTGCGCCGCCAAACTGGCTTAGATGAGGTTTGTAGTTTAGAAATCCATCCCTGTCTTCCTTAGTCTAGGGGTCAAGCTATATATCTCTCAACTTGTTCTGTTGTGACACAGGGTCTCATATTGCCCAGGCTGGTCTCAAACTCCTATGTAGTATCGCTTTGAACTTCTGATCCTTTTGCTCCCACCCCTAAGTGCTAGGGTTACAGCTTTGTCACCGTGTCTGTGGATCATACTATAGACAGGTTATAGAACTCACAGACTCATTCATTAGGTTAGTACTCTATCAACTCAGTTACATCCCTGGTCCTCAACTGCTTTCTCAGTCAAATTTTGGGTTATGCATAAGGCACAAGTGGATTCGGTATAGAGGGTCAAGCCCGTAAATCTCAACACTTGGGAGGCTGAGGCAGGGGGATCAGTGTAAAGTTTGAGGCTAGCCTGGGTTACAGTGAGCCTATTTCAATGCTGTCAATCTTCCCCCAAAGTAAAAGCCGCCTATTGGGGTTGTGGTAGGGAATGTTATGGGCTAACACAGGGCCAGTGGACACAATGCTTAACAGTATTGAGGGGAGGTCAGCTCAAATGACTGATTTCTCTTCCTCCATGGGGCTGAGAGGCATACACTGTAGTTGGCACGGCACGGCTGGCGGTGGTCCCGCTGCTTTAGCTGTGCAAACTGGGCAAATTCTTGAAGTTCTCTCAACTTAGTTTTGCTCTTCTTTCTCTCTCTTTTTTGTTCTATTTTTGGTTTTTTGAGACAGGTTTCTCTGTAGCTTTGGGCCTGTACTGGAACTAGCACAGGAACTAGCTCTTGTAGACCAGGATGGTCTTGAAGTCACAGAGATCCACCCACCTCTTGTTGGTATTAAAGGCACGGGCCACCACCACCAGGTTTTATGTATTTATTTATTTTGAGACAGGGTGTCTCTGTGTAACAGCTCTGGCTGTCCTGGAACTCACTTTGTATTCCAGGCTGGCCTCAAACTCAGAGATTCGCCTGCCTCTGCCTCCTGAGTGCTGAGTGCTGAGTGATTAAAGGCATGCGCCACCACGGCCAGATACAATTTTGTTTCTTTATCTGAATAGTGGAGCTCAAAATTGTATTTCCCTATGCTAGGTTTGTAATCCTAGCTCTGGTGTAGAGACCTGTAGGTTGTAGTGAGCTCCAGAAACATAGTGAAACCTTGTTTCAAACCAACAAACCAAACCAAACCAAAGGATTTCAAGAGCCACCCCCTCCAGCACAGGCAGTAACAGGAACCAGATCAACCCTTGGCTCTTGAGTACTTCATTCCTGTAAACGCTAACCATCAGGATTTCTGCTCCCCTCTGCACCTGTTCCCTCCACTCGAGAGAAGCAGACAGGGAGCCTAGGAAATCGAAGGAATGGCCTTTTTTAAGTATAGGGAGAGAAGGTCATGTTCACAGCATGGAAGCCAAGCGCTCTGTGTCTGATTTGCAATCAGACAGCTTTAGGCATGAGGGGAGGAGAGGAGCCCAGCCAAACTCCTTAAGGACTGCAACAGGCCAAGACTGTAGCAAGATAGCTGGAACTGAGATGAGACCAACCTCCTCCCGGAGCAGGAGAACTTCAGTTCCCTTGGAGAAATGCAGCCCCCAAAGGCTAGAGGTTTGAGAACTCTGGCACTGTTTGCCCTACAGCACACATTCCTGGGTCCTGCGGAGGTGGGGCTACTACTGGGAGACTAAGCAGAGCAGCCTTAAACCCATCCTCCAGGAGCCGGCCCAGTCTCAGGCCCCCGCAGTGGCAGTGGGGCATGAGTCAGGCTCTGGGAGACTTGTCTGGGGCTGTACTGAAGTGGTGCAAGACCCCTTGGATGCAGGGCTGCCAAGAATAAACAGTCTTCTGTTCCCAGCCTTCTTCCCCAGAGATTCAGATGTCTGTTTCTTCTCTGCTCTATCTAAACACTGTGTGTGGCATGACGTGTAAAGGGGACAGCACAGGCAGTGGGAGCTGGAGAGCCTGGGTTCTGTCCTGTGCTCAGCTTCTCCTTCACCAACTCATCTGCTTCCTCTATGTCAAGCCCTTGGCCATAATGGTTTCTTTTGCCCTTCCCACCCCACAGGAGGAGGGAGGGTGCAAGTATTCAGATGCTCAACCTGAATATGACAGAGAACATGTGCTGGGGTGGACAATCTAGACTGTCCCAGAAGCCTCCCAGACCTCCCTGGTCCACTTTTGCAGTTACTTTGGACCAGGGAGGCTGATGAAGCTTCCCGTACTCTGAATTGCTTTCCCAGCTACTGCTTAACACAGGCGCCCCCATGAGACAGGGTCTTGGTAAGTAGCCCAGGCTAACCCTGAACTCCTGACCCTCCTGCCTCAGACTCCCAAGTGCTGGGATCACAGGTTTGCACGATCATACCCAGATGGCCAGCACTTAAAGCTGACAGTGTAAGGCCGGCCAGGACGCTGGCTTTGAGAACCCCCTATTCAGCTGCTGAGACAGAAGAAACTGTCCTTAAACCTGGATGGCTAGATTAGCCTGCAACAGAAACTAATTGAGCACTAACGTATCCTATGTGAGATCCTTGAATCCCAGCAGTCCAAACATATTCTCTTCTCTCTCCCTCAGCTTAGGTTTCAGGGAGGACTGAACAAGGGTGTGTCAGGCGAGCCCTAGGCAGATGGCAACTGGACACCAACTGCCACGTGGAACCATCTACAAAGACTTATGTAGCAGTTGGGTCAGGGCTTTCTCCTTCTGTATCTAACAGCTCCTCCACTGCATACTGTAATGCCATTTCCTTTCCTGCTAAACGTGTTCTCAGATCTGGAGAGCCCTACCCTCCTATCACATAAAGGAGGGAAGGTCTGGAAAGCCCGAGACATCAAGAAGCTTGACTTCTGCCACTTATCTAACAGTCCTATCACTTTCTGGCCCTCCAGGTGTGTAAAGGGAACCAAGGGGTGTGTGGGGGGTGCAGGTAAGGTAAGGGGAAGAGATAGTAGAGATGTTGACAGCACATACTGAAGAGGACCCAAGTTTGGCTCCCAGCATTCACATTGGGAGACTCATAACTTCCTGTAACTCCAGATCCAGGGAGAGCCGATGCTTCTGGTCTCCACGGTAACCTGTATTCATATACACTTACCCACACACATAATTTAAAATTTAAAAGAGAACATGGCTGTTACAGATCTAGAGCGCAGCTCAGTTGTGGCTGAGTACACCACTAGATGTCAGTCTAGCACACACGAGGCACTGGGTGGGGAGGACTCTATCCAAACACATATGTATATCTATCTGTGCCTATATGCATTAGAGATGCTTATGCTGTATGACATGTACTTATGTGTTCATTCCCCATCAATCTGAACTGGAGTACTTGGATTGCAAATATGAGTCACTATGTCCAATTCAAAGTGTATTTTATTTCCCATTTAGTATGTACCAATTATCATGATGTTCCATTACATTTTCCTACAGGCATGCAATATATGACCATACTTACTTGGTACCCTGTCCCAGTATGCCTGCTGATTCCTGTCCTCTTCCCAACTGTCCCTTTCCTTTTTTTTTTTTTAAAAGATTCAGAGAATTCATCAGAGCTGTTTACAGGAGCATGAACACCTTAGCAGTGGATAAATTACTAAAAATATATCTCTTCCTCATCCAGTCAGCATGGATTCTTGATGTTGGCGAAACATTGTGGAATTAGACAGAATTTACTATTACAAAAACATTTAATGCCATTATACTTTCCTTCTACAATTTCTTTTGAAACAGGGTTTCTCTATGTAAGCACCCAGCCTGTCCTGAACTCACTTTGTTGACCAGGTTGACCTCAAACTCAGAGATCAACTTATTTGCCTCTACCTCCTGTGTGCTGGGATTAAAGGTGTGAACCCCAATGCCCTCAGAGACCCCCAAAGAATAGAGGTTATTGCTGTTATTATTGGTTGCCTGCCAGAACTATATGGTAAGACCCTAGTGGGGTTTTGAGACAAGGTCATATCCTGTAAGGTCTGGAAATCACAGAAACCCACCTGATTCTATTTCCCGAGGATTAGGGTTTATTATTTTTAAGGACTGTGTGTTTGTGTGTGGATGCAGGTCCCTGCTGAGGGCAAAAGACTGGATACCCTGGAGCGGGAGTTACAGGCAGTTGTGAGCTGCCTGCCTAATGTGGGTGTGGGTGTTAGGAATCCAAGTCCTGTCCTCTGGAAGCGCAGTACATACACTATGTATGCACCTATCCATTTATTTATTTATTATGTATACAATATTCTGTGTATATGTCTGCAGGCCAGAAGAGGGCACTAGACCTCATTACAGGTGGTTGTTAGCCACCATGTGGTTGCCAGGAATTGAACTCAGGACCTTTGGAAGAGCGGGCAATGCTCTTAACCAGTGAGCCATCTCTCCAGGCCCCATTTATTTATTTATTGATAGGGTTTCTCTGTGTACTTTTGGTTGTCCTGAAATTTGCTCTATAGACCAAGCTGGCCTAGAGCTCACAGGCATCCACCCACCTCTGCCTCCCGAGTGCTGGGATTAAAGGTGTGAGTTAATCTTTCAAGTCCTGACCCTACACTGAAAACTCCAGGCTCTGTTTGAAGGACACAGAAAAATCGAGAAACTAAGCCAGAATGATCTTACCCAGCTAAAGACCATGTGTGCTGCAGTACTGATCCACAGAAAGATCTGGGACACGACTCAGTGGCATTAAGTACTGTGGGGGTAACCAGCTGCTTTGTGACTGGCTACACAAAGTAGCCTGGTATCATAAACCTGACGGCTTAACAGGGGTGACACACCATGGTTGCTTCCCTTGAATAAATATGTTGTCAAACTGTTCTCTAAATATTCATACCCACAGGCTATTAAGCTCTCAGCTGGGGGCAAAGAAGCTCATTTTTGTAGTGTGATGGTTAATACAAAGGCTTGATTCTGGCCAAAATATTTAGAGTAAGTGATTGATGAGTCACTTAAATTGGACATCTACATCAATCCCTGCCTCCTTCCTGCAGCCAAAGCCTGGGGAGCATCATAAAAGATGAGGTAGTTGGAATGAAAATGGTCCCCATAGGCTCATAGAGAATGACATTTTTAAAAAATATTTATTATGTATACAATATTCTCTCTGTGTGTATTTCTGCAGGCCAGAAGAGGGCACCAGACCTCATTACATATGGTTGTGAGCCACCATATGGTTGCCGGGAATTGAACTCAGGACCTTTGAAAGAGCAGGCAGTGCTCTTAACCGCTGAGCCATCTCTCCAGCCCCGGAATGGCAATTTTTTTTTTTAGAAGTATTAGGACATGTGGCCCTGTTGGAGTAGGTGTGGCCTAACTGGAGGAAGTATGTCACTGTGGGCTTGGAGGTTTTAGAAGCTCAAGCCAAGCCCAGCGTGGCTCCCTCCCTTTTCCTGATACCTGGGGATCTAGATATAGAACTCTTAAGCTACCTCTCCAGCACCATGTCTGCCTGCATACCACACTTCCTGTCATGACAATAATGGACTAAACCTCAAGAGTGAAGCCAGCCTCAATCATACGTTTTCCTTTAGAAGAGTTGCCATGATCAAGGTTTCTCTTCACAGCATTAGAAAGAAATCTTAAGGCAGAAGTTAAGGCAAACAGAATTCAAGACCTGTAAGATGGGGAAGGGTGTCACAAAACACTGCCATTCAGGTATGGCACTGCTGTAGAACCATACACACAGCAGCTGCATAAGACCATCCCCTTTGTGGACACAGGAGGCGCCCATGAAGTCCCACCCCTTCCTTAAGGAGCTAGCGATTGTTCATAGTTCTGGGAGAGATGGTATTGCCTCAATGGTCTACCGACTAAGTAGGAAGAAACAGGGTTAAGGAACAAAGAAAGGGATACCAAGGGGAGTGGTGTGTGTATGTGTGTGAACAATCTTAAAAAACAAAACAAAAAGCAAGTTTCACTACTGCCAAGAATGCATAGGGAAATCCAGAGTTCTTGTTCCAAAATCAGCGAGAAGGCAAAAAAAAAAAAAAAATAAATGAGCAAAAAGGCAAAACTGCTAGCCAGAGCAGGGTGGAGCAGATCTGTCATTTCAGAACTTGAAGGCCAAGGCAGGATGGCTGCTCTGAGTTTGAGACCAGCCTGAGCAGAGTGAAGCTCTGTCAGAAACCTACACAAAACAAAAGAAAATGCAATGAAAATTAAAGTAATGGGTCATGGTGGTGAATACCTGTAATCCCTCCCAGCACTTGAGAGGCAGAAGCCAGCCTGGTTTAGATAAGAGGACCATGTCACAAAACCAACAAGAACAAAAACTATCAAAACTATCTTTGAAACTCTCTCAAATTATTTCTCAAGATACTTTTTTTTTAAACCTTCCAGAAATAGGAGACCAAGAAAACCTACAGGTCCCTAGAACCCATTTCAATTAAATATAATGATGGAACAATCTGCAATATTTAAAACTTGACAATGGATGTGGTAAAATAGCTCTCCAACTGTCCTGGTGCTTGTGTACGAAAAGTCCCCCAGTCAATACTATGTGTGGCTCAGTAACTGCTGTGATCTGCACTACCCCACGTTCAAAACAAACACTGGTGTTCAGAAGTCTAGCCAAGTGAGAAAATGCATAGATACACACAACAAAGGCACAAACAATGTTGAATAAAACTGGTTAAATGTGAAGAGAGTGGACACATAAAATATGCCACTTTACTGGTGTGATACTGGGCTACAAATGCTCAAGTTGTCACCACTGGGAAAGTGACAGGCCCTTGCTTTATTATGTCCAACATGCATGCAAACAAATGCATCATTATCTGAAAAGCAATCTTGTAGAAAATAAAAGTGCTGGTCACATACAGTCATGGTGGCTATGACTATCAAACTAGTTTGAGACATACTGCCTGAAATGGAGACAAAAGAACAGTCTTCAAATCATCCTAGACACCTCTCAAATTCTTAGGACAAGACCTTACCAAACAAATTTTATTTTTGGCCACAGTATCTTGTTAGGGGACAGCATGCTCTGCTAGGTGCCCAGGTATCTATTCTGCAAGTACCTCCTATACAGTCAGCCTTGAGGAGTACATCAATCTGCTCGAATGTGTGAGGGAGTAAGGCCAGTCAGTAGGCATTAGCTCCACACTGGAACTCCCACCAATGTCCTGCAGAACCTCATTTTAGGCAATGCCCTTTATTATTTTATTGAAGAACAAGCAGTTTTAGTTCCAGTGCTCACTCAGAAGCAGAGGCAGGTGGATCTGAGTGAGGGCAGCTGGACCACACAGTAAGCCCTATTTTAAAACCAACCAACCAACCCCCACCCAAATCTCAATCTCTTATATATACACAAATGCACACACGCACAGTTCAGAGAGGAAGCATTTTTTTTTAAAGGGTGTCTCACTTTTAGCCCAGACTGGCTTCAAATGCACGTACAGCTGGGGATAACCTTGAACTTCTGATCCTCCTGCTCCACGCTCCAAGTGCTAAGAGTAAAAGGTGTATGTCATAGCAGATGGAGGGGTGGCTTAGTGGTCAGCACTTGTTGCTTCTTCAGCGGCTGGGTTGGTTCCAGGACCCACAGAGCAGCTCAAAACCAGCTGTAACTCCAATTGCATAAAACATGACACCCCTTTCCTTACCTGGTGCACACACTCATACAAACGCACAAAAACATGCATGTATTAATGTGTCAATATGCAAAACATTTATACACATATTTTTTTTCCCCCCCAAGATGGGGTTTCTCTATAGCTTTGGAGTCTGTTCTGGAACTCACTCTGTAGACTAGGCTAACCTCAAACTCACAGAGGCCTATCTCTGCCTCCCAAGTGCTAGGATTAAAGGTGTGCACAACCACTACCTGACAAAATAAAAATATTTAAAGGTGTGTGCCACCAAACCTAGTTTATATGGTGCTGGGGATTGAACCAAGGGATTCGTGAAAGGTTAGGCAAGCATTCTATCAACTGAAACACATTCCCAAGTCCCAGAAAACATTTTGTCTGTTACTCTAAAGAGTTTCAGCTGGGTAGTATCAGCAGCCAAGCTTTACAATGCAGGAAGCATGTTCAAATAAACAACAAAACAAAGGTGGCTCATTCTTAAAATCCCAGAACTCAGAAAGCTGAGGCATGCTGGAGAGGTCGAGGCCAACATGGGCTACAAAGTGAGACCAATAAAATGAAATGCAAACAAACAAGTTTACGGTTTAACAACCAGCCCTTCCTTCCTCTAGTGAAGACAGGCTCCGAACTATGTGGGCTTGCTGGTTCAAGAGCAGCGCAGGGCAACCTTTTCTCTTTTGGACTCAGTCCAGAAACCCAGCAAATCCTCAAGTAAGATAGAAAGATTTTCTTTATTAATGACCCCAACCGTATTTCTTTAGATACAGGAGTTTTGAACTCAAATACTTAGAAGAAAACAAGTTAAGATTGCATTATCTGCAACTCATTACCAGTAACATATTGCAAAGCAAACGGCTTGGAAAAGGGAAAAAGAAAGGGGAGTGAGGAAGGGAAAAATAAAAGAAGGGAATTAAGTTGATCAAGTGGAAATTTTTTTTCTTTTCTTAAATTCTTGGGAACTATGAAGTCCTTGCAAGCACAGCTCGTTTCTGCAGGTTATTTGCCAAACTCGTACAAAATGGAACCCAAACGGAGAATCCCTTAAGAACCTGGAGAGGTGCAACACGAAGGGCTACGATTATCCAGTAGCAAGCGGTCCAGCCTTCCATCAACAGAGCTTCCTCCTCAGTTCCCAAGTGTTAGCGGGACGAAAATGTCTTCCCCCTTCAAAAGCAGAGACAGTGTGAAGACCTGTTCCAGATGTCCTTTCCTGCCAAACCCTACACCCTAGACCTGGGGTGGAATGCCCAAGTAACTACAAGGGAATGGAGAGTCTTCAATCAAAGGTGCTGGTGCCACAGGTCTCAGTCAAGATAAAGCTTTCACAGAATGGCTTCTTCTGACTCAATACTAAATAATACCATGCAAAGCCCTTAAGGGCATTGGATATTGCCAGCACATGAGAAAATTGTATTTTTTTTTTAAGATGGTGTCTCATTATGTGGCTCTGGATGACCTAGAACTAGCTATGTACACTAGGTATGCCTCTGCCTCCTTAGTGCCAGGCAAAAGCATGTGCCACCCACGCCCACTTTTCTCTAGCTTTCGGCTATCTTAGACGGATCTGAATTTCTGCTCACTGAGGCTCCTTCTACCCAGTTGATCTTACTGAGACAACAATTCCTTAACCTTTCAATAGGAGGTAGGAAATTCGAAGCCATCTTAAAAAACTTAAAAATATTAGCCAGGTGTGGTAGTATATGCTTTTAATCCCAACACCTAGGAGGCAGAGGCAAGTGGATCTCTGTAAATTCCAGGCTAGCCAAGAGTGCAACTGTCTCAAAAAACCCAACTTCAAAAGTTAAAGGTTAAAGATTTTTCTGCTGTCATATTCTAAGTACACTTTGGCTCAGAGAATACTTGGCTAGTTCTGGGTTTCTGAGCTACGGTGTCCTTTTCTACATAGTAAATCCCCAGAGGGATACTAGACACCCAAAGAGCTTGCAAATGGTACCCACCCCAAGGGTATTAGGTAAACTAGCCTGGAATAGAGAACTGAGAACAACAGAAAAGAGCAAAAGCAGCTCTCCATGTTTACTGCCTATCCCCAATCAAACTATTTGATGGTCCCTTCCCCACAAGATAAGCAGAGTACTGCAGAATGCTGACTCCACAGGTAACTTCTAGCCCAGGACCATACCTATAGCAGGCCTGCATTAATCTGTCCACATTTAGCAGGCTTTTGAACAACTGAACTTATTCCTGTAAAGGACCCATCTTTCCTTAGGTTCATCATCAGGGCAGGGATCAATTTCTGCCTCTTTCTGTCCAATCTGGCAGCAACCACCAGGAGCACGTGCTAGCCACAGAACAGAGTAATGAAGGGACAGTTAATCAGGTGATGCAAGCAGTCCCAGGACTATTTTAACATCCCACTCTTTGACATTTCTGTCTGGTTTTGTTTTTCTTTGCTTGCTTTGTATGTGTGTCTTTGTGTAAAGGCCAGAAGTTGGCAATGGGTATTTTCTTCAATTGGGCAATTTCTTTTATTTTTTATTTTTTTGGAGGCAAGGTCCCATTCCATAGCTCTGAATGGCCTGGAACTGCGATGTAAACCAGGTTGGCCTTGAAATCACTGAGACCATACCTCTGCCTTCCAAGTGAGTCCTGGGATTAAAGGTGTGTGCCATCATGCCTGGTTCTTCTTCTTATTTTTTGAAACAGGGATTCTCATTGAACCTGGAACTGACTGACTGGTTAGACTGGCTGGCCCGAGAGCTGGGTTACAAGTATGTGTTACCAAGCCTAGTTCATACATGGATGATGGATCTCCAAACTCAAGTCCTCATGCTCGCACAGCAGCTATTTCCCCAGCTAAGCCATCTCCCAGCTCACCTGTTTGAATTTGGAGACAAGATCTTACTAATGTTACTCAGGCCAGCATCAAACTCTTCTACCTGCTTCAGTCCCCAGCAGCCTCAGCAGCGAGGACTACAGGTCCATGTCACAGGTGGTTCTGACACATCAC
This sequence comes from Dicrostonyx torquatus, assembly GCA_028555095.1. Classification (NCBI taxonomy): domain Eukaryota; kingdom Metazoa; phylum Chordata; class Mammalia; order Rodentia; family Cricetidae; genus Dicrostonyx; species Dicrostonyx torquatus. Next base: position 1,815,354 of record JAQHUG010000154.1, on the reverse strand, counting down.
CAGAGCAAGTTTGCCTTCTTTTCCAGGCCACACAATGGCACTGGTAGAAAGGAGGGATAGAAAAAACTGCAGACCTCTCTGGGCATAACCTTACTTGTCCACCTCTTCTACAGCCTTGCATTTTTTAGATATGCCATGTAGCTGTCATACCATGACATGGCATCTGATGTGATCTCTCTACAGAGGTCAGATGGAGCACCAACCTTTAGGCTGTAGGTGGCAGCACAGAAACTCAGAAGAGACTTCCCACCAAGCATACAGAAGCCTGATGCTCCTGTTACTGAAAAACGCTTATCATTTCTCAGTACTCAGTTGAACCTTCAAATGTCAATGGAGTCTAAGTTGGTAGAGCAGCACACACCAGAAGGTGCTGAGGTGTTCAGACTGCCACCCACACTAGAGTCAGCTCTCTAGGTCTTATGCCATGTTGGTCTTTGGAGCAGAGCCACACTGCTTACTGCTCTGCTTGTCATCTGTCTCCCTGACGAAGGCAGCCTTGGCCCTGTACACCTTTCCTGCTGAGAGCAGACCAGGCCTTTTCAGATACTAAATGTCCTGAAGTGGCTGACTCTACCTTTCCAGGAATATGGAAGAAGAGATTCGCCTTTGAAAATTTAAGTCCATAGAGAACATATTCTTAGTAAAAAACAACAAAAGCCCTTTGTTTTGCTTCCCTGTCATTCATGTAGCTCACAAAGACCGTGGAATAGACAAACTCTTCCTGATCCCATATACGCTAAACCCTTTTCGTTTCCCTTTCACTTTGGTAGCTCTAGGCCTGGCCCTGCTGGCCTCTTCAGTCACCTGGGTGCAGGCATCAAGACCTGTTACTTCTTGCTGAGTTGAGGTGGGAAGGTGGTTCTAACCACTTACGTGATTGTTTTCATTTCTTTTTTCTCAGCATCTGGGCGTGCACGGTTGAGCACCTTAAGGAAGTCAGATGTTTTTGCTCGCATTCGTGTATGAATATAGGCCTAAGAGCAAACACAGGAGGAACTGAAACAGGCTCATGTTCTAGAAAAATAGCTTTGCATTCATTGGGATAAGCCATGGGGTATGTTGGGGAGCATGTAAGGGAGGGTGAGGGTGGGATGGTTAGGCAATAATATCAGAGATACAGACTCACAGTTCTACTACAGGCAGGATGAGGAGAAGGGGAGAGGGTCATTGATCTTTCTCTCTCTCTCTTTTTGTTTTTTGGTTTTTTTTTGAGACAGGGTTTTACTGTAGCATTGGAGCCTGTTCTGGAACTAGCTCTTGTAGGAGAGTTGCATCAGGCTGGCCTCAAACTCACAGAGATCCATCTGCCTCTGCCTCCCAAGTGCTGGAATTAAAGGTGTGCGTCACCACTGCCCGGCCCATTTCTCTCTTACTGTGGGGGCCAAACTGGTGTGTGGAACATGTGAGGCAAGTGCTCTACTACTGGCTATACCAAGAGATAACCAGAGATGATTTTTTAAGACCTTTGGAACTTTTAAAAGCTTTTTTAAAAATTTAGTATACATGTGCCTGCATGATTTTATGCACATATGTATGTATCCATGGAGGCCAGAAGGGTGTATCAGGTCCCTGGGAACTGGAGTTACGTATGATTGTGAGTTGACATGGGCAATGGAAATTGAACCTGGGTCCTTTGAAAGAGCAGAACTCTTAATTGCTGAGTGCTCTCTCTCTGCCCCCAACCCCATGTGGAAGTGTCTACTGAGAATTAATCAATAGCCTGATAGAGATGCTGGTGCCTCACCTTAGAGCACTTAATGTGGTAGTGCAGATAGTCCCGGAATGTGTGGATCAAGTTGATGGTGTTGTCTCGAGCAGTGGCATTGGTGTGGCGAGGGAAGAGCACTGAGCAGGACAAACAAACAAGGCATTAGCAGTGGCATACCATCATAGACAAAACAATGAAAGGAGTGCCAATGAGTGCAAATAGTGAAGCTTGTGGCCCAAAAAACAGGCATGACCCTGGGTACTCATCCAAATCTGGACTCCATACTGAACTCTAGTTTCCAGCTTTGTTTAGGAACAAAGCTGCTTGTCCTGGGTCTGTGGTGACAAAGTATAGACTGTCAGTAAAACCAGGTTCTAAAGAATACACATCTCCTGACCATGAAAACCAAACATACGGCAGGTCCAGCAGGGTAAGCTGCTTTCCACCCACAGGCTCAGACTGCTGCACTGGGGCAGACCCGCCTTTGGGTTCCAGTTCTTACCATACTTGTTTCACTAACACCAAGAGCCCCGAGTTCTACCAACTGTGCCAAAAAGGAAAGGCTGTTAAGAAAGGTAGGACTCTGGTTCTCAGTTTACCCTGACTTGAAGAAGGAAGAAAAAACAAAAAGTAAACATCAGGCTAAGAAATGCATTGTTTACCAAGTTGACCACGACTTATGTACCATAAAGAAAGTACCGTTGTCAATGAAACTGACATGCCATAACTTTAAGATACACCTCAACTTCAAGAATAATGTAGAAGAAAAACGTATTCACCAGTGACAGACAGCTACACCTTTAGCTTAAAGGTGAATTGAAAGAGACTTTTTGCAGCTTTGCAGCATGGGAATGAGCTGTCAGCTGTCATGATCAGCTAGCTCATAAGGCTGACACAGTGAAGCTTGGGATCTTTAGTGGAAAGAAGAGTCAGCCAATCATGGCTGAACTCAGGCATTAGAAGCAAAAACCCAAGCATTGCCACACGCTGTTCTGTGCAGCGCTGAGGACTAAACTCAGGGCCATGCGTGTCTAGGCAAACACTCTACCACTGAACTACCTCTCCAGCCTCACCGAAGGTGATGTAGCCAATGTTGTCACCCACGGCAGCATCTGTGTCTTTCAGCTCTAGAGGAGGTTCCCTGTGGCTAAAAAGGACCTGGGGGGCTGTGTGGCTGGCTCTTCGTCCTTCTTTGAACTCCTGTGGAGATACAGTGAGAGAAAGTTCATATGAGTTGAGTGGCACTTTATCCATTCTATATGCTCAGACCTTTGTTGTCCTCTGAACCAGCAGATAACAAACTGTCAAACCTCCGCTACAGGCCCAGTGCTGGTGACACATGTCTTTAATCCCAGCACTCAGGAGGTAGAGGCAGGCAGATCTCTGTGAGTGCGAAGTCTTCCTGGTCTACAAAGTGAGTTTCAAGACAGCCAGAGCTGTTACACAAAGAAACCCTGTCTCGAAAAACCAAACCAAAAATGACAACAAAACCACCTCAGCTACAACAACAGCAACAACAACTACACAACCACCTCAGTTACAAGTGCCAGTTGCTCCTACTGCACTCAAGATTTAAAAGGAGACTACAGAGAAGTGGACACCATGTCTTCAACCGTGGCACAAAGTACTGCAGTGCAAGTCCTTTCCCTTTTCTTTTTGATCAACACGGCATGAGTTCTTTTTTTTTTTTTTTTTTTTTGTTTTTCGAGACAGGGTTTCTCTGTAGCTTTGGAGCCTATCCCGGAACTAGCTCTTGTAGACCAGGCTGGTCTCGAACTCACAAAGATCCGCCTGCCTCTGCCTCCCAAGTGCTGGGATTAAAGGCGTGCGACACCACCGCCCGGCCACGGCATGAGTTCTTGAGTTCAAGACCTGTCAGGGCAGAGTGGGAAGACTGCTTCAGAAAACAAACACAAAACCTAAGCACTGCTGCTTACCAGTCCCTCATGTAGAATGTGAAAAAGTATTATTTTTCTAAAATTATCTTTTTTTAAATTTATTTATTTATTATGTATACAATATTCTGTCTATATGTATGCCTGCAGGCCTGAAGAGGGCACCAAACCTCATTACAGATGGTTGTGAGCCACCATGTAGTTGTTGGGAATTGAACTCAGGACCTTTGAAAGAGCAGGCAATGCTCTTAACTGCTGAGCCATCTCTCCAGCCCAAAAGTGTTTTTTTTTTTGTTGTTTTGTTTTAAAAAGAAATCTTTCCAGTTTCATGGTGATGAGTACTAGGGCTTAGCTGGAGTTTTAAATTCTATATGCGCACAGAAAACTCTTTACAAATTCCCACCGCTCCCTTGGTTGCCCCTTCTTTCCAGTTTCTTCCTTTCCTTTTCCCCATGACCCTTCATCCCCACCATGAGATGGGGCTTCACGTAGCTAGGCTGGTTTAAAACTCACTAAATAAATAAGAAAGACTTTTGGTTATGAGACTAGCCTTTAACGGCTAAGCCATATCTCCAGTTGATAAGGAGGACTTTCAACTCCTGATCATCTAGACCCAATAACTTCAGTATACCCACACCTCATCTTTTTTTTTAATTTATTTTTTGGTTTTTCAAGACAGGGTTTCTCTGTGGCTTTGGAGCCTGCACTGGAACTAGCTATTGTAGACCAGGCTGGTCTCGAACTCACAGAGATCTGCCTGCCTCTGCCTCCCGAGTCCTGGGATTAACGGCGTGCGCCACCACCGCCTGCACACCTCATCTTTTACTTCCAATTTCATGAACGCCATGTTTTTAATGGGTGCTAGGCCTTTGATTGTACTGTTTAAGAGATCTTTTATCGGCCGGGCGGTGGTGGCTCACACCTTTAATCCCAGCACTTGGGAGGCAGAGGCAGGCGGATCTTTGTGAGTTTGAGACCAGCCTGGTCTACAATAGCTAGTTCCAGTGCAGGCTCCAAAGCCACAGAGAAACCCTGTCTCGAAAAACCAAAAAAAAAAAAAAAAAAAAAAAAAAAAGAGAGAGATCTTTTATCTGTTATTATTTAGAATTCATCAATCAAAACTCTAAAGCAAATTTAACCCCTGAGGGCTAAAGATGACAGAATAAAAGAAGCTGGGTAGGGCAGGAGAATCAAGTTAGGCTAGCATGGATTACATGACCCCCAAAACAAACCCTAACAAAACTCTAGTAAACCAGGAGTACTGCCACATGCTCATATACTCTCAGAACACAGAAGGTGGAGACAAAAGGATCTAGAGTTCAGGGTCATCCCTGGCAGTTCCAGCCTAGTCCCAGTTTATAGGCTGTCTCAAAAAAAACCAAACAACCGTCCCAAAATAAAAGAGCTCATGATCCTTAGCAAAAGCACAGCATCTATCAAACTATATAAAAAAAGAACTAGAGTTTAAAAAAACAAAACAGGCCATACTTCTTATGCTTAATCCCCAGGTCCCCATGCATTCCTATACAAACAATGAGTGAATATGACATCCTTCTTAAGAGTCATTCCCAGCAATGACAGCAATACAACACAAGGCCTTGAATCACTCCTTAGAAACCCCTCCCTTAAAAAAAAAAAAAAAAAGGACTCAGATTCAATGCATAGACTGAGTGGGTCTTCTGAAACAGGGCAGTCTCAGGGTCAAGACACTGAAGGCACGGTCACACAGCCTGACCGTATGATCGGAACTGTGGCTGCTGCTGCTGCTCACATACTGCCTCTTTGCTATAGTCAGCCTCCAACAGTCAGGTCGACTGGCTGCTCTGGGAGCTACAAGCATTTCTATGATACATCACTATGCATTAGGGCACCTGGCTTCCCTGCCAGGTTGAGTTCCCTAAGCCAAAGATCCAGCTTTATTCCTGTTTCTTCTCTTTCTTTCAAAGACAGCATAGTACTCCTGAGTATAAGGAAACACCCCTGTCTGTCCCTGTTAATGCAGATCCATTGTAATGAGAGGGCAGGGACAGGGACTATGCTTTTGTTTGCAAGTAGGAAGAACCCACACTATGTGATGGCCCCCACAGGCTCACAGGGAGCAGCATTATTGGGGGAAATGTGTCACTGGGGGAGGGCTTTGGAGTTTCAGAAGCTCAAGCCAGGCCCAGAGGCTCACTCACTTTCCTTTTGATACAGACAGAGATAGGAACTCTCAGCTACCTGCCTGCCACCATGCCTCCTACCATGAGGATAATGGATTAACCTCCAAACTGTAAGCCAGCCCCAATTAAATGGTTTCCTTTAAAAGAGTTGTGTGGTCGTGGTGTCTCTTCACAGCAATAAAACCCAGCCAAGACACAAGATTATCAAATCCCAAGCAAAATACAGATCATGTGGGACTCTTGTTTTATACACTGCCTCTGAAGAAAACCCTGCCTGGTTGTTACAGGGTTATGGAGTAGAGAAAGGGTTTCAATGTGTTAGGTTAGCTCCCATCCCAACATACCTTATTCCCTAAAGGAAAAGTACTTGGGGACAGGGTACATGCCTGTAAAGTCAGCACTTGGGAAAAAGATCAAGAATTCAAGATCAGTCTGGTGCAGACCTTTAATCCCAGCACTCAAGAGGCAGAGGTGGGCAGATTCTCGGAGTTTTGGAGGTCAGCTGGTCTACATAAAGAGTTCCAGAACATACAGAAACATATATACATATATAAAGAGTTCCAGAACAGTCAGGGCTGCATAGTAAGACCATGTCTCAAAAAAACCTTCCACAAAGAAAACAAAAATGAAAAGAAAACCAACCAACCACACAAACAAAAAAACCCAAAGAATTCAAGATCATCCTTGGCTACATAAGACACCTTCTCTTCCTCCTTGCCATTACCCATATTTGGTTAACACCGTTTCTGCAGTGGTAAATAGTCTTTAGACAACTTGATGTCTTTGCTTCTCTATTGCTTTCTCTTGAAATAGCAACAGCAAACAGCTCCCTGTCTTCATTACTATCTGTCACACAGAAACCAATCAGATTGTTTCCTTTTCTTCTCTCTGATAGGATGTCTGCTAAACACCAACACACTATTTCTTTTCAAAAAATATTTATTACATTTTATTTACTCTGTGTGTGAGCATCTGTGCCACTGCACACGTGTGGAGATCAGAGGACAGCTTTAGGAAGTTGTTCTTTCCTTCCACTGTGTAGGGACTTGGGATGCAACTCAAATCAGGTCACTGAGCTTGGTGGCAAGTGACTTTAACTGCTAAGCCCAACAGCACTGTTTCTTTCTTCCAACAAAGTACATTATCCTGGGGATAAACATCTTAAATCAAGGTGTAAGCCAAGTTGGGCATAGTGGTATACACACCAGTAATGCCGGAACTCAGAAGACTAAGGTAAGAGAATCACAAGTTCCTGGCCAGCCTAGGCTGCATAGTGAGGCAGTCTAAAATCAGAAATGCTCACCTGAACGCACATACACTAAAACTGGAACATACAGAGAAGATAGATCAGCACGGTCCATGTGCAAAGATAACATGCAAATTCCTAGAGTGTTCCATGTTTTTCTTGCTGCATCCACTGCAACACAGTGTGTACCTTAACACAAGCATTTACTAGTTGTGAGGCGGGGGAAGGGATAGCTCCAAATGTGAAGACAGCCCTGTAAACACAGTTCTGGGCTAGCCTGGACTACATGGTGAGAAGTTGCCTGTTTTAAGAAAACAAAACAAAACAAAACAAAAAAAAGCAAAGCAAGATAAAACTAACTTTTCTTGGACACAAGAAAAATCTTGGGTGATTTATTTTGATCTCTATGCTTATTCAAGATAAATTACCCTAGCCTCTGATCTGGAGAAGGTAGCGGAAAAGATGGGCTGCACATCATGGAATACTCATCATTTAGAAACACTGGGAGAACCACAAACAAAAGCCACTACAATAGGCTTGTCTCTCCATGTAGGTAAGTGCCTTGCCACATGCACTTTGAAGGAATCGTCTAAATTCATACCCCCTCCACAAAAAAAGAGCCTCTACAAAAACCTTACAAAGCAAACTTGCAGTACTCTAGGAGGTAAGATTTGTTTAAAATATTAAAAACAAGCTGGGATATTCCTGGAACAAGTGGAACAAAACTTTTAAAAAATAAGTTTACACACACACACAATCCCTAAATCAGCCAAATTTATATTTATACTTGAAAGCTATATTTATAGCTTTTAAGATTAGTTTGCTAGCCTAGATTTAGTCTAATTTCTTAACTACTGCATTTAGTTCCCATTAATTCTGCAGAAATATATTAGGAAATGTCTGTCTAGGGGCTTACTTTTAAGAGTCATATATGAATATCATGAAGTCCAGTACTATCAAATGCCAGAGTGTCAACATTCCACTTTTTCACAAAGGGACCCAAGTTAGAGTTTCTGATTAGTCAGTTCCAATACAAGTTCATTACAGTTCCATTAACAAGGATGGCATTTTGAAGTTTTCCCTTGCTAGGGAGAAGGCGTGTACACAAAGCCTCACTGGTAAGCACAGCAGTATTTCAAGTCTATTCTGAAAGAAAGAAAGAAAGAAAGAAAGAAAGAAAGAAAGAAAGAAAGAAAGAAAGAAAAAAGGATTCTGCTTTAAAATTTTCTTTAAAAGAAAAAAAAAAAACTTGAGGTAAGGTCTTACTCTATAGCCTAGGCCATCTTGCAGCAATCTTCTTGGTTGCTCCAATCTAAATGGTTGGATTAGAGACTGGGCCACAAGCCTGGCTGCTTCCAAATTAAAAACCAACAAAACAATACTCATCATTCTGCCAGGGAACAAGAAAATGTATGAAAGCTTTACATTACATTCTGACTGTTGATCCACTTCAGAAGGCAGCAGCCTGAATACCTCCTGATTAATAAACTCATGTCCTAGAGCCAAAAGACACAGCCACAACGGTCTACAATATGCCGAGTCCCACTGTACCAGAATCCCAATGACAAAATGTTCTTCTAAGTCCCATTACCCTTCCAAGCAGGAGGTGACTCATTGAAACTGTGGCAGGGCTCTCCTGCCAGTCAACCACAACTCTAGCTCCTGCCTGTTATCCCTACTCTGCAATTCATTATTCACCATTCTGAAGACACGGAACCCAAACCAAGCCAAGAGCAGACCTTGTTAAAAAACTGAGGAAACATAAGAGACAAGGAAATGAGAGCACATTTTAGATCAGGGACTCTGTCATAGGAAGGAAGGATAGTTAATATTCAGTCAAAACTAATTCTCCCTCTTGCCATATCCTGCAAAACGGAAGAACCATCAAGAAGAAACAGAACATTCATGTAAGTTTGGTGGGGCCCATGCTGTTTAGTTTTGTCAACTTGACACAAAGCTAGACATATCTGAGAAGGAACCTCAACCGAGGAATTGTCTCCATTAGACTGTCCTTCGGGCATGGGTGTGGGGCATTTTCCTGATTAATGATTGATGTGAGGACCCAGCTCACTGTGCGTGGTGTTACCCCCTGGTCTTGAGTTGTATAAGGAAGCAGCAGGCCAGGCAAGCCACGGGGAACAAGGCAGGAAGCAACACTACTCCACGGTTTCTGCTTTAGTTCTGCTTTCAGGTTCCTGAGCTCCTGGACTTCCTTCACTAATGAACTGTGACCTGGAAGTCTAAGGTGAAATAAACCCTTTCCTCTTTGAGATGCTTTTAGCCACGTGTTTTATTATAACAACAAAGAAGCAAACTAAGACAGGGTTGTTTGCTACATCTTCAAGTTCCAACATTAACAGAACTTTGTCTTCCCTATGCTATGGTGTACATGTATGTTGTTCTGTTACCATCTTCCCAGGTACTGGGGATTGAACCAGGGCCCTTGAACATATTAGGCAAATGCTCTACTACTGAACTACAACCGTACTTCATATGGTGGCTATGTACACGGTGTGTAAAGATTTAACTTCCTGCCGCACAATTTCCCCTGAAGACTTCTGCTCCATACCTGCATGAAGACCTTTCCAATGACCACATCGTCGTCATCCTTAAACACCGTGCTGAAGACTACTGTGACTCTGTCTTTTTTAGATTCAACATACCTGAGGGAAACAAACTCAGGAGTAAGTACGGCATCAGAAGATTCTGTTACTAACTTTATCTGCAAGGGAAGTAGAAGGGTAAAGTCCAAAGTCTCAATCTCAATAAAACAAAGGTGTGCCAGAGACCAGTCAAGAAAGTCAGGGTAGTAAATGCATTCCCAAGAAGGAAATGGAATTAACAAATCTAGATTTTAAATCTTGTATATAAGGCATAACATATTATCTTAAGTTAGTGACTCATTTATAAAAAGTTTCTTTATATATGATAGGATCCATATATAGTACACAGATAGTAACAGCTGGGTAGTAGTAGCATAAGCCTTTATTCCCTGCACTCGGGAGGCAGAGACAGGCAGATCTATGAGTTAAGGGCAGCCTGGTCTACAGAGTGAGTCCCAGGACAGGGTCAAAAGTTACAGAGAAATCCTGCCTCCAAAACCCCCAAAAAACAAACCAACCAAACAAACAAAAAACAAAAAGGGGGGGGCGCGTTGCAGTAACAGCATTTATGCTCAGCCTCTGGTGCCTGATTACCTAGGCCATCTTTAAATTTATTTAATATACAGGTGTTTTGTTTATATGTGTATCTGTGCATATGTGTGCTTGATGCCCAAAGAGGAAATCAGATGCTCTGGATTGGAGTTACAGACAATTGTGAGTTGCCAAGTGGGTTGAGAACTGAACTTAGATCCTTTGGAAAAGCAGTGAGTAGTCTGAAGGGTTGAGTATCTCCCTAGCCCGTGGAACTTCCTTTAAGAGAACTTAGAAAAGTAGTGCCTTGGGCCTGCAGAGATGACTCACTGGTTAAGGGCACTGGCTACTTAATCTTCCAGAGAGCATGGTTCAATTCTCATTCTACAAAACTCACAATCATAAAATACAAACACACATAAAGTAATTAGTAATCTTAAAAATTAAAAACCTCAAAAGATCAGTGCCTTAAAGGACAGCACAAGATTTCTTTTTATCTGGCTGACACTGTTTCTCTTAGTCAGTGGTGTATGGAGGCTGAAAAGTTTAAATTCCCCTGGTAGCAACACCACCACCAACGTATTAAGTCAATCAGGCCGAATTAGTAAATCCAGGTTCAATCTGAGCAGAGCAAAGCCAACTCTTGGATGACCCTTGGGAAGGCAGGGGAGGAATCACCTGGCAAATATGGTAGCCTGCAGGTGCAGTCTTGAGAAGCCTCAGTGAGGGGCTGATTTTTGGCAGGTTTTCTCAGGGGAGGAGGGTTAGAATGAGGCCCCTAGCTGGAGATCCCCAACATCTTAACATTTTTGGGTATCTATGGATGGCGGTAGGGCTTTCACCTAAACAGAAGCCACCCTCAGCCTGGAGCTGAAGTCCATGCTTACATGGTCTCATCATCCCGGTAATGGATAACCGCTCTGTTCTCTCCTTCCTTGCCCTCTTCTTGGAACTGGAAGTATTTCTCAAAGACAGAGGCAAAGCAATTTCGCTTCAACATGCCAGCCTGATGCACAATAGAATCCTTGGATGCAGGCAGATTTTCAAGGTCATATAGCAAAGAAACATTGTATCCTGGTGGGAGGAAAAAAAAAATCACCCATCAGTTATATGAAAAAACAAACAAAAAACCAAATCAAACCTATATCTTTCAAGTAAACAGTGTAGAGGCAACACCCCATCTCTACCCTATACCAAATTACATAAATATTTATAGATAGCTAACAAGCCCCAAGTAGTCTGAAGATGACCAGTTACAAATATGTAATAGGAAGAAGTAATAATTTTGAATACCATTTAGAGCTTTAGGGTCCTAGAGACAGTTGTGAAGGGGACTATATGACTCAAGCTGTACAAGTCACATATTTTCTCCAATGGTTAAATATGCACCCACACGGTCAGCAGGTGCAAGCTTTCTGGGAGGAAAATCTGATCCCCCACACCACTGCAAACCCTTGTGGGGGGAGGGCAGGGTAGAGATCTGCTTTTTAATACACATACTTCCCCAGCAGTGTCTATCTGAATAATTGTGTTTTCACAATTATTTCAGTGTTTTCAGAATTTTACTTCATTTGACCCCCTCCATGCGTTTCTTTGAAGATGTCAGGACAGGTAAGTTTATCTTCATTTAGAATGGAAAAGTGGTTCAGGGAAGCAGCGCCATACATAGGTATGTAGCTCTCTATTTTGAATTAAACAGAAGTGAGTTCAAATTCTGGCCTCACTATGTAACCTTGGAAAACTGCTCAATCTCTACAATGCCCTTATCTGTGTAGGAGGAAAGGTGTGGGGGGCCTGGGGTCGTGCTGAAGCTGTAGTAAGTAGAGGGAAGAGATTAAACTAGGCACAAGTACAGTATTTAAGTTAGGCATGGTGGTGTAGGCCTGCAAGCCAGCACTCAAGAGACCAAGGTGGGTGTCTTGACTTCCATGACAGCCTGGGTATATAACAAAACTATCTCTAAAACACCCACAGACTTTATGGACCAGGTCATCAATAAGTGGGACAGAACAAGGACTGAGAATCATGTCTACCCTGCCTTCTTCTACGAATGCGAGGAAAAGGGCTAATTAAGTCATTAATGGTACTTCAAAGACTACACATGTTTCCTCAAGAATACCTTTAAACCACTGGGAATCATTTAAAAACAGTAACTGATGGGAATATGTTACCAAAACCATATGGATCTCACATCTCCAAATATCTCTAACCTTTAAGTTATTCCCTGGGCCCTATTTTCCCTATTTACCTCCTTGAGAAGAAAGGCTGTTTAAATCTTAATTTTTGTCATGTTAATATTAAAAATTATAACAATCCCTATTCATGTTTAAGAAATCTGAAAAACAACAACAAAGAGTCAAGGCTTGCTGTTTTTCTGAGCCACATCAAAAGCAAAGTCTTGGCTAATGTTTGACCTCAGGTGAGACTTCAGATAGAAACAGAACATCCTGAGGATGCACAGTAAGAATAAGGGCCAGTGAGACAGCTAAGGCTGAAATGTCTGCTATAAACCCTGTGATAGCTTCACTTTGTCCCAGAACCTCCACACAGGTGAAAGGAGAGAACTTACAATAAACTGTCCTCTGTCTTCCATAAGCATGGTATGGTGCACACTCCACACACACACACACACACACACACACACACACACACACACACACACACACACACATACACAGTAACACTTTTTAAATTTAAAAACAATCACAATCAATCCCATGTGGCTGGCTGTGCTTCCCAAAACTGCCCAACTAAGCTAATAAACTTAAGTTGCAACTCTGACATGATTGACACTGTTACTAGGGGCTGTTGAGTGGAAGCCAATGCTTGTCCATTTGTGTGTGCGTGTGAATGGAAACTAGGGTGTAATATGGGTGTTTCCACAGGAGCTGTTCATCTGTTTTTTTCTTAAACAAAATTTTAAAAAGTAATCACTGGTTTTTATTTTAATTTGAGATTACAAATGATAGTGAATTGCCATGTTGGTGCTGAGAACTGAAACCTGGGACCCCTGGAAAAGCAATCAGTGTTCTTAACCACTAAACCAGCCCCCATCCTGTATTTTGAAAAGGGGTCTCTTATTGAGATCTAGGACAACAAGCAAACTCTATGCTCACCGGTGATCTCCCCAGAACTGGGATTACAACTGTACATTTTTTTAAAACTAGGCACTGGTGTTCAAACTTAGGCCCTCATGCTTTTGAGACAACTGCTTACAAACTGAGCAATATCTCCAGTGCCCCTAGAGCATGATATGAGTATATTCAAAGGGTACTTGCTCAAACAAAGGAGGTTCCTCTGGCTAAAAGATGAGAAGAAACATTTTGGGGTGTTAATAACACACTTACTGATTTTTAAGACTGTGTATTACACTGAAAAAGGTAGAACCCTTTAACAGCTACTTATACAGAGGGAATTGACTCAAGAACTGGGCTCCTTCAGATGTGTTTTACAGAATGATAATTTAAACCAAATTCTCTAGCTAAAAAAGCCCTAATACAAGCAAGACATGGTTTGCCATCATTCCATAGCCACTAGCATTTCTACATACCTGATTCTGGGTTTACCAAGAAACTCCCGTATACTCTCTTTAATAACTGGAGAGGAAAAAAAAAAGTTAATCCAAAATCCATGGCAATTTCATTATTTTTGAAACACACAGTACTTGTGATAAAGTCTTCCTAAACCAGTATGTTTAATTTTCATTTGGTGGGTTGCAAACAAGACAGGAAAGTGAATTCATCAAGTGACAAAATAGATCTCTCACAAAATTGGATTATAATAATCTAGAGGTTAGTTCAGGGGTTGTCTCTCAAAGGCCGTTTTTTCTTTTTTCAGATTCTACACTGCACCCAAGTCTTTCTTTTCTTTTTTCAGATTCTACACTGCACCCAAGTCTTTCTTTTTTGAGAGCAGAGAGATGCAGCTATGAGAAAAGACTGTGTCAATTATCAACTAAACATGGGCTGGAACCCTAACCCAGGAGAATGAAGAGGTAAAAACCAATTTCTGGGCTCTGACTTCTGTCAGTGTGTTAATCCTGTATGCTTTAAACTAACTTAGTCATAGTTATGTCCTGCAAAGGACAGGATAACAGAATCACAGTCGGTAGAAACACCAGTGTGCCCACACAACGGTGTCCTAGTGAACTGGATCTCAGCACCCGACACCTTACTCTGCTGACTACTTTCCAGCTTTTGGAAGTAGAGCACAAACAAAAGCACCTTTACACCCCCCTCATTTTTCTCTGTCAGAGTGACTACCAGCTGAAATCTCCCTCAACTGACATTTGATTTAGGAAGGAACCAGGTTCACTTAAGTGTGCAAGGAGCACATTAAGTAGTGGGAAGGAGATATGTAAAGACAGAAACAAAGTATGTAGTAAAATCACGAGCAATCTGAGAAGCTTTTCAGGGCTTAGCAGACGTTCAATAGTCGGAACACGAACATGTGGCAGCTTGTAATCTCAATAAGGCTGAAGCAGGATCTCCAGTTTGAGATCAGCCTAGGCTACACTGGAGACTGTTTCAAAACCAAAAAGAAAAAGTCTCAAACCTCTAAAAATGAAACAGAAGTAATCCCCTAAAACACAAAATCCCAAACTGGACTCATTTACTAACCTTCACTAAAAAACTTTATTGCTCCACAGCAGTAAAATATACACTTAAAACCCAGCAGTGCAGAAAGAAACAAGGCTTCTCTTTTGTTGAGATAAGGTATAATGTAGCTCAGGCTGGTTTGAATTTTATTATGTAGTTGAGGAGGATCTTCCTGTCTCCACCTCCCAAGTTTGCAGATTCCAGGTATGTGCCCAGGAAGGCACAAATTCTGTTCTAAGGCTAACCACAAATAACTCTTTAATAGTTTACGGTATCTCAGAGTATCAGCTACACTGTCATCAATATACAAAGGCAAAACAAGTTTTCGTCTTGTTGGTTAAGAGTTACACATGCAGTTTAAAAGAATTTCAGGGTAGAGTTGGAAAGACAGCTCAGTGGTTAGGAGCATTGGTTGTTCTTCTAGAGGAACCCAGTTCAATTCCCAGCATCTACAAAGTGCCTTACAACCTTCTGTACCTCCAGTTCCACGGGATCTAATGCCCTCTCCTTATACATGGTGCAAATAGACATGCAGACAAAATACTCATACACATACCTTAAAAAAAGAAAAGAAAAACAGAGTTTTTGTAGCTAGGCACTAGGACCCAACTCCAGAATGACCGGCAGGATTTGCCAGGCTTTTTGCTGTATTCAGAGCCAGAACCACCCTGTATACAGAGACATTCAATGGCTGTCCAAAGGTATATGTACGTTCTTTTTCATCTTATATTTAATGAACTTTCTACATAGCAAAAAATAAAAATTAACAAATCATGTCTATATTCTATTCGAATCTCCCCCAAAACAAACAAACAAACAAAAAACAAAGGTTATTCACTCCCAAACCTTTTCTTGGTGATGCCAGAGACCAAAACTAGGGCTCTATGTAGTGAACACCACACCGTGGAGCTGTGCCCCCTTCTAGGAGCAGTGACTCAAATATTCTTTAGAAATATTTTAAGGCCTGGAAATAGTTCACTGAGTAATTTTCTAATGTTCCTATACTTGATCACTTTAGAAATTCCTCATCTACAGAATTTGGTAAGAGTGTGAATTCATGTTCACACTCATTTACATGAAGGGAAAAACAAGTAATGCCATGTACAGTTCCTAGTTGGTGAGTACAAGAGGAACTGCAAGGAAAGGAAGGGCTCAAGGTCACAGTTTGTTGGTGGCACAATGGAGTTTTGACCTTCAGGTGTTCCCTGTACCACTTCTCCTAAGGGCCTGGCATGCTCTCTGAGCTACAATCCTAAAGGATTAGTACTTGAAGAAAGGGAGTATCAGACATGGGGGGGAAATCAAAGCCCCTTCAGTTTAGTTTAGCTCCAGTTTTACCAAGTGAGTATTTCTGAAATCTATGAAGAATTTACAGCCATGTTTATACCACTTTTAATTCCTTTGCTTTTTCTTAGCTTTGGAGCTTGTCCTGGAACTAGCTCTTGTAGACCAGGCTGGCCTCAAACTCATAGAGATCCGCCTGCCTCTGCCCCCTCCCCCCAAGTGCTGGGATTAAAGGCATGCACCACCATCGCCCGGCTGCCTTTTCTTTTTAAAATATTTTGTATTTATTATTATTATCATGTGTGTGAGAGCCAGTGCCAAGTGGGGAGGTCAGAAGACAACTTTTGAAATCTAGTTCTCTCCTTCTACCATGGCCCCAGAGACTGAACTCAGAGCATCAGGTTTGCATGTCAATTGCTTTTACCCACGGAGCCATTTTGAAGGCCCTTCTCTGTTCTTGAACCCTTGAACATTTTTCTGCTGTTTCACTAGAAATTGTGTGTGTGTGTGTCTGAGACCAATCTTACTGTGTAATCCACATTGGCCTTGAACTCTTGATGTTTCTGCCGCCACCTCACCATCGCTGGGATCATAGTCGTGTGCCACTGCATCACACTGTTCCCTTACACCTCCAATTACGATTCACTTTTAAATTTGTGCCTCTTCTTGACCATCCAGAGACTAGAGGCGACCTGTCTACTATTGACTATTAGATCTGCCTACCTGAACACCAGATTGGTCTGCCTTTAAAAAGGGCCTGTGAAAAAACAACAAGCTTCCTGAGGTTATCACAGGCTGGTCACTGTTTAACCCACCTAGGGAGTCATTCACTGCTTACACCGCTCCCATACTGGAAATGTTTCTTCCTCCACCCACTTGAGCTCTTTGGCCTGTGGTAGCTGTGAAAACTGCAGTGTGTTCCGGACTCCACTAGCAGGCCAAGGACAAGATGGAAGAGTGAGCTGCAGACCAGCCCTCCCCTTCTGATGACACTACTTCACATTCCTTACTTTCCTCTCTTCCCTGAGCAAATCAAAAGCACCTGAACCATAAGAGAACTTCCTGCAGTTCTTAGTATTCTGTTCATTAAGTCTGATTTTAGAGCAAAAATTTACAGTTTTGGATCAGATTTCTTGACAAAACGGCCTTTTATTACAGAAATCTGATGTTCAAAAGCCATTACTTTTCAGAAAGAGACAGAAATGGTTGTATCTTCATGTTGCAGATAAGGGAGAGCTTAGTTTGTTAAAACTAAGCTATTTGAAAACTGATTCAGGAACTGAGTCATACTTCCTGCTTTGAGACACAACCACAATGTGCACGCTGGTGTAACAGCATTTTCTTTCTTCCATAAATGGCTCTACCCAGAGCAACTGCAGTTCAACAGGAACCAAACCTCCTACACTGGCTACCCAAAGTCAGGGCACAAGGCACAAACATTTCTTTTTACTTCCCATAAAGAAGAGATGCTTAGAAAGATCAGCTCTAAAAAATACTAACAACAACAAAAACAAACAAACAAAAAACCTGTAAGGCAGTTACTTATGCTTCAATCTTCAAACCGAAAACCAAGATTATAAGGTTTAATAAGCCCCAAATTACATGCCTGTCTTGATTAAGAGTCTAAATATGGAACAGAACCTGTCTTATTGATTGTTGTCATAACCATTTTTCTACTAGTTAAGAAAATATTTTCTGTTGTTTCTAGAGGACTAGCTGTTCTGTTTTCGTTATTTGTAAAACTTGGGTATCCCTACTGGCATAAGAACAGACAGGAGGACCAATGGAACTGAACAGAAGACCCAGATATCAATCCACACATCTTCGAACCTGATATTTGATATAGAAGTAAAAAATATCAAATGGAAAAAAGAAAGCATATTTAACAAGTGGTACTGGTATAACTGGATTTCAACATGTAGAAAAATGAAAATAGGCCCATATCTATCACCATGCACAAAACTCAAATCCAAATGGATCAAAGACCTCAACATAAAGCCAGCCACACTGAACCTTACAGAAGAGAAAGTGTGAAGTACACTTGAATGCATTGGCACAGGGAACCACTTCCTAAACAGAACCCCAGCAGCACAGACACTGAGAGAAACAATTCATAAATTGGACCTCCTGAAACCGAAAAACTTCTGTAAAGCAAAGGACACGGTCAACAAGACACAACGACAGCCAACAGAATGGGAAAAGATCTTTACTAGCCCCACATAAGACAGAGGGCTGATCTCCAAAATATACAAAGAACTCAAGAAATTGGACACCAAAAGATCACATAATCCAATAAAAAAAAAAAATGGAGTAAAGACCTAAACAGAGAACTCTCAACAGAGGAATCTAAAATGGCTGAAAGATACTTAAGGAAATGCTCAACATCCTTAGTCA